>JARQWZ010001054.1:0-405847 GCA_033150135.1 Gobio occitaniae | reverse complement strand
TAGTAAGGCAGGTGACAATGCTTAAGCATCAAGGTACTACTAGCCTAGCTGGCTATCAGGTTAAAAAGGGGTAATTACGCTCTCCTGAAGGTCGGCTGTCAATTGTAGGCCTCAGTAGGCCTCTTGAACAAGGCATTATCAGTTGGAAGGCCTCAAACCAGGCCTCACTGGAGGTATGTACCGATGTGCGCATCAGGACAGCTAGCCTGGAGGCTATCAGGTTGTAGGCCTCATCAGGCCTCCCCAAAGGCCCGCTGTTAGTTGTAAGGCCTTGCTAGGCCTCCCTGAGGGTGAGCTCTCAGGTTGTGATCACTACCAGATGCAGGTTGTAGGCCTCATCAGGCCTCCCTGAAGGCCTGCTGTTGACTCTAAGACCTTACTAGGCTTTCCTGAGGGTGAGTTCCCAGATTGTGGTCACTCTCAGAGGCAGGTTGTAGGCCTCATCAGGCCTCCCTGAAAGCCTGATGTTAATTCTAGGCCTTAATAGGCCTCCCTGACTCGAACAAGGTAGTAGGCCCCATCAGGCCTCCCTAAGGTGTTCCTGGGATCCAGTCATCTGAAACAGTTAGCACGCATTGCAAACAGGTAGCAGGCCTCTCCAGGCCTCCCTAAAGGCTGCTTATCAGGTAGTAGGCCTTAATAGGCCTCCCTTGAGGGCGAGTTCCTTAATCAGGATGCTCGAAAAGCCTGCGTAGCTTGACTGTCGGGTAGTAGGCCTCAATAGGCCTCCCGGAGGGTGAGCTCCCAGATTGTGGTCACTCGAACAAGGTAGTAGGCCCCATCAGGCCTCCCTAAGGTGTTCCTGGGACCCAGTCATTTGAAACAGTTAGCACGTATTGCAAACAGGTAGTAGGCCTCTCCAGGCCTCCCTAAAGGCTGGTTATCAGGTAGTAGGCCCTAATAGGCCTCCCTTGAGGACGGGTTCCTTAAACAGGATGCCCGACTAGCCTGCGTAGCTTGACTGTCAAGTAGTAGGCCTCCATTAGGCCTCCTTGAGAAAACAAGGGTAACCTCAGCAGGACCATGCTTCGCTAAAATTGGCGGTATTGCTGTCAGGTAGTAGGCCTCACTAGGCCTCCCTGAGGACGGAGTCCCGAGCCAGGATGCTTGGTTTCCAGCATGGCTTGCGGTTAGGTAGTAGGCCTCTATAGGCCTCCCTGGAATACCCGCTATCAAGTAGTAGGCCCACAGGGCCTCCTTGAAGGTGAAGTTCCTGAGCTAGGCACTTGATTACCAGTTCTCTGTGAGAACTTGTGGTAGTTGGGCCTACAGCTGGAGGTTACTCGCCAGGCAGGCTCAGCTGCTCCCCTCAATGGGGGTCGTCTATGAGTGCTCAGCCGCCTGAGCCTGGTCAGACGGTCGTAGGCCTCTCATGAGGCCTCCCTGTTAGATCAGTCATTAAGGCCCTTTCGGCCTCCCTACTGCTTTGAAACACAAGCACCTGGTAGATCCTTGATTTGAGCAGGCAGACTCCCCCTCGATAGCAAGGGTTGAAAAGCACTACGCTGAGTATTGCTCTCTTGGATAACCCGTCTCTGAGTTCCGGGCTAAGTAGGACTGCCAGTGTTTCAGTCCCTTAGCTTGGACGCCCCTGGGGCACCATCCAGAGGCTCTGTTTTGAACAGACAGGGTTGGCTAAACCGAAGTGTCCATAACACTTAGGGCACCAGGTCAAGCCTCCCTGGTGGCACTCGGGAGAACTTTTTTCCCGGGTAGTGACCGGCTGGGGTTCCTTCGGGTCCCCTAGCCACATTCCCTTAAAGGGACCCCTTCTGTGGAAGTAGTGGTCCCGGGCCTTCGAGCTGTCTGGATGGAACCCCACGCAGTGCGTTAGGGTTCCGTTTAGTTGTGTAGCTTGGGCTATGACCGTAGGGAGTGCTGTCACTGTCAGCCCAGGGACCTGAGGGGAAATCGCTCAGGTTTTTTTATGAATTACTTGTGTTGACAGTTGTCACTGCCAATGGGCAGACACTCCCCTCAGCATGGCGGTGTTGGTATATCGTTCCCCATAGCGTCAGCTAGACGCAGCGAGAGTTCCCTTTCGAAAGGGAACGTCTAAGGTTACATATGTAACCTCTGTTCCCTGAGAACAGGGAACGAGCGCTGCGTCGCGTTGCCATGCTTCAGGGCCTATTTGCCATACAGTCCCTTCAGACGAGAAGATGTGTATGTGTTGGCACGGCGCCCCTTTTATACTTCCGGGTCGCACGTTGATGACGTCATGGGCTGACGTCGGTCAAAGACTTTGCCGTGATTCGATAGTAGCTTCAGACACCAGTCACGCCGAGGGCGTTCCCCCCCATAGCGTCAGCTAGACGCAGCGCTCGTTCCCTGTTCTCTGGGAACAGAGGTTACATACGTAACCTTAGACGTTTCTGCTCGAGGGCTCCCTCTGGTTTCCAGTATGAATGAAACTTTTTGCTAACAAATAATACTTCTCTCTAAATAAATGTATATGACAATCCATATGTTTTTTCTTCAATGTACAGGAGATTTTATCCCCACAGTGGATGCATAAGAGGCTCATATTTCATATTAAAGACATAGACTTTAAGAAATTGATATCACAAATAAAAAGCACAGATTTTTATAATAATAATATATTTTTTTTTACAATAAATCCTTAGACCTTTCTAATGATTTTTAGTCATCGGCTGTCTGCATATTAACAGGTAACCAAGCAGTTTTTTTGTAAAAAGTTGTCTGTAAAATGTAAATATTATTATTATTATTATATTGTTATATTTATTCTTAAATACTCTATTTTTGTCATTGTAAGATTAATGTTATTGTAATAGTAATATTTCTTATTTTGTTAAATATTTTTATTTAGCAATAATAATAATAATAATAATTATTATTATTATTAGTCATATTAAATATATAAACACAAAATGTTATATACACACTTTTCATTTGTAAAAATTAAAAATAAAATAAAAATCGCATTTTAACCAGAATAATCGCAATTAGATATTTTCCCCAAATCGTGCAGCCCTTATATATAGGTTGTCTGTTTCATTAATGTTAATCAAACATTCGTACTATCATGGGGAAAAAGTTGAATATATATTGTTCCCATAGACGATTGGTTTTGACTTGGTGTGAGACAAATTAGGTGTTATTACCAGGGATTTTAAGGTATGGTTGCTGGTGATTTTGTTTTGAAACCTTCAGAAAACTTTACCTCTATTTTTCTCAAAATTGACTTTGCTGACTCTATTGACTTCAAACTGGTGTAGCTCATGATTTTTTTTGTCTGATTCCAACAAATCATACATCATTTTGCAGGCTCTTTAATAGAGAATAACTAATTATTGAAAATTTGCTCATTGCGACTTATTATGCCAGCCTGGGTCACAAATATATCTTGATACTGTCATTTTACAGGTAATTTGGCAGCAGGAGGAATCGTCACACAGTCATCAACCAATGACAGCTGGATCGCTGAACAGGCCATTGATTTCAATCCAGGTTTCACACAACCATCGTCAGCATGCTCGTCAACCACTAGTCAAACTAACCCATGGTGGAGGCTGGATCTGCGTAATACTTACAGAATTAGTAAAGTGGTCGTCACTAACAGACGAGACTGCTGTCCAGAACAAATAAATGGAGCAGAGATTCGCATAGGAAACTCTTTGGATAACAATGGCAACAACAATCCCAAGTGAGACCCTCTTTCAGTGGCTTAATATCCATAGAAATCCCTGATTCCTCAAGACTGAAAACACAAGTGCAGAAAGAATAAAGTCTAAATGAAGTTTTCTCTGTCTCTCTGTAGATGTGCTGTGATTTCTAGTATTCCAGCTGGTGGTTCGTCCACCTACGCTTGTAAAGGTATGGAGGGTCGATATGTGAACCTGATCATTCCTGGAGATTCAAGGATTCTCACTCTGTGTGAGGTGGAGGTATATGGAGAAGGGCTGATCCAAATATGTTGAAATATGTCCATTCTTTAATGATTATACATGCTCTCAGCAGTCAATAAAACACACATGTAGTCGTCACTAAAGCATGTTCGTCCTCACTGCATGTGAACCTGTATTTAATGGTGTCTGGGTCATATTTTGTTTTACTTTGTGTAGTTTTGTTGATTTTTGAGGTTCTGTTGCATCTGTTTAATCTTAAGTGACAGGTGAATTTTCACCAGAATACTGTAGTTATTATAGACACACAGCCTTTGATGCCAAACGCTAAATATGCAATCATATATTTTTTTGAATCCTAAAAATGCATGAGTATATGATTATTTGCATGTATCTTTATTTCCCCCTACTATCTGTGACCCATTAGAACCACTGATCTAAAGATAGTGAGTAACATCATGTGTGCCCTTGTGGAAAAAAGTGCACTTTAGTGTACTTTTTTAAAGTGTACTTATTGCACAAATAATATACTTTAAAGGTATACACTTAAGTGTGAATTAAATGCAATGTTTTCGGCGCACAATGTTTTTTGAATGCACATTAAGTGCAATTGATTTCAAATGTATCACATAAATAATGAATTGAAATAAAATGTTATAAGTTGCCATTAAGAGTGATTTTTTTGGAACAACTTAAGTGGGACTTTAATACAACTTTAAATGTACTTTCATAATTGCTTCTAATGTCTTCAAAATATAGTTAAAGTGCACTGCTCAATCTATTGAGAAGCAATTAATGTGAACTAAAATATACTTTAATTTCAGCTAAAATACACTTAAGTGTGAACTAAATGTAAAGTTTTCTCTGCTTAAGTGCATTTGATTTGTAATTAATTTCAAATGTATCACAGCTTAAGTTCAAGTTAAATGCAATTAGTTGAACTTTTGAGGGTTTTTTTGAACCACTTAAGTGAGACTTTAGTATAAAGGTGCTGGTCATATAATTAGAATATCATCAAAAAGTTGATTTATTTCACTAATTCCATTCAAAAAGTGAAACTTGCATATTATATTCATTCATTACACACAGACTGATACATTTTAAATGTTTATTTCTTTTAATTTTGATGATTATAACAGACAACTAGGGAAAATCCCAAATTCATATCATTAAATAAGAATATTACTTAAGACCAATACAAAGAAAGGATTTTTAGAAATCTTGGCCAACTGAAAAGTATAAACATGTACAGCACTCAATACTTAGTTGGGGCTCCTTTTGCCTGAATTACTGCAGCAATGCGGCATGGCATGAGGAGATCAGTCTGTGGCACTGCTCAGGTGTTATGAGAGCCCAGGTTGCTCTGATAGTGGCCTTCAGCTCTTCTGCATTGTTGGGTCTGGCGTATTGCATCTTCCTCTTCACAATATCCCATTGATTTTCTATGGGGTTAAGGTCAGGCGAGTTTGCTGGCCAATTAAGAACAGGGATACCATGGTCCTTAAACCAGGTACTGGTTGCTTTGGCACTGTGTGCAGGTGCCAAGTCCTGTTGGAAAATGAAATCTGCATCTCCATAAAGTTGGTCAGCAGTAGGAAGCATGAAGTGCTCTAAAATGTCCTGGTATTCGGCTGGACCTCAGAAAACACAGCGGACCAACACCAGCAGATGACATGGCACCCCAAACCATCACTGACTGTGGAAACTTTACACTGGACCTCAAGCAACGTGGATTGTGTGCCTCTCCTCTCTTCCTCCAGACTCTGGGACCCTGATTTCCAAAGGAAATGCAAAATTTACTTTCATCAGAGAACATAACTTTGGACCACTTTTTTTCCTTTTTGTCTTTAGCCCAGGCGAGACGCTTCTGACGCTGTCTGTTTTTCAAAAGTGGCTTGACACAAGGAATGCGACAGCTGAAACCCATGTCTTGCATACGACTGTGCGTAGTGGTTCTTGAATCACTGACTCCAGCTCCAGTCCACTCTTTGTGAATCTCCTCCACATTTTGGAATGGGTTTTATTTCACAATCCTCTCCAGGGTGCGGTTATCCCTATTGCTTGTACACTTATTTCTACCACATCTTTTCCTTCCCTTTGCCTCTCTCTATTAATGTGCTTGGACACAGAGCTCTGTGAACAGCCAGCCTCTTTTGCAATGACCTTTTGTGTCTTGCCCTCCTTGTGCAAGGTGATAATTGTCATCTTTTGGACAACTGTCAAGTCAGCAGTCTTCCCCATGATTGTGTAGCCTACAGAACTAGACTGAGAGACCATTTAAAGGCCTTTGCAGGTGTTTTGAGTTCATCAGCTGATTAGAGTGACGCACCAGGTGTCTTCAATATTGAACCTTTTCACAATATTCTAATTTTCTGATATACTGAATTTGGGATTTTCCTTAGTTGTCTGTTATAATCATCAAAATTAAAATAAATAAATGTTTGAAATATATCAGTCTGTGTGTAATAAATGAATATAATATACAAGTTTCACTTTTTTAATGGAATTAGTGAAATAAATCAACTTTTTGATGAAATTCTAATTATATGACCAGCACCTGTATTTTTATATGTACTTTAAAATATGGTAAAAGTGTACTTCTGAATGTACTGACAAGAAATTAATGTGAACTAAAATATACTTTAATGTCAGCTAAAAATACACTTTAATTCACTTTTGTGAATTAAATGCAATGTTTTCGGCGCACTGAATGCACATTAAGTGTAATTGATTTCAAATGTATCACATATTAAGTTGAAATAAAATGCTATAAGTTGCCATTAATCTTGAATTACATCAAGTACAGCATTAAATGACATCTGATGTGCAGCAGCCATGGTAGTCTGCTCTGTTTCACTGACAGGGTTGGTAGCTAGGGCTTTACCTTGGGATGTGATATACTTTGCATATTTCAGGTTGAATGACTTGCGACATGACTGATGGTAATTTGCTTCTCTCGCAAAAAGGTCCTCACCTTGCACCATGCGATGTAGACGGTGAAATCCAAGTTCAAAGGCTTGAGGCGTAATTAGTGTTGTTTTCGTCAACGAAAAGTATGACTAAATATCGTCGTCAACGAACCTTTATAACGTGACGAAAACGAGACGAGACGCAACATAAATGCTGGTCATGTGACGATGACGAATAAAAACGAGACTAAATGTGGTTCACAAAATAAAAACTATGCTAAAATGTCTCTTCATTTTCGTTGACGAAAATGAGACAAGACGAAAAGTTGCGTTTTTATTATTATTTTGCAGTATTTCTGTGCGTCTCATTCAGGGGCTGCATCAGGGCGCATCACTCTCTTCAAACCCCACTCGCGTTGCGTTTTAGAAGATGCAGCTCCGGTGAGTGAACGAGACCGATGGGCGGGCAGTCGGGGTTCGTAAGCACTATTCGGACGATAATTGTTTGTCCAGCGGTCGTAAGGTGTCTTTATCATTTACAGGGGCTAGTCAGTGATTTTATTGTCGTCTTAATCCAGAATATCAGTGTTTTTCTCCCACCACCCGTGTAAAAATCTCCGGCCGAATGACCTAACTTACTGTTTGACAAACACCAAGGTCGTGTGGTGCCGTCTGAATCCACATCTCTGAGTTTTCAATAATATATCACTTCAGAATTCACGGTTTAGCCTATATCCTTTTTGGCCACTGCAGAGCACCGTGCGGTTGTGCTTCGCTGTTATTTGGATGCATTTGAAAGATCTAGACTTGTATTACTGAAATGCTGGCAAGAATTTACAAGAGCAAGATATTTCATCACCGCTCAAAAAAAAAAAGAAAGAAAAGCACGTAAACATTTGAAATGTGCCGTTATAACGGCAGCAATTATATATGTTAAAATATCCGCAGCATTATGATTACCTCATAAGCGAATAAGAGGCTGTATTCACTTGTTTCCGCTCATTTCCATGTGGAATAAAATTACATCCTTTATTTTGAGATAAAATACAAAACAGAAAAACATTTTAACTATAATGTGGGTCTAATTTTAAACAGATTTAAAGAATTAAATAATAATTTGGATATTATTTTCCTATTATTAAATTAAATTAAATATGCATTTATTCTTATTAAGACATTTGGAAAAACTTTTATTACATTGAAGCGGAAAATAAAACAGGTGTTGTGGAAAAAGATGGGGAGAAATGTGGCCACAAAAATCACAGGAAAAAACACCACGAACCTTAAGAGACATCTCAATGTTTTTATTTATTTTATTTAAATGTATGTGTGTGTACTTCTAACATGTTTAGTTGGTAAAATAAATATGTTGCAACTTCAAATCAGAGCGTCTTCCGTGTCTGGAATGGATGTATTCTTGAGTCATAAGGTAATAATAATATAATAAGATAACATTATTTGAAATGGGTTTGGCTAAAAGAAGATTTTGGTTTTGTCTATAATATGTACTTATACTATATTGACTGGGTTAAATAGAATTGCATTACTAAAAAGAGACTAAAATACAATTTTCATTGACTAAAACTTGACTAAAATGTCATCAGTTATCGTCGACTAAAACTAGACGAAAATAGTCATAGATAATTCTGACTAAAATTAGACTAAAATGCTAAGACTTTTAGTCGACTAAAACTTGACTAGACTAAAAAGAGTATGACTATGACTAAAACTAATAAAAACTAAAATGACAGCTTGACACAAAGACTAGACTAAAACTAAAATTAAAACAGGCCGCCAAAAACAACACTAGGCGTAATCTGTTTCCATGTAGGCTCCTTCAATGCTCTGTCCTTAGCATTATATACTGGGAACTTGATGCATCGTTCGGTCTTTCCCAATACAGAAGATACACTCTGGGGGTAACAGCTGCTTAGCTGAGAAGAACCCACATGTGGTGAGCGTGATGTTGAAGCTTGCTGAGATGTCACAGTAGGTCTTTCCTGTAAGCGTCCCTGGTTCTTTGTAAACTTTTGGTAGCAGGCTCGATGATAGCCAGTTTTTCAGAATCAAGAGCTTCTTGGAGACGTCTATCACGAATGCTGTGTAGCAGAGCCAGCTTGTCAGTAGCAGACCCTTTAATTTTACTAAGTGGTGTGACATCTGCATGCTCAAAGCCATGTACATGTAACATTTTCAGGACCATGGTCTTTTGATTTGACACCATCATCTCTCTTGGATTTCTTTGTAGCAGGATTGAACTCTTCAGACTCAGTATCATTTTTTTCCTTGTGTTTCTTCGACTTAGACTTTGACTTGGGCATGATTAGCAATGATGACCAACTAGCCAATTAGCTATTATAGTATAAAAGTGTTGACTTTCTTTATCCCTAATGTCTTCAACGCAGCTTCAAACTTGGTAGAGGAGTATATTTTTCAGACTCACCATCTATATCTCCCTTCTCTTTTTTGAGGATGATTAGCATGCATCAGATTTATTTTCCCAGATTATCATCAATCATTTTCCGTTTTCCAGATTGTCATCAACGTTGGCTGTTAGTAGAGAAGGTGGGAAGATGGGCCGGCACTGATACAGTGTGGCACTGGATTTCTCCAAACAGCTTTTTTTCAATTTTGGGCTTGCTAAGTCTGGACTTTCTGATGGCCTTCAGTGTTATTGACTTTCGACCACACTTATTGCTCTAAGTTTCAAATTGATTCAAATCTAAATTAAAAACTTGGCACAATATTTTAAAGTGGGGAATATGTTTATCAGACACCTAAAGCATGGGCGTAGATTACGCGGGGGACGGGGGGGACATGTCCCCCGCACTTTTAATAAAACGTACATTCGTCCCCCGCACTTTTACCGGGTCGCACCGGTCCTAGTCGACCCGCTCCGTGTGGGATTCGAACCGACGTCTAGTCGCACCGCACTTACTGGCCTACGTCTGTTACAGAAGCAAGTTCGTTTACGTAGAAGCCAACGTAAATAAATCTAGATTTAAATTCAAAGACACAAAATAATCTATACATGACCTGTCATTTTATTCGTATCCAAAAATGAGGCGATCTGAACACTATGGAGTGCTAACAATCTAGTGCAACACTCCAATTCATACTGGAAGCCATAGGGCGCGCTCTCAAAGAAAAAACAAAACTTATTCGTAGAAGTAAAACCCTGTCACGTTCCAAAGGCATTCAGCGCTGTAGCAGCAGCTGCATAAAAATAATCGCTATGACTGATGAAACGTGACAACAAACACGATTGCGACAATATATGGTTTGTGTTTTTCCAGCCATCTCAAGGTATTTATTGACAATAAAGAATATGAATAATGCAGTGCTAACTGACAGCCTTTTTAATGTTTAGTATCTTCTGCTTGCCAAGGCTGCATTTATTTAATAAAAAATACAGTTAAAACATTAATATTGCAAAATATATTCACATATATATTCACAGATGTTTTAATTTGTAATGATATAGTAAAGTGTAATTTATTCCTGTGATCAAAGTTGAATTTTCAGCATCATTACTCCAGTCTTCAGTATCACATGATCCTGAAATCAATCTAATATGATCATTTGATGAAAAGGAAACATTTATGATTAAAATCATTGTTGAAAACAGCTGTGGAAACCATGATGCATTTTATTTTTCAGTATTTTTTAATGAATAGAAAGTTAAATGAACAGCATTTATTTGAATTGAATAAAAGCATGTATAAATATTTTGTTATATTATAAATGCCACTTGATCAATTGAATGCATGTTTGATGAATGAAAGTATTAATTTCTCTCTTTTTTTATCTTACCACAAATGTTTGTATAGTTTCATGATTTCCACAAAAATGAAGCAGCACAACTGTTTTCAACATTGATAATAATCATAAATGTTTCTTGAGCATCAAATGAACATATTAGAATGATTTCTAAAGGATCATGTGACACTGAAGACTGGAGTAATGATGATAAATTCAGCTTTGATCACAGGAATAATTTTTAAAAAATGTTTTTCCTTTTTTACTATATATTCACATAGATAACAGCTGCTTTACATTGGGATAATATTTCACTGTATTACTTTTTTACTGCATTTTTTATTAAATAAATGCATCCTTGGTGAGCAGAAGACTTCTTTCAAAAACATTTAACAATTGTAATGTTTCCAAACTTTTGATATGGTACTGTATATGTTCTGCCTTATTCAGTGATATTTTTTTTTACAAAGCATTAAATCCATGGGGACTTAATGCACAAGTGTTTGTAGTACATAACCCAATCATAAAATTGGCATAACATATAGGGAAAACATTATAGATATTAGTGGTTATTGTTCAGCAGTGTATTTGATATCTTAGTGAATTAAAAGCAAGAGATGAGATCAATTAAATCTGTCAATTAGAGAAAAGGTCAGAAAAAAACTGGTATTACACCTGACATTTCTGTCCCCCTCACTTCTGAAAAGATGGCTACGCCCCTGACCTTAAGCATTACAAATATATAACAGTTTGAAAAAGACATTTGTCATTACATAATGTACAGTTAACCCTTTAGGCGCCAGAGTTTTTTTCCTAAAACATTAGATTTTGACATCTTAATTTCAAAAGGCTATATCTTAAAAGTAATAAAAGATAGAGACTTTCTGTGAATTAGAGAAATATTAAGGATGACCCAAAGTTTATGTAGGGATTACATTTCCCCATCTAATTTGCATATTATGACGTAATATGGTGGTGGTCACCTTGGATTATGGAATTTTCATGAAAAGTCACATGTTTAAATGATAAAATGCAGCACTTCTTTCCCCCCAAAATGTCCCTCACCTTCTGTATGCTATATTGCACAATACTGAATGCTCAGGTAAATTGTAAATAGTCAACAAACTGTGTAAATCGTTACTAATAAATGGTAGAAACAAACCGAATGCATGTAACGGTTGGCCTTTTGCTGTAGAGACTTTCCATTTATACAGTAGGCACTCTGATTCCATGTACGGGGCACATGTATATTATTCATATGACACACAAACACAAGTAGACAAGACCTGTTTAGTTCAAAAGCTCACTCGCCACGGCAAGGCAGAGATCATGAGTGAGATGACGAGACAAGACGAGAGACGGGCGCGCACGTGTGCACAGTTCGGACTACTGTCATTGTCATTGCAACTCCCCAGCCTGCCTCTACGTTGCCCCTAACTGTATTTGCAATACACGATTCGTGGTTCAGCTGCGTGAGACAAACGCTGCCAGTGTGAATGCACAACGCGCGACTCCCGCTCTCCATCACGCACCACTCCTGCCCTGCCAACGCACCTGCCTGCGCTTGCGGTGTGAAGCCGGCGTAACACGCCTTGCTAAGCATGCTAAGAGCCTCAAAACAGCCAAAAGATTATTAAACTTTGACACGTTGCCATGGCAACAGTATTTAAAATTTCAGGAATCCATTTCATACATCTCTATCTGTCATGTTTTCACATTATACTGATGAAGTTTGAAGTAAATCGGGTGAAAATAAGATGGTGATTCAAAGCATTTTTGAAAGTGACACACTTCCTGCTGCCAGTTGGTGGCGCTATAACTTTGACTCACAAAAGTCATATCCATGTGATCGGCCTCTTACAACGAATACACAGCTGAAGTTTCATCCAAATCAGTCAATGTTTGCACAAGTTATAACACACTTCCTGTTTCTCTTTTCTCACCATAAATTCGTTGCTTCGCCACGGCCAAACCATTCGAGATATCAAAAATCCGCTCGCAATTTAGCATCCTAAATATGTTCACTTCATGCTGACCGAGTTTGGCAATGATAGAAACAATGGCCTCGGAGGAGTATATTAAATTCCAGAGCATGCGTTTTCCGAACAACTCATAATAGCTCACTTCCTGTTGGGCTGACGCAGTTGTTCGGCCCGATGAGGTCTATATGTGTACCGAGTTTCATACATGTACGTGCAAGTGTGTTTGATATATGGACCAAGTTTTCAGACCCCACTTAAGGGGGCTCTGTCGAGTCCCTCTGCCACGCCCGGGTACCCGCTTCAGCCCGGCTCTGATGGCCGCGCATTCCAACGCGTGTGCAAAGTTTCAAGAGTTTTCGAGCACGTTAAGTTCCCCAAAAGTGCCCGAGAAGTCAAAAAAAAAAAAAAAGAATTAAAGCTGCGAGCAGCGATGACGGGCCCAAGCCGGTGGCACCGCCACCCCGGTGGCATCAGCTTAACTGTGCACGGCAGGCAATAGGCATTTAAAAAGGAGAGAATTTTAAAAATCACTCGAATATGCCACATTTACAGCAGCAGCTGGTGCCATTATGACCATAAGCCACACCCATGATGTAATTTAAATATAGATTAATTGTAATGTCATAGGATCTAATAGGTCACTTTCAAATATGTGCAAAGTTATCTTTTGCGGCTCAAAATTGTGTAAGTCCAGAAGGTGAGTATTTAATTCAAGGTGTTTGTATAGTTTTTTGTTATTTTAATTTTTTTACTTATTCACACTAAAGTGATAGTTATTTGTGATAGCCTATGATATGAAAGGGTTAAATTATCACCATCAAGAGAGAAAGTGATACACACACACACATAGTGGGAGAGAGAGAGAGGACACCCCACCTCATCCCCCCACCCCCCACACACACACAGTGAGCCTGAGAGAGTGAGGGGGAGGAGAAGGACAGAGGCACAGTGAAATGCAGATGAAATATTTAAAAGAAATAAATATATTGATCTGAAAAATAGTACATTCATTTTAAATTCATCCAGGTTAAATTACCGAACATACAATTATAAATTATGATTATAAAGCATTTTGAAAATGACACACTTCCTGCTTCCAGTTGGTGGCGCTATAACTTTGACTCACAATAGTGACACCCATGTGATCTGCCTCTTAAAACGAACACACAGCTGAAGTTTCATCCAAATCAGTCAATGTTTGCAGAAGTTATAACACACTTCCTGTTTCACTTTTCTCGCCATAAATTTGTCTCCTCGCCACGGCCAAACCGTTTAAGATATCAAAAATCTCCTTGCAATTTAGCATCCTCAATATCTTGACCTCATGCTGACCGAGTTTGGCACTGATTGGGTGAATCTTCTTGGAGGAGTATATTAAATTCCAGAGCATGCGTTTTCCGAACAACCCATAATAGCTCACTTCCTGTTGGGCTGACGCATAACTTAGAGCACGAAAGTTGTTCGGCCCGATGAGGTCTATATGTGTACCGAGTTTCTACTTAGCCCTATCACCTAAAGACTACAGCCCCATTGACTCCCTTTGTAAATGCATTGATGAAGTTAACAGTTGGATGTGCCAAAACTTTCTTAAGTTAAACAAAGACAAAACTGAAATCACTATTTTTGGAAACAAAGATGAAATTCTCAAGGTGAACGCATATCTTGAGGCTAAATGTCTAAAATCAAAAAATCAAGTCAGGAATCTTGGTGTGATTTTGGAGTCAGACCTGAGTTTCAGTAGTCATGCCAATGCAATAACTAAATCCGCTTACTATCATCTGAAGAATATAGCAAGAATTAGATGCTTTGTTTCCAGGTAAGACTTAGAGAAACTCGTTCATGCTTTTAACACAAGCCGGGTGGACAATAGTAATGGTCTCCTCACCGGCCTCATACAGAACGCTGCTGCCAGGATTCTGAGCAGAACCAGAAAATATGACTATATCACACCAGTCCTCAGGTCTTTACACTGGCTTCCAGTTACATTTAGAATAGATTTTAAAGTGCTATTACTTGTATATAAATCACTCAATGACCTAGGACCTAAATACATTGCAGATATGCTGATTAAATACAAACCCAACAGATCACTCAGATCATCAGGGTAAAGTCAGTTAGAAATACCAAGGGTTCACTCAAAGCAAGGAGAGTCTGCTTTTAGCTATTATGCCAGCCGTAGCTGAACCAGCTTCTTGAACAGATCAGATGTGCTCCAACAGTAGCCACTTTTAAAACCAGACTCAAAACACATCTGTTCAGCTGTGCATTTACTGAATGAGCAATGTGTCACTGTACGTGCTTTGTCCGAACTGCTTGCATTTTAATTTATGTTTCAATTAGGGCTGGGCAAATTAACACGTTAACGCGGGCGATTAATTTTTTCAGCTTAAAGCTACACTATGTAACTTTTCCGTCCACTAGAGGTCGCCTGTTCAAAACAAAGGCGTAGTTTGATGACGGCACGTTTGAGCGCAGAATCTCGGGATATGTGGTCTTCACCTCACAGCCGGTGGAAAACAGTCAGGATAGGACTCGGGCAGAAATCATGTTCATGGATGCGATTATTAACATTACTGTAGTGAAGCAGAGCAGGAGCGAGTGTTGTGGAGCTGAGCAAGGCCGCAGGAGCGATTGAAGAGCGGGACTGTTATTATGGCACAGTCGCTGGCGGGACTTTTATTATGACACGGTTGCCGGCGCTACTTCCTCTTTTCCAGTCATGAGTCTTGAGGTAACGCAACTCTGTTTATCGTATTAGATATATCTGAGTGTGTTGAAAAGGAAGTTATGACGTTCGCTCGGCGGCTGCTATGACACTTGTTCACAATGCAGTGAGAGTAAAGTGTTTCACTGAATAAAACCGGAGACCGAGGGTGACGCAGATATGACGCAATCGACAGGCGACTCCCTCAAACGCATAGCTCACACGTCCCGGTTCCTTGGTTAAAATAGCAATTTTCTCACGATTTACAAATAGTTTAAAACATTTGGGATATTCTAAGTACTCAACTGAACAAAATATATAACACTGGCCTAGTGGTTTCTGGATATTTTACTGCAAAAATCCTACATAGTTCACCTTTAACGCATTAAAAATTTTTAACGCAAATAACGCAGCGTCCGTTTTTATATCCATTTTTGCTTAGCGTTACATGATCATCATGCTCTTATTCATGTAAATGCTTCCAAGCGCGACAAGACACAAGAGAGCGCGCTGTATGCCAATGTCCTGTCTGTGTGTGTGTGTGTCAGTGTCCTGTCTGTGTGTGTGTGTGTGTGTGTGTGTGTGTGTGTCAGTGTCCTGTCTGTGTGGCTGCGTCTCATGTCAGCTAATCAAGGGACACTCTTGACACACACACACACACACACACACTCGACGCATAGATAGACTCGCGTCAGTTTCCTGCTCACATCGAGTTCTCTTTTGCTCTTGAACAAACAATAACACAGAGGATTTTGAGTATTCTCATATTAGGAGTCTTAAATTAGTTAAATAACGTCTTAAATTAAATTAAAGAGTTGTGAGGAAATGAGATGCACAGGACAGCGTCAGATCCGCGGCTGTTCTTAAAGTGACAGGAGCACTGATGATGCCTATCATTAACGTTCATCAAAGAACAACGGGAACAGAGAAAATTGTAGCTTTAATGATGATTAATCTATATTTCATTTATTATTTATGCAGTTAAGAAAGGTGTTTGATAACTATTACATTTATGTATATGTATAACAGGGAAGGCCATGGGTAAATATAACATTTATTATTTTGGGTTTATGTAAAGATTGTTTTAAGTTCACTTAAATAAAAAAGTTGTTTTTTTTAAAGCCTAATAAATGTTGAAATTGGGAGCTTTCAGTTATACTGTAATGTAACGTCATTAATGTTTCATAGAGACTTTAGTATCAGTGATACTGGCCTTCATTCATAAAAAGATGACAATACAACACATATTTAAAATATGCTGTCTTTAAATTGTTTATACATTAATTTGGAGAGTAACTGAAATTATTACAATATCAAAATATTAAAAACTTAAAATATTAAAAACTTGTGATTAATCGCGATTAATTACAGAAAAAAATGCAATTAATTAGTTTATTTTTTTTAATCGACGCCCAGCACTAGTTTCAATTTAACCCTGTTTTTATTTTTTATTTTAATTATACTCTTTATTTTTATCTTTCATATTTTTTCTTTATTTTCATTCCTATTATAACTAAGTGAGTAAGTGTTTTAATTCACTTACGAATATTTTAATTAAATTTATGTGTAAAGCACTTTGAATTGCCACTGTGTATGAAATGTGCTTTACAAATAAACTTTCCTTGCCTTGCCTTGTCTTGCCTATTCATAAAATTAAACTGTCCCAAAGAATTTAATAAATATCTTCATCAATTTATATTATCCCTATAATATCCTGTTTATTTATGTTTTTTTTATCCATTCAATTCAAAAGACCCTTCACAGACCAGAGCAGGTGAAACAACATATAATCACATATTCATGAAGTGCAATACAAATTCATAATACACAGATTCCACCAGTACAATACATCCAAACATATCGAAAAAGCACAAAAAATACAAATCATTTACAAATGCATAATACTTTTGGAAATGCCCTGTAAGAATGGATTTCACCTGAGAATGAACTCAAGAGATCTAAGGTGCAATAAGACAATAAAACTCCACTCATCTGAATAGGAGATCTACAAGAGAAAACAGGACCCTACCTGTTTCAACCTTATCTCCTCTCCCTGCTGAGGCCTGACCTTTTTCACCCTCTCTTTCTCAGGGCTCACACAATCATGCAAATATCAGATCCTGCAGGCCCTTTCTTGAGGGTCAAGATAAATACTGTTGGTGCGAATGGTAAAGAGGTTTCAGTCCCACATCAGTAGAACAGGTCCAAATAAAGAAAACAATGCTTGTTCTCCTGGTGTGGGAGATGCTCATTGATAAACATTTGCTGTCATCCCCCAAAGATAGGTGTGACCATTTGGGCACGAGAAAAGTTCAAACCAAAAGCTGCATAAATATTTGGGTGCTGAATGTTTATTGTTCTTTTGTTCTGGGTGAGTATTTAAGGGGAATTGACAAACCGCTCAAGGAAGCATCTGTAATCAGAACTTCCCACACTGTTGCAGTGTGTCTCTACTGCCAGGTATGACTCTTTGAAACTATTTTGATACTATTTTGATACTATTAATTGGTAATTGTGATTTGTATTCTATGCTGATCAGTTGTGTATGTGGATTTTTAAATTCCTTTATTTGATGTTTTGCCTGGCTAAATAAACATTAATTTTGATTTATCTTGTATTCTTGTGAAATCATTATTTTAGTAGGGTCCATGATTGTGTGTACGATGCATTTTTGAAGTAAAATTTAACGTGTTAGCCAATTTGATGACATTAACATATATTGTATTGTGTCAAATGGTAAATTGCTCTAATATTTTATGTTAAGTTCACAAACGCAATTTCGGGAGGAATGAACCCATCTAATCTCTCAATTAACTGCCGGAGCATATAAGCAGCCGCTCACCTTGCTCTGGCATCAACTGTTTGGCATCCTTCCACCTCCCCAACTCCACCAACATGATTTAGGCATCTCATTACCATACTCATAAAAGCAATGTTTCACGAGTTCACACTTACAAATAAGTAAGATAGAATAAATGGTATGCGTATTTGGCGCGCTGTCCGAGGAGAGGGCTCCGAGCTCGGTATTTGGCCCGAACCCAGAGTACTCCCCCCCGTATCTCTGGTTAGGAAAGTAACCAGGTGAGTGTGAGGAAGACGGGGTGGTGGAGGGATGCTGAAAACCTGTCAAGGAACTTTGTTGAGTTGACTGGGTCTTTATATGAACCTCCACTTGTGCTGATTGGGTAGACATGTTGATTACTGATTGCTGACAGCTGGTTTGAATGACATTATGATTGGATAGATCATTTGAACGTGCTCCTCCCGAACTTTTTTAATGAAACATCAACATGCATGGCCGAGGAGAGGGCTCCGAGCTCGGTATTTGGCCCGAACCCAGAGTACTCCCCCAAAAATTGCAAACTAACATGGGACAGCAGCCGGTAAATGATGTTGAATGCCCCCCAAAAGTTGCAGAGCACAAGCTGATGCGGTGCCAATCGAAGGGAGAGGGTTAGTTACTGGATCGGGAGGTCTTGTTTGTCATTGTCTGAGGTTTTGATGGTCATGGTATCAGAAAGGTAAACCTCGTTGCTAGTCAGCTGGGGATGGTTGCACATGGGCGAGAGGAGATAGCACTGCTGCGGCAGTGGCAACAAATTTGCTTTCAAACTTTTCAAATGAGCCAGTTGTACCGAGAAATGAGCTCCTGCCAGAGCGGAAGAGATGACACTTCCGTGGCAGTGGAGCGAGTGTGAATGGAATAACCGAGCTCCTGAGGGAGCGGAGTTGACGACACTGCTGCGGCAGTGGAGACGAGCCATTTTCCACTTGCTTTTCAACTATCCAATGAGCCAGATGTACAGAGAATTGGGCTCCTGTGGGAGTGGAAGAGATGACACTGCTGTGCCAGTGGAGCGAGTTTGGATGGAGTAACAGAGCTCCTGCGGAAGCTGAAATTGATGAGACTGCTGAGGCAGTGGAGATGAGCCATTTTCAACTTGCTTTTCAAACTTACCAATGAGCCAGTTGTACGGGGAAATTGGGCTCCTGCGGGAACGGAAAAGATGACACTGCTGTGGCAGTGGAGCGAGTTCGGATGGAGTAACAGAGCTCCTATGGGAGCGGAGTTGATGACACTGCTGCGGCAGTGGAGACAAGCCGTTTTCAACTTGCTTTCCAAATATCCGGTGAGCCGGGTTGGACATAGAACTGAGCTCCTCTGGGAGTATGGAGATAACACTGCTGCGGCAGTAAGTTCCCTTACGGAAGGAAAATATATTTACCAATATATTACTTGAAATATATTATAATATATTGTTAATATATTGATGGTACATATATACAATATATGTAATATATTGCAGTATATTGCAAAATATACAAATGATTGCCGCTTTCAATATATTGCAATATATTGGAAAATATAAATATTAAATCCCATATATGGGAATATATCGCCTAATGTATTACATGATATTTTCCAATATACTGCAATATATTTTTGTTTCGTAAGGGTTAGCGGAAATAATGGAACTCCTGCGGGAGCTGAGGCGGTATTACTGCTGCGGCAGTGGAGGCTTTTTGGGCAGAGAAACTGGGCTTTTGTTGGAGCGAAGGAGATGACACTGCTTTGGCAGTAAAACCAGTTGGATGGAGAAAACGAGCTTCTGTTGGAGCGAAAGTGATAACACTGCTGCGGCAGTGAAAGAATGATGCGGGCTCCTGCGGGAGCGGCTGGGCAGATGCTGCCGCGGCAGTGAATATATGATTGTTTTCCTTAGTGGATTGGTGATGTTGAATTGAAGCAGATGCAGTGATCCTGTAGGTTTGGGTGTATGGAAACAGGCTGAAAGCTGAAACTAATTTATCTGATGAGGGTCCGTTGGGCTTCTTTGATGTGGAAGCGATTGGAACAAATGTAGCTCTTGAAAGCCTCTGACGACCAGCGACCAAGTGCTTGGATCTGGTGCTGGGAGTGGCCTTTTTGGGCAGCTGTGGTTGCTGCACTTATGTGGAACAAATGGTTAGAAAAGGTGTCTGCTGGGATGCCAGATTGAATCAATATGGACTTGAGGTGTTGTTGGAACCAGAAACGTATGACGGGTGGTTGGCGTCGTCTGCGAAGAGTGGGACAGACGGGAATTTTGTCTGCAAGCTTCTGAAATGTAGGTAGGCTAAAAGGGGTTGGAATGGCTGAATTGATGATGGGAGGTTGAAAATGTAAATGAAATGGCTTTTTTCATTTGATCTGTCTTACTTTGTTTGATGAAGTAAGAGATTGTTTCGTCATCATTTGCTGATAGATCTGAAAGTGTGGGATGAATCTTTGGGTTAAAGCTGGATGTGATGGTGAGTTCTGAGCATCTGAGAAAGCCAAAGAAAGCCTATATGAACATTGCATCCAGAGTGCGGGTGGTATTGATGGAGTGGTAGCCTCTGCGGAGGGTGGAGATACATTTAGTGAGTATATCTAATGTTATTGGTTGTCTGGAGTCTGGGTGGATGGATTGAGTTTTTTGGATGCCTTTGATAAGCATGGATGTTTGTGAATTGGCCAATTCTGAGGAGGGCAGACCAAAAATTAGTTTGTGAAATATTGAATTCCGCCTAGATCAGTGGTTCCCAACCACGTTCCTGGAGGACCCCCAACAGTGCACATTTTGCATGTCTCCTCAATCAAACACACCTGATTCAGGTCATCAGCTCATTAGTAGCTACTCCAAGACCTGATGTGGGTGTGTCAGACAAAGGACACATCCAAAAATGTGCACTGTTGGGGGTCCTCCAGGAACGTGGTTGGGAACCACTGGCCTAGATAACCCTTGATGGAGCTGGCTTGGAGGTTCTTGATGCTGTTGAGATGAGATATGAATGAAGTGATGGTAAGCAGAGAAAAATCAGGAAAATTCAGGTTGTTTGTGGAGTGAAAAGACTTGAAACACTTCCATGCAGTTAGGTAGGATTGGAGGAATGGAATTAAGAGAGGAGTCAAGGAGGAATTTCAATGGGTGGTTTGTGGGAATATCAGCTCTGAATAGTGAGGTACTGTGGTTGAGAATGGGTCCGCCTTTGATGCCAAAATCCAGAATTTCTGTGAGAATCTGTGCTCTGATATTGCTGGCAACAGGGGGTGGTTCCATGGCTGTAGCATTCGGCAGGATGGGCATCGGTGTCGTGGAAAACTAAGTGAAAGGAGAACGAGTTCGGGGAAAGGTGTTAGGAGGAAGGAAAGTCAGGGCAACTTGCGGAGGCAACCTCACGTTTCGGTCGCCCCCAGGCAGGGGAGGAACAGGAGATTGGGAAAGGAGAAAAATAGGGCATCTGGACCTGCACCGCTAGCGGAAGCAGCTTCGCGCTAGAGACTGGATGGACAAGGGAAAGGGTTAGAGAAAGTGACATGCAAAGGCTGTGATAACGGAGTCTGCATTGCTGACGGAGGCATACTCACACTGAACAGGCAACCTGTGGAAGCTGGCATTTTGACGTTAGGTTAAGCGCTGGAGAAAGCTGCGGTCTGTAGCTCGGCAGAGCAGAGAAAAGAGTTGAGCCTGGTGATGGCAGCAGTGGGATCTGGGACACGGCCCAGACTGGCTGAAGGCCTGCTACTACAGCCTGGCGCTCGTGGAAGAACCGTTTCTGTGAGGGAGGTAGGTGTTTTATGGGAGCGTGAGTTTGGGGACTTGGGATTACTCGCCCTGTTTGCGGATTTGGAAGGTGGAGTGGATTTTGGAGACGGGAAAGCGTCTTGGAGTGATACGTACAGGTTGTACAGTTGTGCTTTATTCATCCTTAGCGCTTTGAGTTTGAGAAAGGCGCACTAAAAATAAAATTTATTATTAGAGAAAAAGGAACAGCACTGCTGTGGCAGTGGAGAAAATTAGCCGGAGAAACTGAGCTCCAGCAGGAGAAAAAGGAACAGCACTGCTGTAGCAGAGGAGAAAATGAGCCAGAAAAACTGAGTTCCTGCGGGAGCAGAGGGAACAGCACTGCTGTGGTGGAGAAAATTAGCCAGAAAAACTGAGTTCCTGCGGGAGCAGAGGGAACAGCACTGCTGTGGTGGAGAAAATTAGCCAGAAAAACTGAGATCCTGTGGGAGCAGAGGGAACAGCACTGCTGTGGTGGAGAAAATTAGCCAGAGAAACTGAGATCCTGCAGGAGTAGAGGGAACAGCACTGCTGTGGTGGAGAAAAATTTTGACGGACAAATGGAAAAACACATTTGTGTAACCAAATGGGACTCTTATTTTGAAATAGATATGCCTTATTATTGTTGAATGCTCATTCAAATTCGTATGAAGGAGATAAAATATACAGTCTTACAACTGTATACAACATATTAAAAAATAATCACTGTAAAGAAAACATTGTCATTGTTCATAAGAAATCAGTTGGCATAAAAGTGCACTATTCATTGATTGTGAACTGCTCTGAACTGAAGCATTCTGAAGCTTGTTTTGCAAGCACATAGAATGCACAACAGCGCCACATTCAGATTTTGAAACGTGAGCACTCACATTTATTCGATGAAATCATAGCCTTTGAAGTTTGCAGTATCGTGATCAGTGTTGGGAATAACGGCGTTATAGATAAACGGCGTTACTAACGGAATTACATTTTTCAGTAACGAGTATTCAAACGAATTACTGTTTCTTCCGTTACAACGGCGTTAGCGTTACTGAGAAAAAAAAATGCGGCGTTACTATAATTGAGCTCACTGAAGCGGTTTCATCCGAACAGGCTCTCTGTCGGTCGGACCTGCAACGCGCGTGTGTGTGTGTGTGTGCGCGTGCGCCAGCCATGCGTGTTAGGGGTGGGTTGGGTGGTACACATAACTGATGATGATTGGTGGGTGTGAGACAAGGTTGAGGTTGATAGGTTGAGTTCACACACACACACACACACACACATATGACGCACACGCATATGCACAGTCAGCGATGGCAGTCCAACGACTTCAAAGGTAGTTTTCGCAAACTGGAAGTATAAGCGCTACTTTTCCCTCGTTGAGCGAAATGTGCTTTACCAGCGAAGTATATTTATTGTTCATCACCACGGCAACCACGTGCGCGTCCATGATGAACGCACTTCTCGCGTGTAACGTGCAACTTATGCCCAGGAAGAAAGAGTCTCTCCACGTCGGTGGCAAGTAATTCTAATCTAATGAAGCCTCACATCATCACAGCCACAACATTAGTGGCTAAAAACCCAGGTGATAACGTGAGCTCCACTACCAGAGGAGTAGTAAAGAAGTACTGATACTATTTACACAATATTTAAACTATAGTAGAGATACTACTGATAATATTTACAATAATGTATTGAATTTGATAGGTGTCTCTCACATTGTCCCACAGCAACATTACAATAGTGTACATTTAATGTACAATGTTTTATAATAGCAATTTATTCTATTTAGTGTCCAATTCATTCATTTAACATATTTAAAATTGGGGGCATCCAAGTTATTTGACATATTTGAACATTTGAAAGAAAAAAAAAAAGTAACACAGTAGTTACTTTCCCTGGTAATTAGTTACTTTTATAATGATGTAACTCAGTTACTAACTCAGTTACTATTTGTAAGAAGTAACTAGTAACTATAACTAATTACTTTTTTAAAGTAACGTGCCCAACACTGATCGTGATATAGGTTTTCCATCCCCAAAATATAAGATGGCTTACAATAATCATTGATACGCTTGTTTGTACAATATAGCCTGCCCTACTGTAAGGTACTGATGTTACATTTAAGAAAACAAGTGCTCCAAAACAAATTGTACAGTTTGCACATAACTATTTATAGTCGCAAATGCGAGTATGGTCACACTGTGTCGAGCCCTGTGTTGCCATCATTTTAGTGATTTAGCCTCACAAAGTCACGATACCTTCATTCGCTTTACCAGCGAAGTATATTTATTGTTCATCACCACGGCAACCACGTGCGCGTCCATGATGAACGCACTTCTCGCGTGTGAAAAGTGTCTTTCTGTAGTACACATAGAGGCGGCAAGATCGCAAGAAAAGCTTGATGTGTGCCGGTAACAATACATTATTTAAAATAATTTCCTATTTCTTAAGACAGGAACTGTTGTAGTGTTTTCCCTGTTGCAAGTCTGTGCGGTGTGCACTCTTTACACTGTCTGAGTGCTGCTCTCGCCGTTGACTGTCGTCATTGTTCCAAAAACACCACGCTATTAACATGTGTTTAGAACATTGATTATTGAAGTTTGTGAATCGATTAGAATTGTTAGAAGACAGCATCACGATTGTGAATCGTGGAAAAGACACAATTACATCTCAGGAAAAGCAGAAATTATTTTATTATATTATTTGTAGTGAATGCTACACGTTAAAATATGTAACACTACTCTATTATGTATTTTGATTGTTCCGTGTGCACAAATACACTGTATATATAGTATGCAATGACAATTGTTGTACAATTGATGTACTTTACAGTTATTGATCTGAAGCAACAAAGACTGAACTGACTTGAGCTGAATAATGTTAGAGCTTCTTTACATCATAAATTGAATTTGTTAAACTATATGTATTGTATAAATGCTACAGAAATAAAAGGTGATGGCATATGTATATTCAGTATATATTTACAACAATAAACAGAAATGCATGGGTGAGAATTTGTTTCTCAAAAACATTAAGTTTTGATATCTAAGTGATCAAATTAGTTATATATTTACACTGTAAACAGAAATGCTAGAAGGTTAAAAATAATGTATTGAGTTTTGATTTCTAACTGATCAATTAATATATAAGTGTTGTTCACACATGATCATTGGGTAGTCAGTAAAAGAGCATGGATTTTAAATGGCTGTGTTTTCTAAATAAAACACAAGTGCTGTTAGTTGAGTGAAGCATTTTATAAACTGTAAGATTAAATGTTTGGTAAAAACTTGTCATGTAATTTTAGGTCTCAAAATAGCTTTAGAGGTTCGACATACTGATAGTTTCCTGAAGACTGGGGAATTGACATCTACCCATTGATCTGCTCTGCTTAATGTGTCAAACTAACCATATGTGGATGTATCCGCAGAAACAGTTTAGGACTCAGGAAGGAAGGCATACTGGAGTGTCAAATCAAGCACATTTTGGGGGCTCCAGGAAGGGAAAGGAAGAAATGGAAGGGAGAATTGACCTTTGATCCTCAACATTAACTTTAGAGGTGTTTGATACTTCCAGCAACACATCACAAACCAAATACAGATCCAAGACACTCCCATACAGACAGAGGGGTGGGACCGTTCCCCTGCAAACGCTGGAAAAACTTCATTTCACAGCCTGACATCTGAACTGCATACATCTCACTTCAGCTTGTAAGATCTCTTAAAGCTTAAATCCAAAAGGCTTTTTAATCTTATTTCATATCAATCCTATTTCATCTTATTTTCATAAGTAGTTTTCTAAAACTTATTTGCATTGTTTCATTCTACCCCTATTTATTTAAAAATCATTCTCAGCAGGGCAGGGTCTGTGGGTGGGGAAACCAGCTACACCCCCAATTCACTTCCTGACCACGTGTACACAAACAGTCCGGAAAGGTAATAAAGCAATAAATTATGTCATAAAGGGGCCATATATCATATGATGACATTTAGTCCATCATATTTACTACTTACGTCTGTGCATAGTGGTTCTTGAAGCACTGACTCCAGCTGCAGTCCACTCTTTGTGAATCTCCCCCACATTTTTGAATAGGTTTTATTTCACAATCCTCTCCAGGGTGCGGTTATCCCTATTGCTTGTACACTTTTTTCTACCACATCTTTTCCTTCCCTTCGCCCAGGGCCGTTTCTAGCCATTTTGACCCCCCTAGGCGAAATCCTTATTGGCACCCCCCAGCCAAATCTTCCAGCAACTTGGTATTACTGGTATTAATTTTAACCCTTATTAACAAATACATACACACATACCATTTTGGAACTGTAATCCTTATTAACAAATATATACAAATACAATTTGGAAACTACGTATAAAAGCTGGACCAGTCACATGAAAGTAACAAGAATAAATGTTGATTCAGTGCGGTCTTTGTTTCTCATTGACACTTGAACTTCCCCTTAACGTAACGCTATGCCCTGTACGACACTATTAGGACTGAATTAATCGATTCAGCATTCAACACCATCCGTAAAGATGCATTCAATTCGACAAAGCTCCTCCAATAAAGGATGTAATAAATATTGTGAATTAGCACATTTTATTATACTATTTTTAAATTGGCAGTTCAAGTTTTATATGGGACAATTACACACTGATCCTTTAACAATGCATTAGCGCAAAAACACACCTTTTGGAGGTGCAAATAAGAGAAGAAAGCTTCATATAGAGTCCAAAAATAATATAATATCATGAAATGCTAAAGTGAGTGTGGTTAGCCTATATCTTGCCTCTACAATACACACCGAGCAATATTACACTATCTGCCTGTGATGTATGTTCGTGTGTGGAGAAGGAAGAAGGCGGGGTCAGCGTGACTGGGACGGTCGCTTTATTACTCAGAACTTTTGTAAACAACAAAACAGGCGCTCGGGCGCATCAAAGGCAACAATATACTCAGTTTCTCTCCGCTTAATCACTCAATATTTCTCTGCTTCACTCTTGCAGGCAGGCACTCGCGACATCCCAGTCCAAAGCTCTCTCTCCCCTCTCTCTCCAGACAGCTGCTTTTATGGTCTCTCCACGCCAATCACTGGAACGAGACACAGGTGTTGGTGATCTGCACTTGACCTACTTACTCACCGCTCGTCTCCGCAGTTCCTCGCTCCCGCTACAGACTTCGCAGAACCACGCCCCCTCCGCCACATACCCCCACCGCCCGCACCAGGCCGGGGAGCCATCCCCCCGTCTGTAGGGAAAAAGGGAGAGAGAAATTAGGAGCCTGTAAGAGTGGCCCACCACACAGAGCAGCCTTTATCTGGGTAAAAGCCTGCTGGCACCGCTCCGTCCACTGAACTGTATCTGGTACCTCCTTTTTAGTTAGATCAGTCAGCGGGCTAGCCCCAGGAACTGTCTAACCTCCTTTTTGGTCTTGGGTCAGTTTCAGGTTGCAACGGCTGCAGTCTTGTCAATTTGGGGACTCACCTGTCCATGACCCAAGTGGAAGCCCAGATATCTTACTTCCACCCGCCCAACTGCACACTTCTTCGGGTTGGCCGTGAGCCCCGCCCTTCTCAGCGACTTCAGGACAGCGCGCAGGTGCTGCATATGCCGCTGCCAGTCCGCACTGTAGATGATAATATCATCCAAGTACGCAGCAGCATATGCAGCATGCGGCCGGAGAATCCTGTCCATCAGACGCTGGAAGGTCGCGGGAGCCCCGAACAAGCCGAAAGGAAGGGTGACAAATTGGTGTAATCCAAACGGCGTGGTGAAAGCGGTCTTTTCTTTGGACATTGGTGACAAGGGGATCTGCCAATATCCCTTGGTCAAGTCCAGTGTCGAATAAAAACGAGCGGTCCCTAGCCGATCAAGCAATTCGTCCACCCTTGGCATTGGGTATGCATCAAATTTCGACACCGCGTTCACTTTTCTATAGTCCACGCAGAACCGAACCGAGCCGTCAGGTTTTGGGACCAAAACTATCGGGCTCGCCCAGTCGCTGCTGGACTCTTCTATTACGCCCATATCCAGCATAGCCTCTAATTCTGCCTGAACGACCTTTTTCTTGTGTTCAGGTAACCGGTAGGGCCGACTGCGAACCACCACGCCCGGCTCTGTCTCAACATGGTGTTGAATGAGGTCCGTGCGACCAGGGAGTTGCGAGAACACGTCAGCAAACTCTGCTTGTAATGTTTTAACGTCAGTGAGTTGCGACGGCGAGAGATGACATCGTCCCATAAAGAAGCTCGAAGGGGGAAAACCCCGTGGAGGCTTGCAGGACCTCGCGAACAGCAAACAACAGAGGTTCTAGCCACCTATCCCAATTTTTGGCGTCCTCGTGAACGAACTTACGAATCATGGATTTCAACGTGCGATTAAATCGTTCCACCAAACCATCTGTTTGTGGGTGATAGACGCTGGTGCGAATCGATTTAATGCCCAATAACTCGTACAGTTCGCGAATCGTTCGTGATATGAACGCCGTGCCTTGATCGGTGAGAATCTCTTTCGGAATTCCCACCCGGGAGATTAAGGAAAACAGAGCGCTCGCAACACTTTTCGCCGAAATAGTGCGGAGCGGGACTGTTTCCGGGTATCGCGTTGCATAGTCTACCAAGACCAATGCAAAGCGATGCCCGCGTGCTGACCGTTCTAATGGCCCGATGAGGTCCATACCAATTCTCTCGAAGGGGACCTGCACTAGTGGGAGTGGGCACAATGGTGCTTTTGGGGTGGCCGGTGGGTTTACCAACTGACATTCACGACAAGACGCACACCACCTGCGTACATTCTCGTGAATGCCCGGCCAGAAGAAGCGGGCCATTAGACGGTTAAGCGTGGCCATTTGTCCTAAATGCCCGGCCATCGGATTAGAATGAGCCGCCTGGAAAAGCATTTCCCGGCGGCTTCTAGGTACTAACAACTGGGTTGTATTCTGTTTTGTCTGGGCGTCTTGGGTCACCCGATACAACCTATCTTTTAACACACAAAATACGGATAAGAGAGCGGCTGGTCAGGGTGGAGGAGGTGGCCGTCGATGGAACGGACCTGCGTGAATGCATTTTTAAGCGACTCATCCTGGGATTGTTCCAGGGGAAAGTCATCGCTCTGTGAGAATGGGCATCTCACGAGCGCTCTGTTCCCCCGGAATAGCTCCCAGAGGTCCCGAATCCACCTCTCCCACCTGAGCAACCGACTCTTTCCGGTTTACCTGGTTATCCCAAGAAGCACCCGCACACAAATGTCCCAACAATTCATTAAAGGCTGTCCAATTGGTCCCCAAAATTAGCGGATGCCGGAGGTGCGGATTAACTGCCACCTCCACACTATGCTTTTGACCCCTAAATAGAATATCCACGGCCAGCAACGGATATTTCACCACCTCCCCGTGCACACACCTCACCGTAACCGTGGGGCCGGTACCCAATGCCTCAGGGCGAATCAGGCTTTGGTGGATAGAGGTCTGGTTACAACCCGAATCGACCAAGGCCTGATACGTACCCCCCTTGATACCTTGATAGGAATTAGGTACAGCCCAGCTTGATCGGGGGCGGCTTGTGGAGCGTCGAGGACCCGGACCAGTGTCCCGATCTCCATAGCGGGACAGCGGTCGATGAAATGCCCCGGATCCCCGCAGCGCCAACAAGCCGGCCCAGACTTCCCCGCCGCCCTAGTGGCTGGAAGTAGGTCTTGTGATTGACGTGGAGAGAACGCTGAGGCAGATGGGGAGGCGTAGGGTTCCGGGACTGTCGCCCCTCCCCTCTGGAGCGGGCGGGCTGATGCTGGCGGATCGATGGGGCCGCCCGTCCTCCACCGTGGGGCCGGTCTGGGCGGCAACAGCCCACGCGACCTGGGAAGGGGAACAGGCTTGGGGAGAGAAGGGGAAGAAACAGAGGGGGAGAGAGAGAGAGAGAGAGAGAGAGACGCAGATGGTAAGGGCTCGCCGACCCCGTGGCACGCCACCATGTGGTCCTCCGCCAACTGGATGGCCTGGGCTAGCGACGTCGGGCGGTGGCACTGGACCCACTGCGCGGTCTTCTGGGGAAGCCGCACGATGAACTGCTCCAGTACCACACGGTCGATGATTCCCTCGACGTCGCCTCCGCCGGCCATCAGCCACTTGCGGCACGAGTCCCGGAGCTGGTGCGCGAAGGTGAAGGGTCGACCGGATTCGCCGAGGGTCAGGCTCCGGAAGCGCTGCCGCTGTTGCTCTGGGCTCCGGCCGACCCGCTGCAGGATGGCGCGCTTCAGGTCTTCATAGTCCAGGAGATTCTGGACTGGCAGTTGGTGTGCGGCTACCTGCGCTTCTCCTGACAACAGCGGCAGGAGCCGCATTGGCCAGTCCGACCGGGGCCACCCCCGGGACTCGGCGGACCTCTCGAAGAGGCCGATGAATGCCTCCGGATCATCCTCGGAGCCCATCTTCGAGAGGTGGATGGTGGCGGCCGAGTCGGTGGTAGACGGGGGGGTGGCCGGAATCTCCCGGACCATCCAGCTCCGGAACAGCTTGCGGTCTTCGTGCTGGGCGCGAATGAGGGCCTCAAAACGTTTATCCTGTTCGGCCCTCATGGCCAGCAGATCGTCATCGGCGAGCGATGACACAAGGTCCGCAAGCGGCGTCTTTGGCGGGGTCTGCATGGCGGCGGCACTCTTCTTCCTTCCCGGGTTTCGGCACCAGTGTGATGTATGTTTGGTGTGGAGAAGGAAGAAGGCGGCGTCGGCGTGACTGGGACGGTCGCTTTATTACTCAGAACTTTTGTAAACAACAAAACAGGCGCTCGGGCGCATCAAAGGCAACAATATACTCAGTTCCTCGCTCCCGCTACAGACTTCGCAGAACCGCGCCCCCTCCGCCACACTGCCCATTTCACAGCGTGATTTCTCGACTGCCACAAATACGGCCCTAACAAAATACAGATTTGTGCACTTTTTATTGTACCTGTTTTTTTAATTGGCCTTTGAATTTAGCTTTATTGTGTGGTTAAAAAAAAAGGTGTTATCTTGCCAAAGCTTTGACCGAGCTCTTTGATCTAATGGTGTTGAGCCGTTTCAAATGCAAACTTTACATGCAACATTCAGACAGTAATTGACAGTACTCTGATCCAATATAGGAATCGTCTGATTGACAGTCCTCTATCCCAATAGTGTTAGGGGAACCAGTGGGGGCGGCAATCATATTTCAGGGTGGCCGTGACACCCTTTACACACACCCCTGATATGCGTTCATTGGCGCCCCTTCAGCTGATGGCGCTCTATGTCTAAAAACGGCCCTGCCTGCGCCTCTCTATTAATGTTTTTGGAAACAGAGCTCTATGAACAGCCAGCCTATTTTGCAATGACCTTGTGTGTCCTGCCCTCCTTGTGCAAGGTGTCAATGGTCGTCATTTGGACAACTGTCAAGTCAGCAGTCTTCCGCATGATTGTGTAGCCTACAGAACGTCTCGGTTACGGATGTAACCCTCGTTCCCTGAGGAGGGAACGGAGACGTAACGTTAGTGACTAACGAATGGGGGTTTCGCTTAGAAGCCTATCAACTTCGAGTTTTGAGAAAACGCCCAATGGCGTGCCAATGCCATGGGGCATGCGGAATTTGCATACGTAGCTCCGCCTCACTGCGTGAGTATATAAGGAAGTACGAGGCAATATCGCATTATTTTACCTGCTTGAGGAGCCAAGACTGAACTCCTGCGTTCCAGGTAGCACAGCTCGATGTGGCAAGGGGACGTTACGTCTCCGTTCCCTCCTCAGGGAACGAGGGTTACATCCGTAACCGAGACGTTCCCTTTCGTTCAGTCACTACGACGTAACGTTAGTGACTAACGAATGGGGGTCCCAATATAATCCCGCCACTCAGCTGTCTTCCAGTGCCCTGCGTAAGTGTGAGTACCCTGTCGTAAGACTAGTACGGACGAAGGACTCCCACTTAACACAGGAATACCAAGGTACACTGGGAAGCATATCCCAGTGCGGAAATGCCAAAAATGCCTACCCGTGGGGAGGACTTAAGAGACACATATGACCCGTTGAGGATTGCATATGGAAGATCTCTAGGGCACCAGCCGAAGGTGGATTTTTAACCCTAGGGGTGGCGGGGACACGCCAAGGGAAGAAACCCGCTCACTGCGGAGACTTACGGTGAAATACACATGTGGGGGTCGCCGGAGGGAACCATGCACATGGGGCACCTGGCCGGACATGAGGGTCTGGGCTCGAAAGGGCAGACTGAACTGATGTCGGCGTCGACAGTGCTGGAGGAGCTCAGGGCTCTCGGGGAGCTCACCTGAGGAAATATCGCACATATCCAGTCCGTGGAGTGGAGTGGCGAGCAAGCGAAGACACCTGAGCCTGGCCCATCACCGGCCCCTCGGGGGGGCGAGTACATAGTCGGACACTGGCTCCACTCGGAGATTGTAGAATCTGGCGAATGTGTTGGGTGTCGCCCAGCCTGCAGCTCTGCAGATGTCTGCTAGCGAGGCGCCATGCGCTAGAGCCCAAGAGGAGGCCACACTCCGGGTGGAGTGTGCCCTCACACCAAGGGGACATGGTCGGCCTTGCTGCTGGTAAGCCAAAGCAATGGTGTCCACTATTCAGTGAGACAGCCTTTGCTTTGAGAGAGCACTTCCCTTCCGCTCTCCACCATAACAGACAAAGAGCTGGTCTGAGGTCCTGAACACTGCGTTATGTCTACGTAGGCGCGAAGGGCGCGTACTGGACAGAGCAATGCCAAGGCTGGGTCTGCCTCCTCCAAAGGCAGCGCTTGCAGGTTCACCACCTGGTCCTTAAACGGAGTGGTGGGAACCTTGGGCACATAACCAAGCCGGGGTCTCAGGATCACGTGAGAGTTAGCCGGCCCGAATTCCAGGCACGCTTCGTCAACCGAAAATGCCTGCAGGTCCCCGACCCTCTTGACTGAGGCCAATGCGGTCAGCAGAGCCGTCTTCATAGACAGAAACTTAATATCAACCGACCACAAAGGCTCAAAGGGAGGTCTCTGCAGAGCAGTTAACACTACTGCGAGGTCCCAAGAGGGTACGAGAGGAGAGCGAGGAGGATTCAGTCTCCTAGCTCCCCTCAGAAACCTGATGACCAGGTCGTGCTGACTTACCTTCCTGTTCTCCAAGAGATCGTGGTGGGCAGATATTGCGGCCACATGTACCTTGAGGGTGGAGGGAGACAGCCTTCGCTCCAGCCCCTCTTGGAGAAACTCAAGCACGGACCCGATCGGGCATTTCCAGGGGTCTTCTTGGCGGGAAGAGCACCAGGTGACGAAGAGGTTCCACTTCAACGCATAGGCATGCCGAGTGGACTCTGCCCTAGCGGAAGTGATGGTGGCGACCACCGTAGGTGGTAGGCCACTCAAACCTGCCGGGTCCCGTCTAGGAGCCACACGTGGAGGTTCCAAAGGTCGGGACGCGGGTGCCAATGGGTGCCCCGTCTCTGAGTAAGGAGGTCCGGTCTCAGAGGAATAGGCCAGGGAGGGGCTGTCGCAAGGAGTATGAGTTCGGGGAACCAGGTCCGGCCGTGCCAGTATGGGGCGACCAAAAGGACCTGCTCCTTGTCCTCCCTGATCTTGCACAGAAGCTGTGCGAGTAGGCTCACTGGGGGGAACGCATATTTGCGTAGGCCCCGCGGCCAGCTGTGCGCCAGTGCATCCGTGCCGAGCGTGCCCTCGGTCAGGGAATAATACAGGCTGCAGTGGGAAGAGTCGTGGGAGGCAAACAGATCTACCTGTGCGTCGCCGAACTGTTCCCAAATCAGCTGAACCGTCCGGGGATGGAGTCTCCATTCTCCCGGGAGAGGCTGAAACCGCGAGAGCTCGTCGGCTGCGTGGTTCAGGACTCCCGGAATATGGACAGCACGAAGGGACCTCAGGCGCTTCTGACTCCATAGAACGAGATGGCGGGCGAGTTGAGACATGCGGCGGGAGCGTAGACCGCCCTGGTGGTTGATGTACGCTACTACGGCCGTGTTGTCTGTCCGGACAAGCACATGTTGACCCTTCAGCAGCGCTCGGAAGCGGTGCAGGGCGAACCGTACTGCCAGTAACTCGAGGCAATTGACATGCAGGAGGCGCTGGGGTCCTGTCCAGGAGCCCGCGGCTGCTTGTCCATTGCACATGGCACCCCAGCCCGTGGCAGAGGCATCCGTCGATACGACAACATGCCTGGAAACTCGTTCTAAGGGCACACCTGCCCGTAGAAAGCTGAGGTTCGACCACGGGGTGAGCGTCTGTAGGCAGGCCCGAGTCACTTGGACCCGGAGCGTGCCAGACAGCCATGCCCATCTCGGGACTCGATCGCGAAGCCAGTGCTGAAGCGGTCTCATATGAAGCAATCCGAGCGGCGTTACCACGGCTGCAGATGCCATATGCCCCAGGAGCCTCTGAAATAGTTTCAGTGGAACCGCATTCTTGCTCTCCATTTGTCGGAGGCAAGCCAGCAGAGACTGCGCGCGCTCGCTCGAAAGCTGCGCGTACATGGCGACCGAGTCGATCTCCATACCGAGAAAAGAGATCCTCTGCACAGGGCAAAGTTTGCTCTTCTCCCAGTTGACCCGAAGGCCCAGACGGGTTAAGTGGTGGAGAACCAGATCTCTGTGTCCGCAAACCTGCTCTCGAGAGTGGCCTAGTATGAGCCAGTCATCGAGGTAGTTCAGGATGTGGACCCCGTGCTGCCAAAGGGGCGCAAGGGCTGCCTCGGCAATCTTCGTGAAGACGCGAGGGGACAGAGATAACCCGAATGGGAGAACTGCGTACTGGTATGCTCGCCCCTCGAAAGCAAACCGTAGGAACGGTCTGTGTCGAGGAAGGATGGAGACATGGAAGTAGGTGTCCTTCAGGTCGATCGCTGCAAACCAATCGTACGGACGAATGCATTCGAAAAGGCGTTTCGCAGTCAACATCTTGAACGGAAGCCGGTGAAGGGATCGGTTCAAGATGCGAAGGTCCAGGATTGGCCGTAACCCACCGGTTTTCTTGGGTACAATGAAGTAGGGGCTGTAGAACCCCGACCTCATTTCGGCTGGAGGGACAGGCTCGATCGCACCCTTCGCCAGTAGAGTGGCAATCTCCGCACGCATGACGGGAGCATGGGCCCCGGTCATGGTATAGCGGACTCCCCTGTAACGGGGAGGAGCCTGCGCGAACTGAATCGCGTAGCCGAGCCTGATGGTCCGGGCAACCCAGCGGGACAGCCCCGGAAGCTGAAGCCAGGCTTCCAGAGACTGCACCAACGGGGTCATACGGACGACAGACGTACCCTGGGTGGGGCAGCGAGGCAGCGTTACCGGCGCGGACAGGGGAGGCTGTTGGGCGTCCCCGGGTCGGAGCACGGTTAACGGCTGCGCCCTGACAGAGGAGACCAGGGAAGGACTCGCGTTCCACAGGGGTCTGCTCTGCCAGGGGGCTGGCGACAGAGAGGGACGAGACTGGCGAGACCCGAGGGTGGCGCGCACTGCCGTCACCGATCTCTGGGGGCTCAGGGATGGGGTTGTCAGTTCTTTCTTTAACCACATTAGGGTGCTGCTGACCCGGGGGCCAGCAGCTGAACAAAAGATTCTCCCCCGGCCCTCCACCGGGGGAAGGAGCGGCCCTGCCGCCGTCTCCTGGAAAGAACTGCCCATCCCTGAGCCGTCCGCATCAGGAGCGCCGCTTAGCCTGGCGTTTCTTCGCGGGCTGTGGGGCTGGAGTGGACTGGGACGCCTTCCTGCGGCTGCCTCTGCGCGGCCCGGGTGGAGGCTGCTGCTTGGGTGGCGCAGAGGCGGAGGAAGCCGCGGGAGGGCGTCCTCGGCGGCGAGCAGGCTGAGGCACCTGCACGGGCGGTGGGGTGGAGGCAGCAGCTGACCGCCGGGGCAGGATGTATTTTATTGCCTCAGTCTGCTTCTGAGCGGCCGAGAACTGTTGGGCGAAGCTCTCGACCGCTCCGCCGAATAGCCCATCCTGCGATATGGGGGCGTTGAGGAAACGTGTTCGCTCAGCGTCGCGCATATCAGACAGGTTAAGCCATAGGTGTCTCTCCTGGAGCACATTTGTGGACATCACCTGACCCAGGGAGCGTGCGGTCACCTTCGTCGCCCGGAGAGCGAGGTCGGTGGCGGCACGCAACTCATTGCTGAGTCCTGGATCAGCCCCTCTCTCGTGCATATCACACAGCAACTTGGCTTGGTAAGCCTGAAGAGTTGCCATGGTATGCAAAGAAGCGGCGGCCTGCCCCGCAGCTCTATAGGACTTCGCCACCAGGGATGACGAAAACCTACAGGCTTTGGAGGGGTGCTTTGGGTCACCACGCCAGGACGAAGCGCTCTGAGGACACAGTTGCATCGCAACAGAACGTTCGACTGGGGGGACCCCAGTGTACCCATGAGCCGCGGCTCCATTGAGAGAGGTGAAGGCGGAAGAGGCCGCCAAACGTTCACGGGAAGACAACGGGGCCTTCCAGGAACGCGCAACCTCTTCATGCACCTCGGGGAAGAAAGGTATTGGAGGAGCGGCCGGACGGGTGTCCGGACGCGCCGCCCCCAAAAACCAATCATCCAACCGCGAACGCTCAGGCTGAGGCGGAGGGTTCCACTCCAGTCCAAGCGCCGCGGCGGCCCGAGACAGCATGGCTGTCAACTCTGGGTCCGACTCGGGCAATGCTGGCGCACCCGAAGGTGGCAGCACAGCCGAATCATCATCCTCAGATGACTCCAGCCCACCTTGTGATGCGGCGATAGACATCACTTCCTCTTCCGCCGCGCCAAACGCCACAGTCGGGACAGCAGGAGCCGGCCCCGATGTAGACGCTTGAGCCCGGACCGGGTCAAGTGCCTGAGAGGGGGGTGTGGGCCGAGGAACTAGCGTCGGAGCTTTGTTCCACACCGTCACCCTCAGATCACCCTGGTCACCAGCCAAAGTGCCGCCTCCAGAGGAGACCGCAGATTGGGGGGTGGCGGAGGGGACTCTCATTCCGGCATCAGCACGGAATTCACGGAGTCTCGATCGAAGCACTGAGATGGCCAGGTTCCCGCAGAGGGAACATGAGTCATCCACGAGCACTGCCTGAGCGTGCTGAAAGCCCAAACACGTCACACAGCGCTCGTGCCCGTCAAAAGAAAAAAGCGATCTACCGCACCCAGAAGTGCACGGACGAAACATCCTGAAAAGGACGTGTCACGTGCAAGCTCTTTTATGAGAGGAAACTTTGCAGTCGATGCCGAAGCGCCCAGGGAAACACACACCAGCTGGATGCAGACCACTGCACAGATCAGCAGGCAGGAAGTAAGCGATTACTGGAACGCGCCGTCACACCAACACCGACTGGAAAGCTGCTCGTCTCGAAGAAGCTGACAGAGTCTCAGAAGGCTGTAGGAGTGAAGAGGTAGGTACTCTTGGCTCCGAAAGCAGAAACATAATGCGATATTGCCTCGTACTTCCTTATATACTCACGCAGTGAGGCGGAGCTACGTATGCAAATTCCGCATGCCCCATGGCATTGGCACGCCATTGGGCGTTTTCTCAAAACTCGAAGTTGATAGGCTTCTAAGCAAAACCCCCATTCGTTAGTCACTAACGTTACGTCGTAGTGACTGAACGAAAGGGAACTATACTGAGAGACTATTTAAAGGCCTTTGCAGGTGTTTTGAGTTAATTAGCTGATTAGAGTGTGTCACCTGGTGTCTTCAATATTGAACCTTTTCACAATATTCTACTTTTCTGAGATACTGAATTTGGGATTTTCCTTAGTTGTCAGTTATAATCATCAAAATTAAAATAAATAAACATTTGAAATATATAATAATAATATCAGTCTGTGTGTAATAAATTAATATAATATACATTTAACTTTTTGATGATATTCTAATTATATGACCAGCACCTGTAGAGCTGAGTATCATCAGCATAACAATGAGAACTAACTAAACGCTTCCTAATGATATCTCCCATGGGTAGTGTCACTGTGTTTGCAGGCAGGAAGACGAAGACAGGCAGATACAATTCCACAGGAAGTTAAATGATGAAGTGTTGGGGAAAAATTGAATCACAGAATAAGATTTATGTTTGAGTTCACACAGAAATCAACATCTGTTTCAGCCATGCAAAACACCCTTGACACAGTGTCTGTGGAAACCCAGGGGGGGTAACAGTGGTGGGATATCTAAAGGTGTCCGATAATTTAAATTAGTTCTAAGACAGAGGAAGGGCCATTGTGTTTCTTGCTTTTAATTCAAATGAGTTCCAGGACAGAAAGGGCACCATTTGTGTATTGTGTCTCACCTCTTACTCAGGGTAAAACCTTCAGTGGTTTTCCACAGATGTATGGAAAATTACTGAGGGGGTTGTTTAAACATTGGGGGTATAAGAAGCTTGGGGCTTCTTTGTGTCTCCAGTTCACACTCAAGGCAGCCTCGAATGGCTGCACTGACCGTGGCTCTTTCTTGCAAGAAAAATAAATCTTTACAAAGACAATTGCATTATGGTTTGTCTCTTATTAGTGATGTCAATTAATTAATTTTTGCCATAATAGTCGGTGTCAGAAGCGGGATTCCTTGGATGTACCTTCGGGACCCTGAGAGCAGACAGTGACCGATCATCCTGGACTTAGAGTCACAGCCTTACCCCGAAGGATTGAGGGAGAAGGGCCTGACTGCTCTGGGGTGTCCGGAGGGTCCAGACACTGGAATCAGAGAAAACGAATCCGATGGCAACGGGGCACTTCTGGTAAGAGACTATTTTTTTTTATTATTCAGGGGGAAATGTTTTATTTTTTATTTGATAGAATTTGGTTAAATTGAAAATTGAATTGATAGGGATAAACCATAGGGGGAGTCTGACTCTGTGACGAATGCAATGTGGTTGATTTGTTAATGGGATAGAAACTGAAATCACGTGAGCGAATAGGGGGACTGAGTTGTGTGCGGTCCGGGGACTGAGTTGTGTGCAGTCCCGAATTGGGCGCTATTGCGAGCGTCCGCCCGGCTGATCTTGGGTGAAGAGATCAGATCTGTACGGAGACGTCCAACAAAAAGCCACAGAATCAGACTGCCAATATGGGGAAATCCCAAAGCAAGCTAGCTGAATACGAGACACCGGTATTTTATCAAATGAGAAAATTTTTGGCCAGAAATGCATGCAATGTATACGAAGTTCATTAAATGTCATGATTTGAGTGTCACCGCTGAGTGGCCAGACTGGGACTGTGAAAGAGTCAGTTGAAGGAAAAGGATAAATCGATGGGCTGTTGTGAGAAAACTTGTGTGAGAAATGTGAGCAGACACTGAAATGCTGGGTGTGAGAGGCATTGACTGTGGAGAAATTAAACTGAGAAATTAAAATGTTGTCTCATCACGCAGAAGCCACAGCTGTTTAAAGATCGCCAGTGAGTATGAACTTTGACTCAATTTTAGCTAACAATTTGAGTGATATGATCAGTAATTTGATTAGACGGGATAAAGAGAAGAAATTTGAAAAAGAATATTGAGAAGAAAGAGAGCAAATGCTGTAAGCAGCTCCTCTCTGAAGCCTTGACTTCAAAGAAATTTCGTGGACTGATGAAGGAAATGGGCAGAAATGTTTTTATTGTAATTGGAAAGTTGATCAACAACTTGACTGGCTACAAACAAAGAATTCAAATTTCTAGATGTTTGTGCTTATTCATTAATTTATAAAATGGGTGAGGTACCATTATACCCAAAGGGAAAATCCCAGAAGTGACTGAGATATAAAATTGAGTAACTAAAAATGATGTTGGTGAAAAGAAGAGAATAGAAAGTGTGGCAAATCAGGCCACCAGACTAAATTCTGTAAACGAAACTCAGTAAAAAGAATTAAAGAGAGATTTACACTCTAAGAAAATGAGAAAATAATAAGCTTAATAAAGTCTTTAGTGATTATTTTTGAAGGAAGGATTTGAGATCATTTTAATATGACGTTAAAATTAAAGATAAAGATGATAAAACATGTTGCAAAGATATATACATCCTGATTAACCGAGTTTTCAATGAAAAAGATATAATAAATGTGTTCTTGCTCTGATAATGAAAACTGAAAACTCTGATGATGATTTGACTGAATATTAGGTTGTTGAAATAACTATAGGTGTTAAAATGTTGAAAACCCGAGAAGTTGTATGTTTTGGTTTCAAAAGATAAGCTTGTGCTGAGCTAATAAATAATTTGTTATCTGAATCCGGCCACCACGTGGCCTAACTTGAGTAACAGAGACTCAATCTGAGTGGAAATTTAGTTTCTAAATTCATTATGGGGGCGAAAGACAAATATAAAAGTTATGATCATTTGAAAATGTGATTTCTGTCTAAGGATAGAGTTAAAAGGAAAATGTCTGATGTTTATTTGAAAACGAAGCCAGATCTTACACTGAGCTAGTGTGAAGAGTGAAACGTTTATGAAAACGCAGAGTACCAGCCCTGAAGGCCTCAGAGTCTCTCGCTCTCATCCCAGACAAGCTCAAAGCTGATATCTGAGCTTGTGCCACAGATAATAGAAGATATTGATGAGTAAATATCTCATAAATACCCCCCCCCCCCCAAAAAAAAAAAAGAGGAGGAGGATTTTATGTGAGGTGTGTATGAGAGGTGAGGCAGATGTCTGTGAGGCCAGCAGCATCTCTGTTGGGGGGGCTGTGTTTCATAGGGGCCAAGGTCAAGACTGGACACAGCAGCCCCTGCCCTAATAATGGCCCCTCTATACCGCTCACCAAATACCGCATAAATTGAGAGCCAGGAAACACCCTGAAGAAAAAAGAGCTAAAATGAGAATTGGCATTCAAGAGCCAGCTGAGACCATGCTGATCATCCTTAACCTTGCGGAGAACAGAACAAAATGTATTAATTTGTATCAGGAAAACTGTGACCAGGAACTAATGTTATTATGAGTTTACTTCAGCAGGCATAATTCAGAGACATGGTGATGGCTTTAAGATGGAGGACGGCTTTTGAAGTTTAAAGAGAAGGTCTGAATAACAAAGATATCTAAACTAAAGATAACTTGAAACAATAAGTTACACTATGAAATTTCTAAACTTTGTAAAGGATTAATGAATTAAGGGTTAATAAATTTAACATTATAGTTAAAGTCTTAGAAGACTGTTGAAAAGATTATCTGGGTGAGAGAGAGAGAGAGAGAGAGAGGCTGGAAGCAGGGACTGTACTCTATCTGTTACTGCTCTGTTAAAGCTGAGACAACACAAAAACAATGATATCAGAACAAAACAACCCAGCTGACTTTTCTAAAAATAAATGACTAATGAACAGACATCATTTGAAACTGGTTAAGAGACCATGTAGAAGCACATTTTGAGAATGAGCAGTTTATATTTATGTGTCCTGATTGAGTGTAATAAGTGTTTTTATCATTGCAGATGGGTTAAGTTAAACAAAAAAAAAACTTTAGAGGAAGTTGATTATTCTGAGTGAATCTGATGAAAAGATGATCAGAACATGGGATGAGCTTTAACCATTGGACATCCAGCTCTGTCTGTCACTGGTAATTATGACCAAATTTGTCATGGATGAAGACTATTTGAATTAATCTCTGGATTAATTAAGAGACAAAGTGACAATTTAACTGAAGTCACTATCCAAATGATCTAGAGACTCCCTCATATTTACGAAAGGCCGGAGGGCGAACCAAAAAGATAACTTCCAAAAGGATATCTAGATAACTTCTAGACATATTTTGATTCATACAGGAAACCAGAAAAAAAATTGATTTCTGGCAGGGATTATGAACAACCAAAGTCAAATTAGGCTAAAATGGATATTGAAATATGAATCCTTTTTAAAATACAGATTGTTTTTATCCAGCGTTAAAGAAATTGATGTGGCAAGGTTGATGATAAGAATCACTGCCAAATGACATGATGTAAGAGGAGTTTTAATGGACAGGGCATGGAGAAAAGGGTACTTTAAAAGAAATCCTAATTAATTAATTAATTAATTTTGTTTACTGATAACAGGAACTGAAAAGATTTTGATAAAGAATTGGGTATTGAGTATGATTAAGTATGATGTCACGAGATAAAGATGAGTGAACGAGCTGATTGAACGTAATACGAATTGATAACTTTGTCATTTTGATGAAGTGTATTTAACATTAACAAATTTAGATTTATATTCGTTAATGGTTAAATATGATGTGGGCTATGATGAGTGAAAATGGGTCTGTTGGAAATAGTAAGTAGGGTAGTTTGTGAAGAATTGTGTTGAAACGACTGACTGAAGGAAGGTTGATAAGAATGCGATGCACAGTGAGAAACTGTGGGCATTTAGATAAGAATGTAAGCATGTAATTGAGGTAGAGAGGAAAGTGACCACATTGACAGACACACAAAAGAGAATCAGTGCATGACAGACATTTGTGATTTGAAAATACACCCTGCATAGGCAGAGGTGTCATCTGAACTGTGAGCAAAGCACAACATGTAAACCGAAGGATGTTTTATGTAGAGATTTAACGTGCTAAAATGGATTATTATCTATCTTACTTATTTGTATTGTTTAGTTTGAGTTTGAGTGAATGCCAAAAAGGTCTGTTATGATTTTGATTAATCAAGAGAGCCACTGATTGTTTGTTTTTTTCATATATGTTTTCTAAAGCGTTTAGTCTCTGAGGAGTGACTGTGGGTCTGGCCTAGGGATGTGTGTGTCGTCAAACGGTTGATAGCAGAAAGTTGGAATGTTTGGATTTTGGAGGTATCACACACCCCTAACATGATGGGAGAGCAGTGACAGTGATTACTGACTTAGCCCGGCTTACAGAGATGAAATACGGATTTGTCTTTCATTTTATTGGATATTTTCAGTATGTTTATGGAAAACTTTCTAGGTAAGACTTAAATGAGCAGCGTAACTAACAACAAAGAGGGTAACACTTTACAATAACAGTACATGAATAATCATTTATTAATACATTAATTAATGATTAATTCAACATGAACTTATGATTAGTGAAGATATGAACTAATCATGAACAAATGAGGAGCTATCATGAACTAAGACAGGAGTCATGAGGATTCATGCATGAATAACAGCAGCATTAATACACGTTAGTACATGTTTGATAATTAATGCATTAATTAACATGTATGGTTAAACTAAATCAAACAGGCTTTCTAAGAATGAATAACAAATATTTTGACTTTGAAATACATTTTAAAATGTATTATTGTAATAATTTAAAAAAATTTTATCAGAAGCTTCATCATAAATATTACTGAAAGCCACAGGAACAGTTTTTCATTACTTTCACTGATCACCCTTATCAAACATAGAAAATACTAAATCTGCTATATTTTATCTCAAAAGGTCTCTGTTTTGTGATATTCTCTTTCCCATCAAACTAAACCTACCGTGACTTATAACAGTTTCTGAGAAATCAGTTCCCCAAAAAATAACCAAACAGGAAACATACAGTAAAGTCAGGAAGTGAGGGATCGTCTGCTGGGATCCGTACAGTTCTCTCTCCACCCAGACACAGGCCATGATGATACTGTACCTCCATTCTCTTAACTGGGCTGAATACTAGTTATACTAGTTACATGTGTATTTGATAGTAAGTTTATGATAAATCATGAGCTGAATTTGATAAGTAGTTAACAGTGAATTAATCATGATGTGCCCCCTCAAGTAAAGTCATGACATAGTCATACAGTAACAAGCCATTAGTTGATGTTAGTGTATGGTAAGTTAACCATGAGATAGTAATGCCGTGCCCCCTGAAGTCATGACACAATGATGGACTAACAATTCATTCATTACAAAATGAATAAACATATACACTAAGAATCCTTATTCCTTTACACCCTTGGTACAAAAAACAAAAACAAAGATAAAAAGTATTTGTGGGCTAGTTCTTTTATTTATATTTACATAATTAAACATATATGGACTTAAAAGAAAGCCCAAAAATACCTGTAAAGACCCACATAAGGCATGTTTACATGTAAAACAGGGCGCTTCCACCAGCTAATGCTAATCGAAGCATATAAGTTACATTTAAACAATTAAAAGATACAGTTAATTAAAGTACACACCTCCAGATATATCCCAATACAACAATCATACAAACATGTCTTAAATTATTATTTTGGTTAACCAAAGCAGTCGACATATATTATTTGATGAAAATGCCAGCAATAGGCCTTTATCACAGAGGAATTGAATACCGGAAGTGCGCGTCGAAGCAGTGTGCTGATTCTTCCGGTTATGCATGTTTTCAATGTGCTGTGAACACCTAGCTGAACAAACGACCATTAAAATAAGCATCTGGAGGATGATTTAAAAATCCGGACATTTTCCGAGACAGGAGAAGAGATAAACTGATCATTACTGTGTACAGGATTTTCCAAACTCTGTTGAACTTGTCGTTTTTTAATCCGACATAAGCCGAGGGTCGTAAACATGCGTGATTATTTCACCACACGGTGTCAGTGCACGTCTAAATAGTGTCCGCGATGAAGTGTGTGAGACCTGACGAATAAGATCTGAATGAACATATTGATTTGTATTAATATTTTAGTCATTGTTCTGTCACTTTTCAGTGACAATCATTTCACTGTAGCCTACAGTATATGTAATTCACACATTTATGCCAAAATTCAGTCACGCTGTTAACGTATTACTGTTTAAGATTAATTAAATGCTTAACATTGTTTACTTTCTTTAAGGCGGTTACCGCGCATTCATTCATCTATTTATTACAAGAAAATGAACCATGGTTTTTATTACAAATAAAATAAAACATGGTTATTGTAGTTTATCATGGTATTTTTTAGTAAAACTAATACAAATGGTAGTCAATCCACGAAAAAAAAAACATGGCTACTACATTCTTACTATAATAAAACCATGGTTAACTTTCGTAAGGGTGTTTATCAGTCAAATTAATTAGAACATGTAACAACAGGTATGAAATATGATTAGTAAGAGAAACACTGTTAATGAGAAGACAATCACTGAACTGCGGCAGGTTAGAAATGTATTTATTATTCAGAATGCACATTGGGATGGGAACATTTCAGCAGGCTGACGATATGAGACGTAAACATCCGCAGTTTGGAAATGCATAGGCCTACAACACACAAACATACAACTTCATCCCACCATATCAGTCTCACCCATGCTCTCCTCTATTCTTTTAGTGTCAGGAAATGTTCAAATCTGAGGTAAGGATGTCACTATTTAGTATTAGAGCACGGGATCACTGAAGTTACACCCGCGTTTTGATTGAGTCGCGATGGGACCAGAAGTAGAGGTGCACTGCTTCACTTACCGGAAATAGGAAGTGTGATAAAGGCCTATACCGAAGGAACACAACTAACGCGCTAGGAGCACCGAGAGCGCCACTAATGAGTATCCCACCAGAAACAAACCCTACATACTGTAGTTCCGGGAAGAAAACTAGCTGTGACTAAACGTAGCCTAATTGAACTATAAAAATCTAAAAACGGTTTATATCAAATTAAAATGATTAGTGATAGTTATTAGTCTATTTATTTCACGTTTGATTAGACAAATGTGTGTAATTAATGGCTCACAAAAATGGCTAAAAATCACAAAGCTACAGATGGCAGATTATAATAGGCTATTACAGTTTAAATTATGACAGTATTAAATCACATGTTTAATTCAAAGTCAGAGTACTTCTTATTTATTCTTAAGGAGCCTGTTTGATTTAGTTTAACCATACATGTTAATTAATGCATTAATTATCAAACATGTACTAACATGTTTTAATGCTGCTGTTATTCATGCATGAATCCTTATGACTCCTGTCTTAGTTCATGATAGCTCCTCATTTGTTCATAATTAGTTCATATCTTCACTAATCATGAGTTAATGTTTAATTAACTATTAATTCATGAATTAATACATGATTATTCATGTACTGTTATTGTAAAGTGTTACCACAAAGAGTTTAGTTCAACAGGAAACCAGAAAGAAAAGAGATATTGGTTCTGAAATAGGAACGTTGCCAGACCGTTACAGTGGTTCTCTTTCATCATCTCGTGTTCGAGATCCACCTATGGGAAGGGCATCCGTACCTGACCTCTGCAGAAGCATCCAATTGCACCAAGTCTGACAATACAGGCAGGAGCGTGCAGCCAATGCCCGGTAAGGCCCTGCCCCTTACCTGCGGGCATATATAGCCTGCACGTGCTACTGTACTCCAGTTGACATTCGCTTCTTGCGATCTCTGCACTGATACAGCTCAGTCGAATTTGCGCTGCTCACTTATTGTCTGCAGGAGGAAATATCTTCGGATCAGCCTCCGCCGGGCGTGACAGTTCCTATTCTGCCAGTTTCTCTGTGTCTGGTCTCGGAGCCGCCCACGCTCTTCCTCGTCATTCCTGTTCCACGGCTGCCGCCACAGATTTGTTCTGAGTTCTTCGCCGGTATGTCGCTCTCTATTCCTGCTTCTTTCCGGCGCTAGTTTATCACGGGCCTGCCCGGCCGCGTGTGGTGCTCTTGCCGCTATGATATTCACCCTTTCTGCGCGGTCTGCTTGGGCCTCAAGCACGCGGAAGAGGCCATAGAGAATCCAGAGAACTGCAGTCACTGCCTGGTGCTGCCTAGTTACTCCTGCGACGCCACCATAAGGTGCTGCTACCCAGTGGGACATAGTGACGACAGCCCGCCACCGGGGACCTCCCGGGGCGTGACTGCTCTTGTCTGGGCTGACCAGCCCAATCCTGAGTTCCCCGAAGAGGACATCTTTGCGGGAAACCCCCCGCTCGCCGACGATCCGGCAGGGTCCGGTGATGACGACGTGCGGGACTTCTCATTCACGCGAATTGCGCTGCAGAATGCCTATTCGCGTCTTTGCATTGACTTAACATGAAATGTAACTTAACATGTAAATCACTCGCGCAAAACGTTTCATTCGCGTCCGGTGTGAACGCACCATCAGAGGACGAGGAGGCCATCCCGCCCTCTGGCATTCCCCAGGCTAGCGCCCCCGCAGCCTTGCCTCAACCCATCTTCCTGGATGTGTGAGCGAGCGGCCGCTTGTCTCAACATTGGCTCCACAGAGCGCCACCGACCAGGAGAGGGATATTTATGACGGTAAAATGCTGGGAGCTCCCCTCGGCCTGAGGTAACAACTTTCACGTTCTCCTAGCGTGCGCTAAGCACACACGGCATTACTGGAGCGACCCGCTCGACCTTAAACACGGTCTCGCGGGTCTGGAGGTTAAAATATGGCGGCTCTCGGCATGGGTTAACCGCCCGCTATCGAGCGATCGCCAGGCACCTCAACCCAGTCCAGGGAGGGCTGCTCGCCCTGATGAACCGTTTTCTGCTTCGGTGCACCAGGCCAATCCTCGGCCTTGGCTGTTAGGGCCCTAAATGTCTCCTCCTCTCCACTTACCAGGCGGAAATTTTGGACGACCTGGGCCAACAGCTAGGGATCTTCCTCTCCTGCATTATGGAAGGAGATCATCACGGTTTACAACCTCGTTTCTCCATAACGCTCGTCAGGCTTTTCAAACCTTTGGGCGCTCCATGGCGCTTTGCTTTGTAGGATGTGACCAGGAGGAGGAGGAGGAGGACGAGGCCTTCAAGTTGTACCTTCTTAGGAAGGCGGCCCCTAGCCAGGCGCGTATGCCTAATTCCCCGGCCCCGGGACGTAACTTTCATCAAAACCGTTCTCGAGTGACAAGCTCTTTGAACTCTCTTTCTGCAGTAACCCTGTCTAAAAGACGGAGGGTTTCTTCTGGAGGGTGCCCCCCTCCCGTGGCTGCCCAGCCTATGTGTTTAGTGGATGGGGTGTGTCTCGAGCGACAAGCTCTTTGAACTCTCTTTCTGCAGTAACCCTGTCCAAAAGACGGAGGGTTTCTTCTGGAGGGTGCCCCCCTCCCGTGGCTGCCCAGCCTATGTGTTTAGTGGATGGGGTGTGTCTCCCCCCCATTCAGGAGGTCTGTTGTGAGGGAAAGTGCAAAAGCAGTGTCACCACACCGCACATACTGTGTCCCCTCACTCAGCTAATAAAGGCTTCGGCCCCAGTTTTCCCAAACCCCAGTGTTTTCCCTAAAACAAAACACACAAAAACACGTTAAATCAGACGAATCATATTAATTCGTTACAGAGAGATACCCTCTCTCTGCAGGGAAAGCACTTTTCTCTGCAAAGAGTGGACAGCTCTCTGAACCCACGCATGCCGTCCCTAGTTTTTCCACTAGAGGGCGTCATTGCATCACAAATAAGCCAGCTGGGCAAACACTAAGCCAGCTGGGCAAACACGAAGCCAGCACGGCGCGAGTTGGCACGCTCGTGAGCCGTGTGTCTACTTCGCGAGCTGCAGAACCACCCGTATGGGTATTGTGTACAATATCGCAGGGTTATCGTCTGCAGTTTGCAATGAAACCCCCACTTTTCAGCAGCGTTCGTTTTTCCTCACACAGAGGAAAACACGGCGCGCGTTCTGAAAGAGGAAATCTCCTCTCTGCTGAGCAAAGGTGCGATTCAGGTGGTACCCCCCAATCTGATAAACCAGGGTTTTCATTCTCGTTATTTCCTGGTTCCAAAGAAGGACAGTTCCCCCCGTCCTATTCTGAACATCAGGGTGTTGAACAAACATTTGAGGAAATACAATATCAGAATGTTAACTCATGGTTCGCTCGCCCTCGCCATAAAACGGAAAGACTGGTTCACATCGGTCGATCTGAAAGATGCTTTTTTCCACATAAGCATTTATCCACCTCACAGGAAGTGTCTTCGTTTCGCCTATCAAGGCATTTTTTACGAATTCACGATCCTGCCGTTTGATGAGTCTAAGCCCTCGCAGCTCCTGTCTGTGTGCGGAAGCGGGCGTGAATCCCCTGAGAATGTCTGGTCTACGGATCCTGACATACATAGACGATTGGCTCATCATAGCCGATTCGAGGGGAAAGGTGTTGCAGGACACCTGCCGCGTGCTCGCGCACATTACATCTCTGGGCTTCAGGGTGAATGTGAACAAAAGCAATTTTAAACCCAGCCAGATATGTGATATTCCTGGGCATGGAGCTTAACTCAGTCTCCATGCGAGCGCGTCTCTCACAGGAGCGCGTTCTCTCTCTGATGAACTGTCTGTCGCAGTTCAGAGAAGGGGCGAGGGTGCAATATCGCACATGTCTCAGGCTACAGGGTCTTATGGCTCCATCTATCCAGGTTTTGCCACTAGGACTCCTGAGAATGAGGGCGTTCATGAAGTGGGTTTTGTCACTACATTTCAGCCCGTTACACGATCTTTGCCGTTCTGTGACAGTGACGCGCACCCGCACTGCAGCTCTGCAGCTCTGCGCCACTGGAAGAGCGTGGACTTTTACGCACAGGGCGCCCCTCTCGGGATGGTTATGTTGCGGAAAGTTGTGACGACGGATGCGTCCTTCACAGGCTGGGGTGCCACCCAAGAGGGCAGAACTGTGAACGGTTTGTGGCCGAGCAAACTACGTTCAGAGCACATAAATTATTTAGAGCTTCTGACTATTTGGAAGGCTCTGAATAATTTTCTGCCCCGTCTGCAGGGACATCATGTGCTCGTACGCTGAGACAATACCACGGCAGTGGCTTATATCAATCGTCAAGGCGGCGTGCGCTCGTCGAAACTTCATGCTCTAGCTTACAAGCTTTTGGTATGGAGCAGTCGATTTTTCCTGTCGTTACGCGCGACTCATGTTCTGGGCATTCTGAACAGAGGCGCGGATCTTCTATTGAGGGGGAACCCGCTCTTCGGAGATTGGCACCTCCATCCTCAGATAGCAGACATGATTTGGATGAGATTCGGACAGGCGTCCGTAGATCTATTCACCTTGCGCAAAAACAGCCGTTGTCCTTTGTTCTTCTCGCTAAAGGACTTGGACGCGCCCCTCGGGGTAGATGCACTGGCCCACCCGTGGCCCAAAGTGCTGCTGTATGCCTTTCCTCCCCTGTGCTTGATAATTCCAACACTGGCCAGGGTGAAAGAGGGGCACCTGTCTCTCATCCTGATAGCGCCCAGGTGGCCCAAAGCGCCCTGGCTGGCGGAGATAATTCCTCTGTTACATGCTTAGCCATGGCACCTCCCCCTCCGCACAGACCTATTGTCTCAAGCGAACGGGGAGATTTATCACGCTCACCCGGACAGGGTAGCTCTCTGGGCTTGGCCCGTGAGAACGCGAACCTGAGCGTGTTAGGGCTTCCCCCGCGCGTGGTGGCTACTATACAGAATGCCAGGGCCATTTCTACACGGTCCTTATATGGCTGTATGTGGCAAGTGTTCGATGAGTGGTGTGATGGGCGGGGTCTCACGTCATATCAGTGCTCAGTTTCTGATATTTTGTGTTTCCTCCAAGACCTCATGGATAAAGGAAGGTCCTTTTCCACTATTAAGGTCTATCTGGCAGCTATTTCTGCTTGTCATGTGGGTTTTGAGGGCTCAACGGTTGGGCAGCATCTTCTAATCCGCAGATTTATGAAGGGTGCCCGTCTTTCCTTGCCAGTCATTAAGGGAACGATCCCTGAATGGGACCTCTCCATGGTGCTGGAAGCCCTGTCTCAATTCCCTTTTGAGCCTCTGGGGAATATTTCCCTAAAGTTGCTGTCCTTCAAGACAGCCTTGCTCTTGGCTTTGGCGTCAGCCACACGTGTCAGTGAGTTACATGCACTCTCGGTTCACCCCTCGTGCATTAAATTCTCTCTGGGCGGAAATAAGGTTTTCCTTAAGCCTAATCCAGCCTTCATGCCGAAATGTTTTCCTGCGTTCACATCGGAGGTATTGGAGCTTTCCGCTTTTCACCCTCCGCCCTTTTTCCTCCGCGGAGGATCAAAGGCTGAATGCCCTGTGTCCGGTCCGTGCGTTACAGACGTATTTGGCTAGGACCAGTGCTTTCCGGAAGAGTGACCAACTCTTTGTTTCATGGGCTCCTCCCCACAAAGGCGATCCCCTGTCTAAACAATGCCTTTCACATTGGTTTGTGTACGCTATAGTTTTGGCTTACGAATTGAAGGGAGTGCAACCCCCCAGGGGGCATCAGAGCTCATTCCACGAGGGACTTAGCCGCCTCTTGGGCTCTGTTCAGGGGAGTACCACTGCAGGATATCTGCTCTGCTGCCAGTTGGGCTTCTCCCCATACATTTGTGCGTTACTATAGGCTGGATGTCACCAGAACCTCGGTAGCACATTCGGTCTTGGGGGTGGGGTCTTCCTGACCCTGCCTTCTTTTGTGTGTGCCACACACGTTTCATGTCCTGCTTGCACACCGCAGTTACGTGTGTGCGTCCGTTTGGCGGGTTCATGATTATGAGACGTGTCAAGCACCGCCCCCTTGAGGGTGACCGTCTTTTTCTGGCTAACAGGACCTCACTGTGAGTATATTGGGCAATCGGGGAGCTGTCCATGTCTCTCCCATAGGTGGATCTCGAACACGAGATGATGAAAGAGAACAATAGGTTACTGTCGTAATCCCGGTTCTCTGAAACATCGAGTGGAGATATCCACCAGCCTTGCCCCGCTTGCCGCACGAGAAGCGAATATTCTTACTGGAGTACAGTAGCGCGTGCAGGCTATATATGACCGCAGGTAAGGGGCGGGGCCTTACCGGGCATTGGCTGCGCGCTCCTGCCTGTCTTGTCAGACTTGGTGCAATTGGATGCTTCTGCAGAGGTCAGGTACGGATGCCCTTCCCATAGGTGGATCTCTCCACTCGATGTTTCAGAGAACCGGGGTTACGACAGTAACCTATTGTTATGTTTTGTCAGATCCATGGACAACACCTGGGGCAAATATGAGCTGGTCTATTTTTCTGGGGGTGGGAACAGCAGTAACGAAAAACAAATTTAATGGGTTAGCATGGAGTGTGTTAGCTTTAGCCAATAGCACTGAACATGCTATGACAATGGTGAATGAAGAAATGGGACAAATCAGAGATGCAGTTATTCAGAACAGACTGATTTTAGACATGTTAACAGCAGAAAAAGGGGAAGTTTGCTTATGTTTATGATAACTACAATGCGTGGATGAATGAATTTGATGAGATGACTAGCGAGGAGATGCCTAAAACAAATTAGGGGATTTTTATTTTCTTAATTTACAAATTTAAGAGCGTGATCATTTATACAAAAATCAGAGATGAAGAGTGTGTGATGAGCGACTTAAATTTGCCTGTTTTATTACTACTTTTTTTATTACTGTTTTATTATTACCACTTCTATTTTTATTATATTCATATCTACACATTTTAAATTGTTTTGTGAGTTATCAAAGAATGATAAAAGGGGGAATTGTTGGGAAAAATTGAATCACAGAATAAGATTTATGTTTGAGTTCACACAGAAATCAACATCTGTTTCAGCCATGCAAAACACCCTTGACACAGTGTCTGTGGAAACCCGGGGGGGGTAGCAGTGGTGGGATATCTAAAGGTGTCGGATAATTTAAATTAGTTCTAAGACAGAGGAAGGACCATTGTGTTTCTTGCTTTTAATTCAAATGAGTTCCAAGACAGAAAGGGGACCATTTGTGTATTGTGTCTCACCTCTTACTCAGGGTAAAACCTTCAGTGGTTTTCCACAGATGTATGGAAAATTACTGAGGGGGTTGTTTAAACATTGGGGGTATAAGAAGCTTGTGGCTTCTTTGTGTCTCCAGTTCACACTCAAGGCAGCCTCGAATGGCTGCACTGACCGCGGCTCTTTCTTGCAAGAAAAATAAATCTTTACAAAGACAATTGGATTATGGTTTGTCTCTTAATAGTGATGTCAATGAATTACTTTTTGCCATAACAGAAGATGACACACATTATTTGCATATATTGTAGGCAAAAGAGTTGTCTGCCTATTCAAATGATTAATTTGTCTATTGAGGGCACAAAAATAACACTATAATCAGAAATTATTAGAAATAAATAAGAGTCTTGCCAGGTTAATGTAGGCGGATCTTGAAAATCACTTAAAACTCACAATGTTGGTCTTATTGCTGGTGTTGCTACACGCCAAACCCAAAAACGCCGGCACAGAGAGAAACATTTCCATGTAGATTAACATTCATGATTTACAAAAAAGGTTTCTAAGCAAATTACTTCCAAGAAAGCTATTCCAATAAATATTTTGTTGACTGTCACAATTGAAGAGATTCAAACACTGATTCTTGATGTCTGTGTGTATCTGATTGATGTCATAGATTCACTTTTTGTGCTTTGTTAAAATCGTGTAACTGATTGTTATAATACTGCTGGATCTCATGCTTCAGTAACACAGGGCTTGTAGTGTAAATGCATTATTAACACAACACACTTGTTAGACTCCATGATGATTATAAAACCATCACCAGATAACAGGGCAGGTTTAGATCCATAGGCTGTGGCTGTGCAAAATAATGTAAGGTTCTCTCTTGAAATGCACTTTTTCACTTCTTTTTCTTTATCTTCATTTATTAAAATTTACAGAAGACAGCTGCCAGAACCTAAAAGAGTACAATACTGGCTTTGCACAAGAGCATACCCAGGTTCCTCACTGACGATGAGGACTTGACAGAGCAGCCATCAAGTGTTTTAGTCAGGTTTTTTGTCCAATAATTAAACATATTTTTTTTTTTAGAATTAAGTTGCAGGAAATTACTTGTCATCCATATTTTTATATCAGCTATGAATTCTATGCATGGAATCATGGAGCAGGTGCCAGTGGCGAAGAGCCACGGCGACTTCGAAGATCCTGCGATGCTCTGGCGACCGAGGCACCAGTGGGGATCCAGAAGGCCATGGTGAAGCTGGAACGACCAAGGCCCAAGATGGAGCTAGAGGGAGTGAGGAGCCCAACAGAGCCAGAGGGACGAACGAAGGAGACGAAGTCAGAGGAGTGAAGTCCAGTGGGGAGGGCTGGTCGATGAACGACCAAGGCGACATTGGAGGGGCGAGGGAGACCGGTGTAGCTGGAGGACTGCTGGTCCACGGTGGAGCTGAGGGAGGTAGAGCCAGGGCAGCGCATATGGCTCGGCGGGCCACTGTGGATATGTGTAGACCGAATCCTCTCTGGACTCGGGACAGGAGGAGGAGTCTTCTCAGGACTGTTTTTTGTAAATGATTTGTATTTGTTGTGCTTTTTCGATATGTTTGGATTTATTGTACTGGTGGAATCTGTGTATGTGTATTATGAATGTATTGCACTTCATGAATATGTGATATGTTGTTTTACCTGCTCTGCTCTGTGAAGGGTCATTTGAATTGACAAAACCCCGCAAAGAAACAGGATATGATAGGGATAATATAAATTGATGAAGACATTTATTAGATTTCTTTGGGACTGTTTAATTTTATGAATACATCAAATTTGTCTGGATAATACACCAGACTGGAACCCCTTTTGGTACACACTAAATCATCACAAGACTCAAGCTGGACTTCAGTTTGAGCTTCACAAAAGTTTGCTTTAAACAAGGACCTGAAAGACACACACATGATGTTACTCTCTATCTTTAGATCAGTGGTTCTGATGGGTCATAGACAGCAGGAGAAAATAAAGATAAATGCAAATAATCATATAATCATGCATTTTTAGGATTCCAAAATATATGATTGCATATTTAGCTTTTGGCATGAAAGGTGTGTCTATAATATCTAAAGTTTTCTGATGAAAATTCACCTGTCACTTAAGATTAAACAGATGCAACTTGGACAGATCCTCTAAAATCATCAACAAAACTACACAAAGTAAAACAAAATGTGACCCAGACACCATTAAGTACAGCTTCACTTGCAGTGAGGACGAACATGGTTTAGTGTCGACTACATGTGTGTTTTGACTGCTGAGAGTAGTATAATTAATAAAGAAATCAATAATAAATGGACATATTTCAACATATTTGGATCAGACCTTCTGCATAGACCTCCACCTCACACAGAGTGAGAATCCTTGAATCTCCAGGAATGATCAGATTCACATATCGACCCTCCATACCGTTACAAGCGTAGGTGGACGAACCACCAGCTGGAATACTAGAAATCACAGCACATCTACAGAGAGACAGAGAAAACTTCATTTAGACTTTATTCTTTCTGCACTTGTGTTTTCAGTCTTGAGGAATCAGGGATTTCTATGGATATTAAGCCACTGAAAGAGGGTCTCACTTGGGATTGTTGTTGCCATTGTTATCCAAAGAGTTTCCGATGTGAATCTCTGCTCCATTTATTAGTTCCGGACTTTCTCGTCTGTTAGTGATGGTCACGTTACTAATTCTGTAAGTATCACGCAGATCCAGCCTCCACCATGGGTTAGTCTGAATATTAGTTGACGAGCACGCTAACGATGGTTGTGTGAAACCTGGATTGAAATCAATGGCTTGTTCAGCGATCCAGCTGTCATGGGTTGATGACTGTGTGACGATTCCTCCTGCTGCCAAATTACCTGTAAAATAACAGTATCAAGAAATATTTGTGACGCGGGCTGGCATAATAAGTTGCAATGAGCCAATCTTCAATAATTAGATATTCTCTATTAAATATCCTGCAAAATGATGTATGATTTGTTGGAATCAGACAAAAAATGTATGAGCTACACCAGATTGAAGTCAATAGAGTCAGCAAAGTCAATTTTGAGAGAAATAGAGTTAAAGTTTTCTAAAGGTCCCAAAACAAAATCACATAGCAACCATACCCCAAAATTACAGGAACAATATATATTCAACTTTGTTTACCACGATAGTACAATTGTTTCATTAACATTAATGAAACAGACAACATATTAAGACCTACTGTACCGCACAGGTCTAATATAATGATACACATCAGATGCTTTTCCCCAACAGTTAACCAAACGTTCACTTAAGACATAACAGATAATGTGTGCGTGAATATTCGCAGAGACAGATATTTTGAAATACTGTAATTCTGTGTATATAGGGATCAGGCACTGTCTAAGAGGCATCTTTTTGCGCAAGCTTCAGATGTGTCAGTCAGCGCGAGTAAGATTGTTTTGTTTACTTCAGCATCTGATTGGGCTCCCAGGCAAGACCCCATGATGTCATTCCGACGTAACTTCGAACGTAACTGACTGAATGAGAACATGGTGTCGGCCACACATTTGTTTTATTGACTGCTGAGAGTAGTATAATCAGTAAAGAAATCAATAATTAATGGACATATTTCAACATAGTATGTTTGATCAGACCTTCTCCATAGACCTCCACCTCACACAGAGTGAGAATCTTTGAATCTCCAGGAATGATCAGGTTCACATATCGACCCTCCATACCGTTACAGGCGTAGGTGGACGAAACACCAGCTGGAATACTAGAAATCACAGCACATCTACAGAGAGACAGAGAAAACTTCATTTAGACTTTATTCTTTCTGCACTTGTGTTTTCAGCCTTGAGGAATCAGGGATTTCTATGAATATTAAGCCAATGAAAGAGGGTCTCACTTGAGATTGTTGTTGCCATTGTTATCCAAAGAGTTTCCAATGTGAATCTCTGCTCCATTTATTAGTTCCGGACAGCAGTCTTGTCTGTTAGTGACGATCACTTTACTAACTCTGTAAATAAGACCCAGATCCAGCCTCCACCATGGGTTAGTCTGACTAGTGGTTGATGAGCACGCTAACGATGGTTGTGGGAAAAAACCTGGATTGAAATCAATGGCCTGTTCAGCGATCCAGCTGTCATAGGTTGATGACTGTGTAACGTTTCCTCCTGCTGCCAAATTATCTGTAAAATGATAGTATCAAGATATATTTTATTTATATATATTTGCTCTATTTTAGGAATGCACTTCTATCAGATCTGTCTGGTTTAAGACTAGAACTACACTCTATAACTATATTAAAACCACTTGAATGCAATCAGTGCAATCGGCTCCAAAGAGTCAAATTCGATCATGAGTGACAGATTGTTATGAATTACCTGGATAAACCACATAGACTTCCACCTCAGCAAGAGTCAGATACTGAATTCCAGGAATAACCACAAATACATATTGTCCGGCCATCCTATTACATGAGTAGCTCTGGGAAGCTCCTGATGAAATAGTAGAAATTACAGCACATCTGGAGAGAGAAAATAGAGTGATTTGCTTTTGCTCATTATGACAATTTTCTTCTATCAAATGTATTCAATATACTGTATATTTTATGGTTTGATATTTGCCCCAACTTATGTACAATATGATGTTTTGAAAATGTTTTTTTGTTTGCAGCTAAGCTGCAAATGCCATTGAAACGTGCAATTATTTGCCATGCTAATAAAGCTTATTACAAATATTATTATTGTCGAATTTTATAATATTACGTTCTCGTAACTAAGACAAACATCAATATAAGCATCATTATTTTCGTTAGAAGTTAATCAGTAAACTCAACTTTGATTACAGGAATAAGTTATTCACACTGAATACAGTTATTTGACATTGTAATGATATTTCACAATTTTACTGTTTTTACTGTATTTTTTGATTTTTTTAAAAACAGTGCTGAAGTCTCTGATTCATATCAACAGGATGTTCTGTATAACCGGTCAGAGTTATCATCAGTGAACAGTGGAGGCAAACAGTTAACTGGTTCTAAAGATGTAAAATGTTACCCGGCAACTGGACAGAATCTCTGTAAATAAGAATATATCAGAGAGACTCACATGGGGTTGCTGGAAAAATCTGAAGAAACATTTCCGACCCGAATCTCTGCCCCGTTTATCCTCTCGCTGCAGCAGATGTCTAGTAGTCTGTTAGTGATGACCACTCTGTTCACGGTGTACACCTTCAGCAGATCCAGCTTCCACCACGGTTTGATTTCCCACAGTGAATGCGTGAAGGTGTTGAGATTCCTATCCAGAGCATTTTGGGCATAACAGTTGGAATCTACCGACGACTGGCTGGGTGTGCCCCATCCTGCTCTGTTCGCTGGAATATGTTCAAGGGAAAAACAGTGTGTATTGTGAAAAGTGCTATACAAATAAAACTGTGGATGAGAGTATGACGTGAGGACTGATGGGACGTTGTTCTGTTCCACTTCACAGACTATGAGTGGAAGGAGAATTTTGACATTTATGACATTTTATTTAAAAACTGCAGCGCAATGCGCGCGTCATGACGCCATTTCTTTGTTTGTTTTTTTTGTTTGTTTTTTATACTTGTCTGAAAGAGTTTTTTTTTTTTTTTTTACATTTTTTTTTTTTACTTTATTTTTTATTATTATTTTAATTTACAAAATTTACAATGAAAGGAAAACAAAAAATAAATAAATAAATAAATAAATATATATATATATATATATATATATATATATATATATATATATATATATATATATATAAAAATAAATAATATATATATTAACAGAAAGGGAGAAAAGAGATTATACAAATCAAATATATGCAATACAGCGTTCACAACTGTATACTTATAAATGCGTATCAGAATATGTTCTTAAACATCAATGTACTTATACATACGCATACATGTACTGACCCCCAAATAAAAAGGGGAAAAATAAATAAATAAATAAAATAGATAAACAAAAACAGAACAACACAGCCAAACTTGTGGGGTTAATCGTTCCTATAACAATTACGGTTTACTTAGATGAGGATGTCTTTATGTTCTTTATATATATCAACCACTTTTCCCAGTCTCTTTTGAAAGTACTTTTTTTCATCTTTAGAATATATGTAAGTTCTTCCATAGCCAGGATTTCTTCAATAATTCCAAACCACTGTTTACAATTCAAAGTAGTATCTTTAAGCCAATTCCTAGTTATAGTCTTTTTGCAAGCCGCAAGAAGAATCTTGCATAAATATTGATCACTTTTAGGTACTATGCCTTTAATATTTCCCATAAGTAAAAACAAAGAAGTTCTAGGTATTTTATATCCAAACACTTCAGACAAAACTACCAGTACATCATCCCAAAATGACTGAATTTTCTCACAGCTCCAAAAGATGTGTGTGTGATCCGCTTCTAACTGTCCACATTGTCTCCAGCACACCTGCTGTCTGGAGACTTGTTTGCTTTTGATCTTAGGTGTTATGAAGAAGCGAATGAGACACTTCCAGCAAAATTCCCTCCATATTTGTGAGCTGGTAGTAGTTTGGTGCATTAACCACATGTCGTACCAATCCGTTTCTGTTTCTCAGTTTTTAATTCTTTATCCCATTTCAATTTTATATATATTGTGGAGGAGGGACTGCTTTGAATCAACGCCTCGTACACAGAAGAGATTATTTTGGGTAATGTAAGACTATAGGCATTCATTATCATTTTAGTTAGGGGATGGATATTAATTTCTCTAATTTTCCTTTTTTTTTGTTGTAATAATCCCTTAACTGGAAGTATCTAAATAAATCATGATTTCTTAGTCCAAATGCATCCTTTAAATCCTGGAAGCTTCTAATTTCACCCCCTGCAATTACACTGCACAATGCTGTTATTCCCCTGTCCTTCCACTGTTGAAATATTGGATCCTCCCTTCCTGACTTAAATTCCTCATCATGTGTAATCCACCTAAGTATTCCAATTTATTTCTCCAATTTTAAATGTTTAACAATAGAATGCCAAACCTTCAGTGAGAATTTCGTTATTGGGTCCAGTCTGTCCTTACTATATCCGTGAAGTTCACTCTCCCCTATAAATGACTGAATTTGAAGACCTTGTGTATTTGTTTCTATGTCTTTCCATTTAGCTATGCAACTAGGAGTGCACCAATAAAAGATGGGGCGTAATTGTGCTGCACAGAAATAATTTTTAAAATTTGGAAGAGCCATACCACCTTTTTCTTTAGGTAATTGGAGAGTTGAATAGCGCACTCTAGGTTTTTTACCTCCCCATATATACCTGGATATTACTTTGTCCCATTCAGAGAATTGCTTTGGGGGGATTTCCACTGGTAGGGATTGAAACAAATATAACAAGCGCGGCAAGACATTCATTTTTATTCCTCTTATCCTATCACTGAAGCTCATGGGGTATGTGGACCACCTCTCGATGTCAGTCTTTATTTTATTAGTGATTAAATCATAATTGGCTTTATACAATTTTGTTAAGTCTTTAGTTAAATTTACACCTAGGTATTTTAGGCATTTTGCATCCCAATTAATATCATAGCTTTGTTTGAGTTCCGTGTTAGGTTTACAATTCAGTAGAAGGATTTGGGTTTTTGTTACATTTAATTTATATCCGGCATATTCATTATATTGCGCTAATACTTGCATAAGATTTGAAAAATGTTTTTGGGTTCAGCTAAATAAATCATAATGTCATCTGCAAAAAGACTAATTTTGTGTTCCATACCGTTAACTTCGACCCCTGGAATCGACGAGTGCTGTCTGATTAATTGAGCCAGGGGTTCTATATAGATGGCAAAAAGGGCGGGACTAAGACAGCAACCCTGTCTAGTTCCTCTTTCCAGGAGGAAACTTTCTGATAAAGACCCATTTATTCTTATTCTAGCTGTCGGTTTTTGATATATTGACTTGATACACTGGACAGATTTTACATTAAAACCAAACTTTTCTAGTGATAAATAAAGAAATTCCTAGTTGACTCTGTCAAAGGCCTTTTCGGCATCAAGACTGATTAGAGCAACAGGAAGTTTATTTTGATGGGCCCTATCTATTATATGAAGAGTTCTTCTTATATTGTCATATGTTTGTCGACCTTTAACAAAACCTGTTTGGTCCTCATCTATCAAGTCTGATGAACAACTGTATTCTGGATGCTAAAATAGAATTATAAATTTTATAGTCTGTATTAAGGAGAGATATGGGTCTATAATTTTGACAGTGTTCCCTGTCTTTTTTCTCCTTGGGGAGTACGGAAATTATAGCCTCTTTCCATGATGGAGGAGTTTTCCCTTCTTTTATGATCCAGTTAAAAGTGTCCCTTAGTAATGGCATCAGTTCTTTATAGAACACTCTATACCACTCTGAAGGAAATCCATCACTCCCTGGTGATTTGCCTGATTTTAATTTGCCCATGACTTCTTGTAATTCCTCTGTGGTGATTTCTGCGGTTAGGCTTTTATTTTGTAAATCACCAATAGAGGGCATATCTAATTTGTTGAGGAACTCTAATACTTTTGTTTTATTCATACCCGAGGTCTGTTTATAAAGTTCTTCATAATAATTCTTAAAAATAGTTCCAATATCTTTTGGATCGTATTTAATTTGTTTTGTTTTGGGGTCACGTATTTTGGGAATTAAATTATCAATTTGCAGAGGTGGACAGTAACAAAGTACATTTACTTGAGTACTGTACTCAAGTACACTTTTTGAGTATCTGTACTTTACTGAAGTAATATTTTTTAGGGAAACTTTTACTTTAACTTCACTACATTTGAAAGACAAATATCGTAATTTTTACTCCACTACATTTCTATCAAGGTCCTCGAAGTCAAAAGTCGTTTCTGTAGCAGCTTTGCAAGTCAGTGGATGATTTTTTTCTTCTTTAAACATTTTTTTTTTTTTCAAAATGTAAATGTCGGGGAGAAAGAGAAGCATAGACATATGGATGAATCTGATAAAGCCTGATGAAAGAGCTCAGTTCAGTCTGTTTTTTGTGCCTCCGAGATGCCAGAGCACAAGTACTGAATAGAGCTTTCTTTTGTTTGTTTTTTCGCACTTAAACAGACCAATACACACAAAATTTTCATTTTGGAAAGTATTCACGTAAACAAAGTTGATGATGTCTTAAGTGAACGTAAACAGTTGGGGGAATATCGGATGTGTATCAGTGTGTAGGATTTGTGCATTCAGCCTTAAAGTGACAGCAGCTTTGTAAAAAGCTTTGTAAATTTTAAGTATTTAAATTAGTTCAAGGTGGTCGTATGGAGCATCACGGACTGGCTTAAACCACCATGGCATAGCGTGCATTTATACAACAATGCAACAATAATAAAATATGCATTGACAAAAAAAAGGAAATTTACTTTTGATACTTAAGTACGTTTTAAAAGCAAGTACTTCTGTACTTTTACTTAAGTAAAAATTGTTTTTAACAACTTTAACTTGTAATGTAGTAAAATTTGACCAGTAGTACTTTACTTTCCACTCCAGTAATGGAGTTGTGTACTTTGTCCACCTCTGTCAATTTTTTGCTCTCGCAATTGCCTTGCCAATAATTTAAGTGCTCTTGGTCCTGATTCATAGTAAGTTTGTTTAAAAAATCTAGTCTTTTTCTCTACTTCTAACTGTAATAAACTGTTTATTTCTTTTCTTGTTTCTACCATTTGAGCCATCACCTCTTTATTTGCATTATGTTTATGTTTAAGCTCCAGTTGCTTAAGTTCTGAAATAAGTTTCTCATAATGAGCTAATCTTTCTTTTTTCAATGTGCTTGTGCTAGCTATTAATTTCCCTTGAATCACTGCCTTAAGTGCATCCCATAGTTAGAGGGGTCCACCTCACCATTATTATTTTCCTCTAAATATCTTTTTATTTCTATTCGAATTTGCTCAACAATTGACTTGTTGTTTAATATTCCTAGATTTAATCTCCACAGATTGCCCCCCCCCCCCCCCCCCCCCCCCCAAAAGAGATCTTCACATAAATAGCGTTATGATCCGATACGTCTGCTACCCCCAATTTGACAATTCTGTATCCGGTGTCTATTTTCTTCTTGTAGGAGAAAGGTAATCTATTCTAGAATAGACTGAATATGTAGCAGAGTAGTGAGTATAATCCTTCTCTAATGGGTGCAGTTCCCTCCAGACATCTATTAGGCCCATTTCTGGAACATTTGTGGTTCATGAATTTTGTTATATGTTTTTTGTTTCTTTTGTTGCTTGTAGTATCCAGGTCATGGTTTAGTACTATGTTTAGGTCCCCTCCACATATACAAACACCCTTCCATCTCCTTAGCCACAATATCAAATAATACTTTGAAATATTGTTTATTGCTTTCCGGTGGGGCATAAACATTTACCAAAGTTACCAAGTTATTATTAATTGTTCCTTTAACAATAACATATCTCCCTTCTTTATCCTTTACTTCTTTATGATACTCAAAATTGACACCTTTTGGAATTAAGATAATGACCCCTCTCTTGCGGTGGTTTGAACATGAACTATAGAAGATAATTTTTAAACCCAAATTTTTTCAGTTTTTCATGTTCCTCATTTGACAAATGTGTTTCTTGCAGGAAAAAAATATGCTTCTTTCCCTTTTCAATTTAGCTATCACTTTAGCTCTTTTGACTGGGTTCCCTAATCCATTACAATTCAAAGGACATTATCTCAATGTCTCTCTCCTGCATTTAACTCTCTACAAACAATCCCTCGTATAATGATAACCCCACTGGCTAACATTTAAAAAACTATAAACAACTAAACAACTTTTACATGAACCAAGGAGTATTAAATTAACTGTATAGACATCAACTGACCTCCAGATAGGAATGTTCCCCCATAACTTAGGGTTTAGAGTCACTGTCTCCATATAGAGGGAAAGCCTCAGCTGAACGGAGGCCCTCTTCTAGATATGAGGTGCTGCCTGCTGTAGGTTATTGCACCCATACTAGATCAATATTTTGTTAATGTTCATGTCTCCCATAAGTCACAGCATATACACGAAAGCCCCTTACTGTATTATCAAATTATTTTACATATTAAATTCCGGTCTTCACGCACATTGTTTTCTCCTTAACTGTACGATTCAGTCCCTTCTTCACGTCGTCACATAGAGGTTTTCTTACGGTTTCACCGGGCTCATCCGCCGAAAATTCTCCAGCCGTTTCCGTGCCCTTCTGCTTGCCTCTGCTCCCCGCTCTCTGCCGACCCGTTGCCATGCTACACTTTTCCGTGCCTCGATTCGTTCCAGTAACATTGTTGGGCCCGCTGCATCTTCGGAATCATCCACTTTATACCCTCTATCACGCAAATCTTTTCTCCACTTCTTTCGCTTCGTTGTACGTTTTCTACTCCATTTTCCCAGTGAACCCTCATCTTAGTGAATGGAGTCTGAAAGCGGATCCCCGCTTCTTTCAAGATTTTCTTGGATTTAATGTACGACTTGCGTTGCTGTACCACAGCCGAGGTGTAATCGTGGTCGAAGAAAATCCTTCGCTCTCCGAGTGAGATTATTTTCTTCTCCCAGGCTCTTCTCAGAACTTTCTCCTTTGTAATGTATTGCAAGAAATTGACCACGATAGCCCTCGGGGGTTGATCTGCTTTGGGCTTCGGTGCAGAGCCCTGTGTGCCCGCTGAATTTGACAGTCGATATCAATGTCAAGTTCTCTCCGGATAATTTCTTCAACAAATTGAATAACAGACCCCTTTTCTGTATCTTCTGGGACTCCGAAAATCCGCAGGTTATTCCTTCTGGACCGTGGACCTTTCCGTCAACTTTTTGTGTTCTTGTATAAAATCGTGTAGCAGACCATCAGTCCTCCGGAGTTCCAGCACTCCATTTCTTCAACACGCGACAACGTGGCCTCAACTTTTGCATTTTGTTCCTTCATTTCTTGTGTTGTTAATGCAAATTTCTGATTGATGTCCTCTTTAAACTCTAGCTCACTTTTCATCTGAGTTTTAAGTTCATCTTTAAACGTCACGAGTTCCGTTTTCAGCTCGCTGCGGAATTCCCGTATCTGTTTACTTATGCTGTTTAAACCCGCGCACAGTGAGTCTGTGGTTTCTCCGTCGCCATCTTCAACTTTTTTCTTGCATGCTGTCTGTCTCTGTTCGTTTGGAATCTTTACTTTGCTTTTCGAGGTTTCTTTAGGTTTAGATTTGGTCCCTCCGCTCATCTCTCAACACATGAAGATTCACAAAAAGTATATATCGAGTTTAGCGGAGTTATTTAAACTGACTTAAGGGAGCTCGCTGCTTAAACCCGCCATCGTGTTTCGCTACCCAACCGGAAGTCCATGACGCCATTTCTACGTCATTGCATGTGCAATGACGGCCCTTTCCAGTTTTGGTTTTCAATCCAATCAAGTGTTTACATGTTCTCTTGATCGGATAAGAAATTAAATAAACCACCCCTTTGAATCCGATCAAAATTTTATTCTTGTCGTGCTCAGTCAGATCAATTAAAGGGCATATTGCAGGTTAGAGATCCCAGTGAGTCAATGTATAGAAAAATAATGTAGGAACTATAGGCAAGTGACGTAACAGGAGGGAGTGCAGTCAATTTAAACAATTGGAAAACCGATGGTTTGCAAAGACAGTTCGGATGCTGAGGAAATTATAAATGTCTATTAATACTCATATGGCAGACCACAGCCAAACAATTATGACACAATTGGGGGACAGGCCAGGATTAGACAGAACAACGATTAGAGAAACAAATTGAGTTGTTGTGTGAGGATAACCAGTGGAGAACAGGGCAAGTATCTCTGTGAGAGACCAGTGTTAGCTAATGATATAAACACTGTACTCAGATCACAATACTGTACAGATTATCATCATGTATCAGGCAATAGCAAAGCTGGTATTGGTCATCTAGGAGTATTGATATTTACTAATAACAGAAACTAATAAGCTTTGACTATCAGGCATAAGTCACAATCGTTAATATCCGTCCACACTAAACGTTATAAGATATAATGTTAGCGGTTTCTCATCACGACTGATTTGGTAGTTAGCAAATGTTTAAAGGGGCCCTAAATTGAGAAATCAGATTTCCCATGAGCTTTTGATATATAAAAGGTCATTATAATATAAGAGATATCCTGTACATTTCAGAGCTGAAAACTTCCTTGTTATGCCTAGTTTAGATTGCCCGATTTTAGCACCGATTTTGACTCGCTGACAGTTTTTGCAAAAATCGCAGATAAATGCCAGAAATCATAGGTAAATCGGTGCTCGTGCACGTGAGTGACAATAACGCAGTGTGAATTATCAAAGACGCCATCAGAGAGAATAGATCCTTTTCACATTTCCGGGTTTCTCAGAGCAGAAGTCGTCATAGTTGGGTTAAATTGTAAACCCAACATAGTTGGGTTTTGTGTGCCCATTTACTCACATAGCAAAAGAAAAACGCCACAGTAGTGATTTCACAACTTTCAAAAAGGGGGAAAAATATAGAGTGAGATTGATAACGGCAATGAAAAGAGAGAAATGTCTCCACTGATAAAACTACATACTATCACAACAAAATCAACAACTGCTCTGACTCTCGCACACTTTTCAAAATATTCTCTTCACTCCTCGGCTCGGGTAACCCCACTGCTTAAGAAACCCTCTCTGAATCCAGCACTTTTAGAAAACTACAGACCAGTATCCCTTCTGCCTTTTATTGCAAAGACTCTTGAGCGAGTTGTGTTCAACCAACTCTCTATGTTTCTTGAACAAAACCTCCTGGACAAGAAGCAATCTGGCTTCAAAAGCGGCCACTCAACTAAGACGGCCCTGCTCTCGATTACTGAGACTGGTAAGAGCAGCTTCCAAATCCACAGAACTCATCTTGCTGGATCTGTCTGCTGCTTTTGACACAGTTAACCACCAGATCCTCCTGTCAACTCTCATGAAGATGGGCATCTCAGGAACTGCTCTCCAGTGGTTCAAGTCTTACCTCTCAGGTAGGTCCTTCAGGGTGTCATGGAGAGGTAAAGTGTGGACCAACATTTACAAAAAAACTATTGAAGCCATTAGCTATATCATTCATGTTGTGAATTACACATTTATTGTCATTGAAATATTCAGGATACGTTGCCTTTGTAGCTCCTTGTCTGATTAATCTATTTAATATATGCCATGTTACTTTCATATTATTATTATTTTCTTGTAATACTTTCCTGTGATATAGCTGTTTGCTTGTTCTAATTATATCTATTAATTTATTTTTATATTTCTTATATTTTAGTTCGGCTTCTTCAGTTTTTAAATTAATGAATTTTCTATACAGATTATTTTTCTTTTTACAAGCATTTATTATTCCCTTTGTTAGCCAAGGGCTATTTGTAGTTTTTCTATTTATTCTGAGTTCTTTAATAGGACAGTGTTTATTGTACAGGGACATAAATATATCTAAAAAGTTGTTATACGCCTCGTCAACATCTGTTCCTTTATAGACTGCACTCCAATCTTGAAGCATTAGACTATTATTGAAGGCATTTATAGATTCCTCACTTTTTATCTGTTTGTAGGTTAACTTACTGTCTTTCTTACTTTTCTTTTTACAATCATGATCAAGAACAATAAAGATAGGTAAATGGTCAGTTATGTCATATAAAGAGGCCACTAGTAATTTTATTCCCCATGATGTTAGTGAAAATATTGTCAATAATTGTAGCGCTATGTGATGTTATTCTACTTGGTTTAATTATTGTTGGATAGAGAGACATAGTGAACATTGTATCTGAAAAGTCTTCTGTATATTTATGTTTAGTTGGATTTAATAGGTCTATATTAAAGTCACCACAGATAAATAATGTTTTATAATTTACACTGGAAAACAGTTTCTCCATCCATTCATTAAAAATGTCAATATTTGAACCAGGTGATCGATATACAACGCTTACAATAATGTTTTTTTTTTTCATGTTGTATTTCAACGGTTAGACATTCCATAATTTAATCTATTGCTAGGGTCATATGTGATAAAACCATACAGTTAATAGAGTTATGAATATATAAAGCAACCCCACCCCCTGCTATATTTCCTCTATTTTTATATAATAATTTGTAATCATCAAGTCCAAAATCTATGCCTTTGTCATCATTAAACCAAGTTTCAGTAATAGCTATGATATTAAATGGGTAAGTGAAATGTTGCAGATACTCTTTGATGGAATTAAAGTTAGTGTACATACTTCTACTATTAAAGTGTATTATCGATAATTTGCCCTCTAATTTCACATTGTTTTCAAACTGTTCTTGTGTGATATAATTACAGTTTTTAACAATAGAAGAGAGAAAATGTATGTCTGGGTCTATATCTGCTGCTGGATCTATTGTGTCGTGTTCATATGATAAAGTGTCCAGTTCCATTTGGTTATGATGGACGATATTGTGCAGCATGTCCATGTCATTGTTTTGAGTAGGCTTATTTAATGTATTGAGCATGAGATGTATAGAGAGTCACGAGTTACCTTGTTTTCATCTCAGTATTTATCAAGATCTTCTATATTCCTCACCATCAATACTCTTGCTTCCTCTGGAGTCCCGTTTAATTTAATGAAGATTTTGCAGTTGGTTACCCAAGTGTGTTGTATCTTGTGTTCCTTTTTAAGCATTCTTGCCTTTTTAGCGATTTCAGCATTTCTTCTCGTCAGGTGATCATTCATAAAGACATCTGTTCCTTTCAATTTGCGACCTTGTTTCAGAAGTGACAGTTTATTTTTTCGATTGACAAACCGCATAATGACGGCTGATGGTCTCCCATTTCTGATGGGCAGTTGATGGCAGGCCTCAATGTGCTCCAGGTCCATCTCTATCCCCTTGCCTTGGAGGTAGGATGCCACCTGTTGCTCCACAGAGCGCGTTTCCTGCTCACTGGGCACCTCGCTGTATGCGGCCACCGCGCACGCATATGAGCGAGGCTTGATCTTTATTCCAGTGACGACCACGTCATTAATGCGGGTATTTTGTTCCAGATCATCCACTCGCCGTTCCAACTCCAAAATGCGTCGGTCCTTTTCCGCACTCTGGAACCGTAATTTTTTCACCTCCTCAAGCAAATCTAACAGCTTCTCCTGTTGCTCTCTGACTGTGATCACATTCTTACTTAGGGAGTCTATTGTGCTCTTTAGATCCTCAAGTTCCTCCGTCGTTGGGCTCCTTTTCGGTGGCATACCGCTGGTGGGCCAGCTCGCCGTGCCAGGGATCAGCTGTTCACTCAGGGGATCAGCTGTTCACTCAGTCTATTAATGTAAGATGCGCTCCTTTACTCGTAGGCCAAATAATCAATCCAACTGAATTCACACCGTGGGTTACATTAAACACAACAGGTATAATTTGTGTAAAATGAATTTGATGGTCGTAATCCAATAAATCGCTTTGATAATATATTCCAAAGGCCCCCCCGCATCACACGAGACAAACAAACCGTGACCAGAACCTTCAACTCAACCTTGCAAAGACAGAACTGCTTGTATTCCTCAGCCAACCCAGCACTTCATCACAATCTCTCCATTCAGCTAGGCTCATCAACCATAACTCCATCCAGGACAGCCAGGAATTTTGGAGTTTTGATTGATGATCAGCTCAAATTCACTGACCACATTACTGCAACAACCCGGTCCTGCAGATTTGTGCGATACAACATTAGGAAGATTAGACCCTTCCTATCAGAGCAGGCCACACAACTCCTAGTCCAAACTCTTGTTCTCTCCAGACTAGACTACTGTAATGCGCTTCTAGCGGGCCTTCCAGCATGCACTATCAAAACCCTTGAAGCTGATCCAGAATGCAGTGGCTAGGGTGGTCTTCCATGAGCCAAAGAAAGCACACGTCACACCTCTCTTCATCAGTCTGCACTGGCTGCCAATAGCCGCTCGAATCAAATTCAAGGCACTGGTGCTCGCCTACAAAGCAACTACACTTCACTAACGCCCGTGAAATATTTGGCCTGCTAAATATCCGGACCTGTTGGCGATTCAAAATCCTGCTGTGTGAAATGTGTTCTGACTGTAAAATACATTGGAGATGACCTACAGCCAATGAAAGAGCAAGATACAGGACAGCGGGAGGTTCAGGGAGGAGTTATAGACCAGAATATCAGTATTTTAATAGATATATTTACAGTTATATCAAACAGAAATAAAGCACAAACATTTGCTTGACCAGCTGCAACAGTAGAACATTGCAAAAAAATATTTATTTACCTCAAACTCTCTTTGCAGAACACAATCATTGCTCCCTGTGTCTCCCCAATCATTTCCTCCACCATACTCTTTTTTCTTTTTCTCCCTTTTGCTGCAAATCAGCGCACAGACTTGGACCGCAAGTTTCTGCACTGCATTTTTAATAACAATTCCAGTGTCGCTTGAGAACTCCAGTCTGACGCTTGTGTGATCTTGCGTTGTTTCCTTGTCACTTCTGGTGTGTGTTTTGTTGTGAAACGTAATTTGCGGACGGGACAGAGCTGTCGGCTATTCTTCCTCTTGTACAGTCCCCCTGTCGCCAATCCATCGGTCAGTGTGAACACAGCAGTGACTGAATGCTGGCCCAGATAGTGTGAAAAGAGTAGTGATCCGACGAGTTTGAAAATCGTGCAGTTTGAACTTGGCATAAGTCAAAGAAAAGTTTTTATTGACACCAGGCCCAGCAAACGATCGATCTCAGAATATGCCACACCTTGACATCATTGTGTGTTGAAGCACCGCCTCAACAGAAGAAGAAGAACGCCTGATTCTGTTGCTCAACCCACCGACTTGTGCCTGACATAAATAACATCGGCCTACATGAGCTAAACCGGATCAAACTTCTAAGCAATAAACATACCAGGGTCATTCTATAATTGCGGGTACATGTCAACTCATGTCCGTGATGTATATTTTTTTATATATTTCCATAAGTATAAAGCCCAAGTGCTTATTTTCATAGTACAAAATTATATTTTCCCCAGTCACACTACTACATGTGGAAAAACCTATATCTTTTTAAAAAAAAATGAGGTTCATATCACATAGAACGTCTCGGTTACGCATGGTAACCCTCGTTCCCTGAAGGAGGGAACGGAGACGTACGTCGGACGTACCGACGAATTGGGATCACTTCTGGGAGCCCCTATCAGCTTCGAGCTATCTAGAACCGGCCAATGAACAATTGGCGTGCGAGATTTGCATCTCGCGCTCCGCCCCGCGCCGCGGGTATAAACAGGAAGCGAGAGCGAATGCACGCTGTTTTTCACTGAGGAGCCACACGTAGTGGCTCGACCTGCAGTGATGGTACAGCAACTGTGGCGACGGGACGTACGTCTCCGTTCCCTCCTTCAGGGAACGAGGGTTACCATACGTAACCGAGACGTTCCCATTCAGTCGGTCACGTTCGACGTACGTCGGACGTACCGACGAATTGGGATCCCCTATGGAAAACGCCATAGTTACTACCACTTCCAGCGCCCAGCGATGAGCCCCACGGACCCCGATCTGATGCGGGCGGGTAGGTTCACGCAGGGAGAGTCAAAGCTGCTGTTCCGCAAGACCCATTCAGCTGACTGTATTGGATAACGCTGGGAAAGCGTGCCTGTGAAGGCAGCTGCGGAAGCCACATCATGCCCAGAGGGAGTTAACATGTGGAGAATACACGTATGGGCTGACCGTGGGCAGCACAACATACGGAAGTCCCAGGGGTGGCCCCGGCCAATTAGTGGAGGGGGAACAACACGTACCTGGAACGGCAGAGGACACTCTGCCGAGGGAAAGACACGGGCTCGCCGTAGGGAGCCGTACCGTGGAAGAATACACATATGGGACCGCCGTGGGGGTCACTACATATGGAACCCAGCCTAACACAAGTTCCACCAATGCATACGAGTGTTAGACCTGGCGTCGAACGCTCCGCCACGTCCGACTGCCGCGGGTTGCGGAGGACTCAACAGGGTTCGCCGTTCCGGGGAACTCGACTGGAGCAAAATAAGCGCACGCATCCGTCTACCATAGGGGAGGGAATGGCGCAGCAAGCCGACACTAGAACAGGCATTTCGGTGTTACTGACTATGGGAAGTGAGCACACAGGAAGATACCGGCTCTACACGGAGGCTATAGAATCTAGCGAATGTGTTAGGTGTCGCCCAGCCCGCAGCTCTACAATATCTGTCAGCGAGGCGCCATGAGCCAGCGCCCAGGAAGAGGCAACACCCCTAGTGGAGTGGGCTCTTAACCCGAGCGGGCAGGGCACGTCTTGGGACTGATAAGCCAAGACGATGGCATCCACTATCCAGTGGGCCATCCTCTGCTTGGAGACAGCCTTTCCCTTCTGCTGTCCTCCGTAACAGACGAAGAGCTGCTCTGAGGTCCTGAAGCTTTGCGTTCTATCCACGTAAGTCCGGAGAGCACGGACGGGACAGAGAAAAGCTAGGGCTGGGTCTGCCTCCTCCGAAGGCAGCGCTTGCAGGCTCACCACTTGGTCCCGGAAGGGAGTAGTGGGAACCTTGGGCACATATCCAGGCCGGGGTCTCATGATCACATGAGAGTTACCGGGCCCGAATTCCAGGCACGGTTCGTCAACCGAAAATGCCTGCAGGTCCCCTACCCTCTTGATGGAGGCCAACGCAGTCAGGAGTATTGTCTTTAACGACAGAATTTTCAACTCAGCTGACTGCAGAGGCTCAAAGGGTTCTCTCTGTAGTGCAGTTAGCACCAGAGTTAAGTCCCAAGAGGGTATGGAGGGAGGACGAGGCGGATTTAACCTCCTCGCCCCCCTAAGGAACCTGTCGACCAGATCGTGCTTACCTAGAGATTTTCCATCTACTAGCTCATGATTAGCGGCGATAGCGGCAACATAGACTTTGAGGGTGGAGAGAGACAGCCTTCACTCCAACCCATCTTGTAGAAAGGCAAGCACAGATCCGATCGAACATCTTCGGGGGTCTTCTCGGCGAGAAGAGCACCAATCGACGAACAGGTTCCACTTCAACGCATAGAGGCGCCTCGTAGGGGGGCTCTAGCGGAAGTGATGGTGTCAACTACCGCTTGCGGTAGGTCACCTAGAACCTCTGCGTCCCGTCCAGGGACCAGACATGGAATTTCCAGAGGTCTGGACGCAGGTGCCATAGGGTGCCCCGTCTCTGAGTCAGGAGGTCCTTCCTCAGAGGAATGGGCCAGGGAGGTGCTGTCGCAAGGATCACTAGTTCCGGGAACCAAGTCCGGTTGGGCCAATATAGAGCGACCAACAGTACTTGCTCCTCGTCCTCCCTGACTTTGCACAGTGTCTGCGCAAGAAGGCTCACTGGGGGAAACGCATACTTGCGTTCTTCCCGGGGCCAGCTGTGGCCAGGGCATCCGACCCGAGGGTTCCCTCGGTCAAGGAATAAAACCACTGACAGTGGGTCGTCTCAGGGAGGCAAACAGGACTACCTGTGCGGCCCGAAACGACTCCAGATTAGCTGGACCGCCTGGGGATGGAGTCGCCATTCTCCCGGAAGCACCGGCTGACGTGACAGCTCGTCGGCTGCACGATTGAGCAGGCCCGGAATGTGAATGGCACGAAGCGACCTCAGATGCTTCTGACTCCATAAGGGGAGATGGCGGGCGAGTTGTGATATGCGACGAGAGCGTAGACCACCCTGTTTTTTGACCTACGCAACTGTCGCAGTGTTGTCCGTACGGACCAGAACGTGCTTGCCTCTGAGCGGAACTTTGAAGCGGCTGAGTGCAAGACGAACTGCTAACAACTCGAGGCAATTGATATGCCATTGCAGTTGAGGCCCCGTCCACAGACCCGAAACTGCAAGCCCGTTGTACGTGGCACCCCAACCCGTGGATGAGGCATCCGTGGAGACAACGGAGTGCCTGGACACTTGTTCTAGGGGAACTCCCGCCCGTAGAACAAAGGGTCCGACCACGGGCCGAAGGTTTGGCGGCACCTCGGAGTCACTTGGACACGGAGGGAACCGCTGTGCCACGCCCATCTCAGGACTCGATCGTGTAGCCAGCGTTGAAGCGGTCTCATATGAAGCAATCCGAGCGGCGTTACTGCGGCTGCGGATGCCATATGCCCCAGGAGCCTCTGAAAATGTTTCAGTGGTACCGCTGTCCTGCCTTTGAACGAATTCAAGCAGTTCAACACTGACTGGACGCGCGCTCGGTGAGGCGCGCTGTCATGGCGACCGAGTCTATCTCCATACCGAGAAAAGAGATCCTCTGTGTGGGACAGAGTTTGCTCTTCTCCCAGTTGACCCGAAGTCCCAACTGGCTGAGGTGACGGAGCACCTTGTCCCTGTGTTCGCACAACTGCTCTCACGACTGGGCAAGGATCAGCCAGTCGACGAGGTAGTTGAGAATGCGAACACCATGCTCTCTCATGGGGGCAATGGCCACTTCCGCAACCTTCGTAAAGACGCGGGCGACAGGGACAGGCCAAAGGGCAAGACGCGGAACTGACATGCCCGTCCCTCGAACACGAAGCGCAGAAAGGGCCGGTTGAGGGGAAACGAGAATGAAAGTAAGCGTCCTTCAGGTCGATCGCTGCAACCAATCTTGGGGACGGACGCACCTGAAGATGTGCTTCTGCGTTAGCATTCTGAACGGCAGCCTGTGAAGGGACCGGTTCAAGAATCGCCGGTCCAAGACCGGCCATAACCCGCCGCCTTTCTTGGGTACAATGAAGTACGGGCTGTAGAACCCGGACCTCATATCGGCTGGAGGGACCGGCTCCATCGCATCCTTCGCCAGTAGGACTGCGATCTCCGCCCGGAGCACGGGGGCGTTCTCCTTCGCTACTGGGAAGTGAACGCTCCCAAACTTAGGGGGACGCCTGGCGAACTGAATCGCATAGCCGAGTCTGATGGTACGGCCCCGAGACGGGCTGGGAAGCTCTAGCCAGGCTTCCGGACACCGAGCAAGGGGATTAACCACAGACGTACCCGCAGCGGGGCAGCGACGCGGAATGCAGGGATCCGACTCGGACGGCATGGAGCGGCCCGAAGTGGGATCTGAGTGTGCTGTGCAACACTTACCTGCGTCCGCGGAGGGGGCGTGCGAGTGTGGGAAGGCCGCTTGAGTGCGTTCCCACAGCCGGCGCCCCCTGCTGGCGAAGGGAGAGGCATCTGAGGGTGGCGAGGCATGGGAGCGTCGACCACCGCCAAGCGCGCTCCCAAATGAAGGAGGGGCTGAGCGTGGCAAGGCTTTGTGGCGTTGCGCACGGTCTGCCTCACCTCCTTCCTCAGCGGGGAACAAGAGTGGCGAGGCATAGCGTCGCGCACTGTTGTCCACACACCGCTGAGAAGAGGGGAATGAGAGTGGCGAGGCTTTGTAGCGTCACACACTGCCATTCTCGCCCTCTTGTGGGGAGGGGAATGAAAGCGGCGAGGCTCTGTAGCGTCACACGCTGCCATTCCTGAACTCCCGAGACCCAGAGGTATTGGAACTGCTCTCTTTTTTTTTTTTTTTTTTTGGGTACCACTGGCTGTTTTTAACATCAGTGGCGGAACAGAATTAATAATGGTTTTCCACCCGGCCCTCCTCCGGGGAAGAACAGTTCCAGACCAAATCCGGGTCAATTGTGTTTCTGGACCAGGGTGGACATCGTCTAGCCAAGGGCCAGCGCTGTGCGCAGCTCAACCTCGGCTCAGAACTACCCTCGTGCACTAAGCAGGGCGGAGGTGGCCTGCCAGTGGCACTGCCACCCCACCGATGAGGGTAGTGAGAGAGAGGAAAACTTTATACAGATTATGGCCCTATTGGTGTTCCATATTTTGGCACCAATAGTTCCACAATGCCAAAGCCTTCCAATGCACATCCGAAAAAAAGGCAAGGGGCAGGCAAGGCGATTTACGCGTTGCACTATGCCTCAGCCATCCGGGAAAGCATGGCTGTCAAGTATGAATCGGATTCAGCACGAGCGCCCACTATTACGGTGGGAATCTCAGCATCATCCTCATTTTCAACACATAACAGCCCTCTCTCCGATGCAGCGATTGACATCTGTCCTCTGCTAGAGCCCCAAATGAAACGCTAGGTCCCCTTTCAAGGACCAGCAATCCCATCTGTAAGCTACCAGCAGACACGCGAGACAGTGGGCGTGGCCGTGAGACGGCACACGGCGCGCTGAACACTCAAGCCCCAATGAAAAAGGCAAGACGAACAGCGCGCCGACGTGGCCATGCTCTCATGAGAGAGCATAGACCACCCACGAACACAGTCTCAACATGCTTGCGATGCGATAGAGGGGTGAGGGGCCCACAGAGATGTACGCGGCGGGGAAGCCTCACTGTAATCCTCAGGCCACCCAGGCTTATCAGCCAAAATAGTCCCCCCTCTGGTGCACCAGAAAAGAGACTAGATCGGGGTACAAGCGAAGGGACTCAACCCCGTTTGAGGCATCATAGTCTCGACCGCGCATCGGAGGCGCCGAGTGACGCGCGCAGAGTTGCCGTGGCAACCCGCGCTGTCACCCGGCAGCCAGACGGCACACGGCGCGCTGAACACTCAAACCCTCACGCGGAAGGTGAGATGACCAGCGCGTCGACGTGATCCAGTTCCCCTGAGAGAACATGGATCACCCACGACACAGTCTCAACATGTTTATGCGAGAGGGATCGTGGCCGTCAGGACAGGAAACAACCGCATCCAGAAACGCACGAGTGGAATGACGTCTTGAAAAAGACGCAGTGTCACACCCGTGTACTCTTTTGTGAGGAAACGCTCTGTGCTGAAGCACTCAGGGGGAAACGCGACAGCGCACGGGATTGTAGTGCAGCCCGTGCCTGTACTCAATACAGGAAAACGCCCAAACCAGACCAACAGAAATTTGTTGCTGTGAAAACAGCAGTTTTCTCTGTAGCACAGAGGCAGCTGATGAGTCTTCCGCGGTCCCCCTGGAATGTGCCGTCTCTCCAACACGCGTTTCTCCTCTTCTCCGGTTCTTTGAAAACTCTTTATTTGTCTTGCTGATAGCAGCGAACTCAATTTGAGTGGTCTTCGTTCTGCCGTGTGGCTCCGAAGTGAATGACAGCGTGCATTCGCTCTCGCTTCCTGTTTATACCCGCGGCGCGGGGCGGAGCGCGAGATGCAAATCTCGCACGCCAATTGTTCATTGGCCGGTTCTAGATAGCTCGAAGCTGATAGGGGCTCCCAGAAGTGATCCCAATTCGTCGGTACGTCCGACGTACGTCGAACGTGACCGACTGAATGGGAACCCTAGTTTTCAGCTGTCCGGTTTTGTAAAGTTGCTCATTCTACTCTGCATTTAAGCATGAAACTTTTCTCAAACTTAAATCAATTTTATAGTTTTACCTTCACTTAGATTAGATAATAAAGACATTAGGTTGTTTTCTTAAAAATATAATAAGTGTTTATTGTGATATACCTTATTTTATGTGTCCGAAAAAAACACTGTCAACTAAGTTATCCACTAGGAAAACCTCCTTCAACAAGAAATGGATTGTCCCAATCTCACAAAATTGCAAACGTTTACGTGTGGTGAAACTCAGAGACCAAGGCGAGAGGATCTAAATGCAGATGAGTTTTAATAATAGAATTAACGGGAACCAAAACAACAGACACCATGAACAGGACAGAACCAAACACATAACAGCCATCAAAACACAGACCTAGACTTAGAACATGAGCCAACACTGGGGTATTTATTATACACAAGTTAACCAGGGGCTGACGAGGGATAGGTGTAGGTGATTTGTTTACCCTTAAGGCCAAAGTATACTTCCCTTTTTACGTGTACGCGAGGGTCAGCGGACAGTGCACGTGATGCAAATTTTGTCATCAGAATAATATGTGCAACCTGAACATTTTTGTAACCGCATGTACTTTGCACGCGCAGGTCGCACATGCGATTACATTTTTTATCAGTATTTTCTGGGTTGTAATCGGGGCGAGAGATTGCTCAAAACTGTGCATGCATCAAACGCCTGTATATGCATACAAGTCAAAAGAAGTATACTTTCCAAGGCTTTCGAGTGCGCATACACAAAAAAAGTAAACTTTTGGTTCTTCAACTTACACCTTTACCTTTTTGACATGTTAACTAATAATAGTTAATAATTGATTAAAAAAGGATAATTTTAAATAATATCATAATTTATACCTGTATGATATTATGCTGGACCAGTGCGTTTTGGAAAATGGATGAATGGATGATTCAGCTGCGGTCGCCATTTTCGGGTGAGAGGCTGGAATTCATTCAGCGCACTGCTATCACAGTGCATTATAGGTATTCTCTAGCCGTTAAGCGTACATCAGTACACTCGTTATTGCAGTGCATTGTGGGATTGAATAAGTGCACTCAATGTCCACAATAATTTCGGACACCACTACAAATGGCTGTCCCATCAAATAGTTCCCTATTAAAGGGTATAGGGGGCTATTTCGGACAAACCAAGGACAGGAACTAAACAAAGGATGTAAACATTTCTTATGTCCAGTCAACTGTGTTACCTTTTTCAACTATGTGTCTGAGTTGTCAAGGTCCTGTTTGTGTTTTGGGAAAAAGGAAAAGTTCATTTATTCTTGATGTCTAACTGAACATACCTTAACACGCTGTCAAGGGCTGGAGAGTCCTTTATTTGTGATGTTGTGGTTCATTGCGATTTTAGAATCAGACATGTTTATGGGCCAGTGCTCGCAAAGCCCAATATCCAAAATGAGTAGCAACAAACGTATGTCCATGTAGTACAAGACTCAACACTGGGGTTTAAAATACACAAGGGGTAATGGGCAAACAAGACACACCTGGGAACAATCAAAGAACTAATAAACAAGAAAACTACAAAGGACTACAAAACATGGCGCAAAACAGGAAGTAACACATGAAGTGTCAAATCAGTATACTGTTGGAAATGGCACACCGCAAGGTAGTGTTATTAGCCCATTACTCTTCATAGTAATGATCAATGATATATTTTTTAAATTACCAACTGATATAGGGAGGTCACTTTTTGCCGATGATGGGGCCTTGTGGAAAAGAGGGAGGAATGTGGAGTTTATAGTTAGGAAAATGCAAGAAGCAGTGGATGAGGTGGTCAAGTGGGGATATCTTGGAGTTAATTTTGATTCTCGAGTAACATGGGCAGAGCACCTAAAGAGAATAGAAGGAAAGTGTAAAAAGGTAATAAATATTATGAGATGTTTGAAAGGAAGAGAAGGGGGAGCAAGCTGTGCATCTTTGAAAGAATATATGTGACCATGATACGATCAGTGTTGGATTATGGGAGTATAGTGAATATGTCAGCTGCAAGATATCTTTTAAAAAAAATTGGATGTTGTCCAGGCACAGGCACTGAGAGTATGTAGTGGGGCTTTTAAAACTACTCCAGTTGCGGCATTGCAAATAGAAATGGGGGAAATGCCACTGGACATAAGAAGGATGAAGTTGATAGCAAATTATTGGGCTAATTTGCGAGGACACAATGATGGTTGCCCTACAAAAGGGGTGTTAAATGAGTGTTGGGAATATGAGAAATGTAAAAAAGATAACTTTGGACGAATAGAAAATGAAATAGTAAAAGTGATTGTGGTGCAAGATATGAAGATTAGCCCAACAGTGGTATACCCGGCAATGGCTCCATGGAATATGATATGTCCTGAAGTAGATTGGAAGTTGTTAAAGATAAAACAAGAAGCAAATGTTGATTTGGTTGATGCTTTTAACGTCCATATAATGGAAAAGTATAAAAATGTTATGCAGATTTATACTGATGGAACAAAGAAACCAGAGACAGGAGTGACAGGATTTGGTGTGGTGATTCCAAAGAATGGAGTAGAAATAAATAGAAGGACTTAAAATAATCTAGGAATATATACAGTAGAGATAGTAGCAATTTTGATTGCTTTAAAATGGGTGGAAAAATAAAAAATAGACAAAGTTGTTATTTGTTCAGACTCTTCATCAGCCCTGGTAAGCTTAAGATCATTTAGATCCAAGAGTCGTCAAGATATATTATTTGAAGTACTTCAATCTGTCACAAGGATAATAAAACAAGGAGGCCAGGTTCAATTATTGTGGGTACCAGCGCACGTGGGAATAAAGGGCAATTAGAGAGTTGATGAGGAGGCTCCATGAACTGCCACCTTAACGTGGTGGAGGGGTTTGAGTACCCGAATGACCCTAGGAGCTACGTTGTCTGGGGCTATATGCCCCTGGTAGGGTCTCCCAAGGCAAACAGGTCCTAGGTGACGGGTCAGACTAAGAGCAGTTCAAAAACCCTTATGATGCCAAAGAAAAGGAGGACCGTGACGTCGCCTGGTATGGCGCAGCCGGGGCCCCACCCTGGAGCCAGGCCTGGGGTTGGGGCTCGTATGCGAGCGCCTGGTGGCCGGGCCTTTCCCCACGGGGTCCGGCCGGGCTCAGCCCGAAGGAGCGACGTGGGGACACCTTCCCGTGGGCTCACCACTCACGGGAGGGACCGTAAGGGGCCGGTGCAAAGCGAATCGGGCGGCAGTCGAAAACGGGGGCCTAGACGACCCGATCCCTGGACACGGAAACTAGCTCTTGGGACATGGAATGTCACCTCGCTGGCGGGGAAAGAGCCTGAGCTTGTGCGTGAGGTTGAGAGGTTCCGACTAGAGATAGTCGGAATCACCTCCACGCACGGCTTGGGCTCTGGAACCACACTACTCGAGAGGGGATGGACTATTCACCACTCTGGAGTTGCCCATGGTGAGAGGCGGCGGGCTGGTGTGGGTTTGCTTATAGCCCCCCAGCTCTGCCGCCAAGTGTTGGAGTTTACCCCGGTGAACGAGAGGGTCGTTTCCCTGCGGCTTTGGCTCGGGGATAGGTCTCTCACTGTTGTGTGTGCCTACGGGCCAAACAGCAGTGCAGAGTACCCGACCTTCTTGGTGTCCCTGGGAGGGGTGCTGGAGAGTGCTCCGACTGGGGACTCCGTCGTTCTACTGGGGGACTTCAACGCCCACGTGGGCAATGACAGTGAAACCTGGAGGGGCGTGATTGGGAGGAACGGCCCCCCTGATCTGAACCCGAGTGGTGTTCAGTTAATGGACTTCTGTGCAAGTTACAGTTTGTCCATAACGAACACCATGTTCAAGCATAAGGGTGTCCATCAGTGCACATGGCACCAGGACACCCTAGGTCGTAGGTCAATGATCGACTTCGTGGTCGTTTCATCTGACCTGCGGCCGTATGTCTTGGACACTCGGGTGAAGAGAGGGGCGGAGCTGTCAACTGATCACCACCTGGTGGTGAGTTGGATCCGATGGCGGGGGAGGAAGCTGGATAGACTCGGTAGACCCAAACGTACTGTGAGGGTCTGCTGGGAACGTTTGGCCGAGTCTCCTGTCAGAGAGATCTTCAACTCCTGCCTCCGGCAGAGCTTCGACCGGATCCCGAGGGAGGCTGGAGATATTGAGTCCGAGTGGACCATGTTCTCCACCTCCATTGTCAAAGCGGCTGCTCGGAGCTGTGGACGCAAGGTCTCCGGTGCCTGTCGAGGCGGCAATCCCCGAACCCGGTGGTGGACACCGGAAGTAAGGGATGCCGTCAAGCTGAAGAAGGAGTCCTATCGGGCCTGGCTGGCTTGTGGGACTCCTGAGGCAGCTGACAGGTACCAGCAGGCTAAACGGACTGCAGCCCGGGTGGTTGTGGAGGCAAAAACTCGGGCCTGGGAGGAGTTCGGTGAGGCCATGGAAAAGGACTATCGGCTGGCCTCGAAGAGATTCTGGCAAACCGTCCGGCGCCTCAGGAGGGGGAAGCAGTGCCCTACCAACACTGTTTACAGTGGCGATGGGCGGCTGTTGACCTCAACTGGGGATGTTGTCGGACGGTGGAAGGAATACTTCGAGGATCTCCTCAATCCCGCCGTCACGTCTTCCATTGAGGAAGCAGAGGCTGGGGGCTCAGAGGGGGACTCGTCCATCACCCAAGCTGAAGTCACCGAGGTGGTCAAGAAACTCCTCGGTGACAAGGCACCGGGGGTGGATGAGATCCGCCCTGAGTACCTCAAGTCTCTGGATGTTGTGGGGCTGTCTTGGCTGACACGCCTCTGCAGCATCGCGTGGCGGTCGGGGACAGTGCCTCTGGGATGGCAGACCGGGGTGGTGGTTCCTCTTTTTAAAAAGGGGGACCGGAGGGTGTGTTCCAACTATAGGGGGATCACACTTCTCAGCCTCCCCGGGAAAGTCTATGCCAGGGTACTGGAAAGGAGAATTCGGCCGATAGTGGAACCTCGGATTCAGGAGGAACAGTGTGGTTTTCGTCCTGGTCGTGGAACACTGGACCAGCTCTATACCCTCTACAGGGTGCTGGAGGGTTCATGGGAGTTTGCCCAACCAGTCCACATTTGTTTTGTGGATTTGGAGAAGGCATTCGACTGTGTCCCTCGCGGCGTCCTGTGGAGGGTGCTGGGGGAATATGGGGTCCGGGGTCCTTTGCTGAGGGCTGTCCGGTCCCTGTATGACCGAAGCAGGAGTTTGGTCCGCATTGCCGGCAGTAAGTCAGACTTGTTCCCGGTGCATGTTGGACTCCGGCAGGGCTGCCCTTTGTCGCCGGTTCTGTTCATAATTTTTATGGACAGAATTTCTAGGCGCAGCCAAGGGCCAGAGGGTGTCAGGTTTGGGGACCACACGGTTTCGTCTCTGCTCTTTGCGGATGACGTTGTCGTGTTGGCCCCTTCTAACCAGGACCTTCAGCATGCACTGGGACGGTTTGCAGCCGAGTGTGAAGCAGCTGGGATGGGGATCAGCACCTCCAAATCCGAGGCCATGGTCCTCAGTCGGAAAAGGGTGGCTTGCCCACTTCAGGTTGGTGGAGAGTTCCTGCCCCAAGTGGAGGAGTTCAAGTATCTAGGGGTCTTGTTCACGAGTGAGGGGAGGATGGAACGGGAGATTGACAGACGGATCGGTGCAGCTTCTGCAGTAATGCGGTCGATGTACCAGTCTGTCGTGGTGAAGAAAGAGCTAAGCCGTAAGGCGAAGCTCTCGATTTACCGGTCAATCTACGTTCCTACTCTCACCTATGGTCATGAGCTTTGGGTCATGACCGAAAGGACAAGATCCCGGATACAGGCGGCCGAAATGAGCTTTCTCCACAGGGTGGCTGGGCGCTCCCTTAGGGATAGGGTGAGAAGCTCAGTCACTCGGGAGGAACTCGGAGTAGAGCCGCTGCTCCTCCACATCGAGAGGGGACAGCCGAGGTGGCTCGGGCATCTGTTCCGGATGCCTCCTGAGCGCCTTCCAGGGAAGGTGTTTCGGGCATGTCCAACCGGGAAGAGGCCCCGGGGAAGACCAAGGACACGCTGGAGGGACTATGTCTCCCGGCTGGCCTTGGAACGCCTCGGTGTCCCCCCGGAAGAGCTGGAGGAAGTGTCTAGGGAGAGGGAAGTCTGGGCATCTCTGCTTAGACTGCTGCCCCCGCGACCCGGCCCCGGATAAGCGGAAGAAGATGGATGGATGGATGGATGGATGGATGGATGAGGAGGCAAAAAAGGCATTAATGAAAACAAATGTTGAGATGAAATGTATAATCTGGGAAAAAATTAAACAAATGTGGCAAGTTAGGTGGGATGAAGAGGAGAAGGGGAGACATTTATATTATATCCAAAAAAAATATCAAAGTAAACAGAGTATGCAGTGGAGACAGAAGAGAGGAAGTAGTATTGACAAGGTTAAGGTTGGGACGTTGTGCTTTAAATAAATCATTAAAAATGGTAGGGCATCAGTCAGGTGTGTGTGAAGAGTGTCAAGAAGAGGAGTCAGTAGAACATGTAATTTTGAATTGCAGGAAATATGGGATACAGCGAGAGAATATGAAAAATAATCTTAATAAATTAGGAGTGCAAGAGTTAAATCTAAAAACAGTACTGGAGATGAGAACAAGAATTGAAGTTAGAGAACTGTTAAACTTTTTGAGGGAAACAGGGCTTTTTCAAAGGATATAGTAATTTGGGTAATTAATAATGAAGTTTTTGTTATGGGCTTTTATTTTATTTTATTTTTTTACCAAAGGGAAGTTAGATTGTAAAACTGGAATCAGATTCACACTCCGGAGTAGAAGGTGGCGGTAATGCACCAAAAGCTGGATGCCAACCGCCGTTAAAAGAAGAAGAAGAAGAAGAAGAAGAAGAAGAAGAAGAAGAAGAAGAAGAAGTAACACATGTCCACACAAGATCAGAGGAAAACAAGACTGGAATCATGACAACAGTCTTCCAGTCACAGCCTTTGATGATGATAAAAGAAGCAGGGGAGGATTAAACAACTCCACAAACAGCATTACCAGCTTCACACATTACTAACTAGTTAAGAATTAACAGAGGTTTTTATGTTGATGTTCTAATGAAAATAATAGTTTGCTTTGAAGTCCCTGTTATGGTGATCAGTGTTTGCTTTAGTTGTGCAGTTTGACTCTTGATCTTTTAATGCTAGTTTTCCTCTGTACTGTGTTTGTTATGGCAAGAACAGCCAGATAAAATGTGATAGGACAATGTTTGAATTTTTTATCTCCTATTCTGCTCTTTTTCTCATTTGCAGGTTCATTGACTGTTGATTATTGCTGCTCTTTCACTCGTCGGGAACAGTGACGCAGATTTCAAACAGGTTTAAAGCTTGAAATAAGTTCAGAGCCGATGATCGAGAGCAGTCGAGGTGTTGTTACAGTAGATGGGTGGATCTTCAATATTTCATAACACAATCACAATCTCTTTTTGCACACATCTTGCTGCCCAGGTGCAACTCATTTTGTGATTTCTCCGTTGACTTGGATGGAAGGAATTGAAAAGCAGCCAATTTGAATTGAAAAAAAAAAAGGATTTCAGGAATGCTTATTTTATTTTTTCAAACTGGCATCTATTATACTTTGTAAAGGAAATAATAAATCCTAAATAGCCCATATAGTCACAAAACTGCTGCTTTGTTCAGTATAGATGTAAATGTATTAGTCCAATTAATTAGTTCAGTTTAACTCGTTACTCGCTACGCAGCATCCGGTTCCCCCGTCATCCTTTGGCTAGCATTACAATATATAATCATGCTCTTATTCAAGTGAATGCTTTTAAAAAAAAAACATTTTCTTTAATGCTAGGTTTTATTAATAAATTGCGATGTAATTATAGGAATAATTGTGTGATTAATTAGTTAAAATTTTTCAATTGATTTACAGCACTAAAATGTATACCTTGAGCCATTTCTAATGATTGAATTATTCTGGACCTGCTTTATTTTCACCTAAAATCCGTTGGTATTTAAATTTCCTTTGCATGGGATCTTTAAGTTTGTGAGTTTTCATAATGTGTCTGAAATTGTGGAGCCCTAAAAATGTTTCAAAGCAGCACAAACTAACTAACAAAAGATGTAATATTATTGAATTCATGAAATCTCACCTTCTTTTTCATTTGCCTTGATTTGAACTGAGAAAAACCCTTAAAATGAGAAACACAGAATGATGGCAGTATTAGTAGAAAAATCAAGTCATCTTCATTTATACAGCACTTTATATACAATACTGATTGTTTCAACAGTAATACAGTAATAAACAGTAAAATAACAATCAATGGTGCAAATGTCACCAAATATGAGACAAACTCAAAGTATGCTGTAAATTTGAACTTGGACTTGGAATAGTGATGGAAAAACTCCCAAAACGTTTGCAAGAGAACCCAAAAGCATTGACATATCATTTTTCATCCATCTCATATTTTTTCATCACCGTATAAGTAATGTATAGTAATTTGTAGGGCTGCCCTCGATTAAAGATTTTTCTAGTTGACTGGTAGTTGTTTATTTAAGCCATTAGTCGCCTAATCATTTTTTATATCTAAGCCATAAATCATAATAATGAGTCTTTAATTGCCTATATATAATACATAGCCTAATCAGGGCTCAAACGCACACAAGCTTGCAATAGCACACCGGCAAACGTAATGATTATGAGTGTCATGAAAAAACAGAAGGAGACTGTCTAATCATTTGAACAATTTATTGATAATGCTTTCTGTGTTTTTGGCTGCAGAGATTAAGTTGACGACATTGACTCATCATCTCCGCAGTGGACGCACCTATATGCATGTTTCAGGATTACATAATCTGAGAACATTTATTTTCCACTTGAATTGGTTCGTTTAAAAGCACATTTCAAGCTTTCTATAGATATATTTCTCATGTCTGAGAGGCAAGTATACAATGAGTTTCGGTTCATCTATGTGAGACCGAGACTGCAGAAAGCGTATCCTGTTTGTTTTCTTTATTTTACAAAAGCACAACGTTTTGTTGTTATTGTGAGTTTACAGAAATAAAAGTAAGCCGTTTACAGTTTGCATCACTCTTATCTGTGGCAAAAAATTATGTATTATGTAATGAGTATTTTAAGTTAAATGCCAGTGATCGCGCCGGCACACTTTTTACACACAAACACTTGGATATGCGCCCAATTATAGCGCACATTTAGCTGGGTTAACATTAGAACGTGCGGACTTGTAAACATACATGTTTCAAGTGATAAGCCATATTTGAGGTTGGTGAATGATTTTGTTAGATTTACACTTAAGAAAGAAAAGGTAAATTGGGTAATATTCAATGTTGTCTAGAATGATGTATTGTATATTATTGTTCTTCTGTTAGTGATCTACATTCTGTTTCCAGCCTCATCTTTCAGAAATGCCCAAGATATTAGAAAAGATGTGTCACTTACCCAGTAAAAGCAACAGACTCCTGAAGAAAACCCTCATGTTCACTTCTCGATTCTTTCTGCTTTTATTTGAGCACTGAATGAAAGATGTTCCTCTGAGAGAGTGAGAGATAGAGAGAGATGATGATAGAATAATGCAAAAGTTCAGCTTTACATACCAGTGTGACTTCAGTCAGTCGTGTCACATGATCATCTTTCTCCTCCTCCATTCCCATCTTTCTCCTCCTCCGTTTCCATATTTCTCTCTCTTTCTTGTTGACTGGAGAAAAAAAAAAATCTTTTTTTTTTTACCGAAAGACAGGGTATAATTTATCAAAAAATCATCTTAAAAATCTGTGTATAAACAAGCGAACAAGTTTATGAGATTAATGTCTGATTAAAGCTATAACTGGATCTCCTGAGAGAAAACTGAGGGAGAGTCTTCCTAAACTATATTAAGGTTTGTATTCACTTTTTTGTTTGTTTAAATTTTAACATGCTAACTTTAACTCTGTCATTATTTACTCACTCTCATGTCATTCTTTCCTTTCAGTGAAACACCAGGGGTGAATATTTTGAAGTTATGAGGCTGAGGCTGTCAAACGCCAAAATTACTAAATAAAATGCATCACAGAAGTGGTTCATCTTCTCTAACCCACATAGCAACATTGTGTCAGCCCAGATCCGGCCCAGATCTGGCACATGTGGAATGATGATCTGGCCTAGATCTGGCACATGTGGAATGCTCCTGATTTGGCCCACATGCTGCGTGGAATTACGGCCCTTGGCTGGTCTGCTCCTGTTTGCCAGATCTGGGCCACAAGCAGGCCAGAGCAATGCCACATGTCAGCCAAGAGCAAAGAAATAAACCAGAACTGGACCTTTATCTGAGCCACATCTGTGTATATTAAATATGGAGTCATCTCAGCTTTAATATGCCTGTTAACAAACAGAATCACTGAAGGAAATAAGAGAACAGAAAAAGAGACGAGCACAAACACAAGATTAAAGAAGACATTAAATCTGTGAAGATCTCAGCAGAGGAGGATTAAACAACTCCACAAACAGCATTACCAGCTTCACACATTACTCACCAGACTGACTTTATTTCTGTCAGACGTCTACAGAAGCTCTTATTGAGATTATCAGAGGTTTAACTCTAATGTTGTAATTGAGGGAAAGCTCTCAAAGAAGTAAAAAGACTGACCTCTTCAGGGTTTCAAATGCAGGTCAGTTTCACATGTAAAAGGCTACTGTGGGTTTGTCTTCTTTAACATGGCTAAGTATTAAACTGCTAGCAAATGTTTGCAGTAGCACCCCATTACTATCGTCATTCAAAAAACTGTATGCTAAATAACATCATTATTATCTATTGTAAAATTACAGTAGTAATTTAGCAGACAGATATTCACATCGATTTATACGTTTGGAGGGACAGACAACAACACAAAAAGTATTAGTAATAATGCAATAACTTGTTCTGTATTACAATTTTTATATAAATATATTGTAATGATGTATTCATTATTGTACTAATTTTTACATTTAAGCAATTTAGAATTTTTTAATAATATATTTGCATGAAATAGTTTTGTTTTGTTTAATATTGGATATTTAAGACATTTTAAGACATTTTGTCCTAATGAAGTACAAAGAAGCAAAAAAGTAAACAAACACAAGGGAGAGAGTCGAGACGAGACGAGATGTCAGGGGAAAATGAAGATAACGAAAAGGGAAGTTCAAGAGAGAACCTTTAATTATTTTGCTCATCCTATGGATCTAAACCTTTTTTATGTGATGACCATACAAAAAATATGATTCTCTATGGTTCCAAAATGTGTTGTGGGTGTATGGGATGGCCTGGATGAGTTTTCTTGGAAGTCATTTGCTTATAAAGCATGTAAAAAGAAAATCATGAATGTAAATCTACATGTAAATGTTTCCCGAGTTTCTCTCTGTGCCAGCGTCTTTGGGTTTGGTGTGTAGCGACGCCAGCAATAAGACCAACATTGTGAGTTTTAAGCGATTTTCAAGATCCGCCTACATTAACCTGGCAAGACTGTTATTTATTTCTAATAATGTCTGATTATAGTGTTCTTTTTTGTGCCCTCAATAGACAAATTAATCATTTGAATAGGCAGACAACTCTTTTGCCTACAGTATATGCAAATAATGTGTGTCATCTTTTCTTTGGAAATAAGCTAAGAAAATTACTTTATGTGGACAATGGACAGTGTTGTGGCTGTTTGCATTCGGACCAAAAATTATTTTTAGTTGGTACATTTTTGTCGCTTGGCTTTTATCAAGCTTCATGTGTGATTTTAGTTTTCAAAATTCTCCTTATGAAAACATTAGAGAGTTGGACAAAAATCACAGACTGTGGTTTCAGCATAATTTCCCTCATGGAAAGACAAAAAACAGTTTTGAAATGATGTTAATCTAATGCTTCATCATCTTTAAAGTGATTGGAATATTCCTGTAAAGTAAAAGATTTATGTTAGGGCACAGTGGGGGACGTGAGCAGGGGGACCTTGCGTGCGCTGCAGGATTTTAATCCATGACGGCGTAATGTGTTACTAATGGTTAGGGTCCCAGCCTTGTGCAGGTCTACAATTTTATCCCTGATGTCCTTACACAGCTCTCTGGTCTTGGCCATTGTGGAGAGGTTGGAGTCTGTTTGATTGAGTGTGTGTCTTGATTGGGTGTCTTTTATACAGGTAACGAGTTCAAACAGGTGTAGTTAATGCAGGTAATGAGTGGAGAACAGGAGGGCTTCTTAAAGAAAAACTACAGGTCTGTGAGAGCCCGAATTCTTACAGGTTGGTAGGTGATCAAATACTTATGTCATGCAATAAAATGCAAAGTCCATCCATCCATCCATCCATCTTCTTCCGCTTTATCCAGGGCCGGGTCGCGGGGGCAGCAGTCTAAGCAGAGATGCCCAGACTTCCCTCTCCCTAGACACTTCCTCCAGCTCTTCCGGGGGGACACCGAGGCGTTCCCAGGCCAGCCGGAAGACATAGTCCCTCCAGCGTGTCCTAGGTCTTCCCCTGGGCCTCCTCCCGGTTGGACATGCTCCGAGTTGCTCTACTCCGAGTTCCTCCCGAGTGACTGAGCTCCTCACCCTATCTCTAAGGGAGCGCCCAGCCACCCTGCGGAGAAAACTCATTTCGGCCGCCTGTATCCGGGATCTTGTCCTTTCGGTCATGACCCAAAGCTCATGACCATAGGTGAGAGTAGGAACGTAGATTGACCGGTAAATCGAGAGCTTCGCCTTACGGCTTAGCTCTTTCTTCACCACAACAGACTGGTACATCGACCGCATTACTGCAGAAGCTGCACCGATCCGTTTGTCAATCTCCCGTTCCATCCTCCCCTCACTCGTGAACAAGACCCCTAGATACTTGAACTCCTCCACTTGAGGCAGGAACTCTCCACCAACCTGAAGAGGGCAAACCACCCTTTTCCGACTGAGGACCATGGCCTCGGATTTGGAGGTGCTGATCCTCATCCCAGCCGCTTCACACTCGGCTGCAAACCGTCCCAGTGCATGCTGAAGGTCCTGGTTAGAAGGGGCCAACACGACAACGTCATCCGCAAAAAGCAGAGACGAAACCGCGTGGTCCCCAAACCTGACACCCTCCGGCCCCTGGCTGCGCCTAGAAATTCTGTCCATAAAAATTATGAACAGAACCGGCGACAAAGGGCAGCCCTGCCGGAGTCCAACATGTACCGGGAACAAGTCTGACTTACTGCCGGCAATGCGGACCAAACTCCTGCTTTGGTCGTACAGGGACCGGACAGCCCTTAGCAAAGGACCCCGGACCCCATACTCCCCGAGCACCCTCCACAGGATGCCGCGAGGGACACAGTCGAATGCCTTCTCCAAATCCACAAAACACATGTGGACTGGTTGGGCAAACTCCCATGAACCCTCCAGCACCCTGTAGAGGGTATAGAGCTGGTCCAGTGTACCACGGCCCGGACGAAAACCAGACTGTTCCTCCTGAATCCGAGGTTCTACTATCGGCCATATTCTCCTCTCCAGTACCCTGGCATAGACTTTCCCGGGGAGGCTGAGAAGTGTGATCCCCCTGTAGTTGGAACACACCCTCCGGTCCCCCTTCTTAAAAAGAGGGACCACCACCCCGGTCTGCCATCCCAGAGGCACTGTCCCCGACCGCCACGCGATGTTGCAGAGGCGTGTCAGCCAAGACAGCCCCACAACATCCAGAGACTTGAGGTACTCAGGGCGGATCTCATCCACCCCCGGTGCCTTGCCACCGAGGAGTTTCTTGACCACCTCGGTGACTTCAGCCCGGGTGATGGACGAGTCCTCCTCTGAGCCCCCAGCCTCTGCTTCCTCAATGGAAGGCGTGATGGCGGGATTGAGGAGATCCTCAAAGTATTCCTTCCACCGTCCGACGATATCCCCAGTTGAGGTCAACAGCTGCCCATCGCCACTGTAAACAGCGTTGGTAGGGCACTGCTTCCCCCTCCTGAGGCGCCGGACGGTTTGCCAGAATCTCTTCGAGGCCAGCCGATAGTCCTTTTCCATGGCCTCACCGAACTCCTCCCAGGCCCGAGTTTTTGCCTCCACAACCACCCGGGCTGCAGTCCGCTTAGCCTGCCGGTACATGTCAGCTGCCTCAGGAGTCCCACAAGCCAACCAGGCCCGATAGGACTCCTTCTTCAGCTTGACGGCATCCCTTACTTCCGGTGTCCACCACCGAGTTCGGGGATTGCCGCCTCGACATGCACCGGAGACCTTACGGCCACAGCTCCGAGCGGCAGCTTTGACAATGGAGGTGGAGAACATGGTCCATTCGGACTCAATATCTCCAGCCTCCCTCGGGATCCGGTCGAAGTTCTGCCGGAGGTGGGAGTTGAAGATCTCTCTGACAGGGGGCTCGGCCAAACGTTCCCAGCAGACTCTTACAGTACGCTTGGGTCTACCGGGTCTGTCCAGCTTCCTCCCCCGCCATCGGATCCAACTCACCACCAGGTGGTGATCAGTTGACAGCTCCGCCCCTTTCTTCACCCGAGTGTCCAAGACATACGGCCGCAGGTCAGATGAAACGACCACAAAGTCGATCATTGACCTACGACCTAGAGTGTCCTGGTGCCATGTGCACTGATGGACACTCTTATGCCTGAACATGGTGTTTGTTATGGACAAACCGTGACTAGCACAGAAGTCCAATAACTGAACACCACTCGGGTTCAGATCAGGGGGGCCGTTCCTCCCAATCACGCCCCTCCAGGTGTCACTGTCATTGCCCACGTGGGCGTTGAAGTCCCCCAGTAGAACGACGGAGTCCCCAGTCGGAGCACTTTCCAGAACCCCTCCCAGGGACACCAAAAAGGCCGGGTACTCTGCACTGCCGTTCGGCCCGTAGGCACAAACAACAGTGAGAGACCTATCCCTGAGCCGAAGCCGCAGGGAAACGACCCTCTCGTTCACCGGGGTAAACTCCAACACATGGTGGCAGAGCTGGGGGGCTATAAGCAAACCCACACCAGCCCGCCGCCTCTCACCATGGGCAACTCCAGAGTGGTGAAGAGTCCATCCTCTCTCGAGGAGTGTGGTTCCAGAGCCCAAGCCGTGCGTAGAGGTGATTCCGACTATCTCTAGTCGGAACCTCTCAACCTCACGCACAATCTCAGGCTCCTTCCCCGCCAGTGAGGTGACATTCCATGTCCCAAGAGCCAGTTTCCGTGTCCAGGGATCGGGTTGTCTAGGCTCCTGCCTTCGACTGCTGCCCGATCTTCTCCGCACCGGCCCCTTACGGTCCCTCCCGTGAGTGGTGGGCCCACGGGAAGGTGTCCCCACGTCGCTCCTTCGGGCTGAGCCCGGCCGGACCCCGTGGGGGAAGGCCCGGCCACCAGGCACTCGCATACGAGCCCCAACCCCAGGCCTGGCTCCAGGGTGGGGCCCCGGCTGCACCATACCGGGCGACGTCACGGTCCTCGTTTTCATTGTCGTCATAAGGGGTTTTTGAACTGCTCTTAGTCTGACCCGTCCCCTAGGACCTGTTTGCCTTGGGAGACCCTACCAGGGGAATATAGCCCCGGACAACATAGCTCCTAGGTTCATTCGGGTACTCAAACCCCTCCACCACGTTAAGGTGGCAGTTCAAGTAGGAGAAAATGCAAAGTAATTATTTAAAAATCATACAATGTTTCGTCTCACACAGTTGAAGTGTACCTATGATAAAAATGACAGGCCTCTACATGCCACTGTATATATATATATATATATATATATATATATATATATATATATATATATATATATAATCTATATATATATAATCGTGTCACAATGAAGTATTTTTTGTGTATTACATGGCCGGTGGTTATTGAAGTATGAAGTATTTTTGCCGTATTATATGTGCGGTGGTTATTTAAATGAGTGACATTGTGACTTCACAAGATCCGGAAGAAGTGTGTTGTACTGTAGTCCCAACCAGCTGTTTTTTGTAGTTCTTGAAAAGTGTTTTCTGTTAAGACAATCAGGGCCAGCCCTAGCATTTGTCTATTCTGCGGCATAGGCAGAATAGACAAATGCTAGGGAGGCCACTCATCCATAGGGGTACCAAAATGAGTGATTTTTCCTGTTTTATTACTGGTACTATTTTATTAATATGAATTTGAAATATTACCAAAAAAACCCACCTTTAACCAAGTCCCCTGACTCTTCCCGGTCCGCCGCATCAAGTTTGATCAGATCAGTTTGACGTTGGGAGTTTGTTGTGTTGTGTCGCCTCTCGCCACAATGTAGACAGGATTGATTTCATTTTTTTATGGTGCTTGGTCGCTCCCGCCAGACAGTGAAAGTTTCCTGATTATTTATGACAAATGGCCGAATTCACAGTGTCAAAAAGACAGAAGTCCTCTGATGCAGGGAAGATAAGGGATAAAGACAGGGGTAAAGTGATATCATGAATGAACAGTAGTAGTAATATCTAGTTTATCTATAGTAGTAAAATACTAATGTTCGCTAATTAATTCCAGTTATTTTTACCTTAAACTTTATGCAAGCAGCTGTTCTGGGTTCTCAGTGTGATTTTGTAAAATATCATGTCAGTTTTTTATAAACACATGTAATATAACTTTTTTAATAGCCTAATGTTTTTACTCTACAGTTGTGCAGTTTAAGGGGATATGTGGCATTTTTAAAATGTATTTGCCGAAATTAGTAATGATATTTTTATACTTTATTTAAAATAGCCACATTTTTTTGTAAAATTCACATTAAGTATCAAAATTCCTCAGTTTTATTCATGGTGAAAACATGAATGTGCATAGTTTAGTGGAAGATTGCTGCCATCTACTGGAAAACAAACACTTTTGCTAGTGCTCAATTAATAGTTTCTGCATGAATGCCAGATGCAGTTACTCTTGCTATTTGTGTTTAGGCTGTAGTGGCGTAGGTGCTATTTTTGTATAGTTTGTATTAGGGATGCACCGAATCCAGATTTTCGGGGTTCGGCTGAATACCGAATCCAGTGGTTAAGATTCGGCCGAATCCGAAACCGAATACTGAATCCTACTCCCATCCTCAGTCCATTATCACAGTAAACACATTAATGAAGTAAACAACGTCCACAGCAGTGTAGGGATGCTATTGACCATTTAACCATTAACCGAAAGTAAGAACTTTGACCGATTAATACTACCAGTTAAACGGTTTACATTTTTTTAACGCTTTTCTTTTTTTTGCATGGTTAAAGAAAAATATGCTGTAGCGTAGCTGTAGATCAGAAATTTGTTATTTTAATATTATTTATATGCATAATTGAATCTATAATGTATTTGTGAAGTTTAAGTGCATGAGAAAGTTATATATACTGCATGAGCTGAAGTTTGCATGACATATTACTGTCATATGGCATGGAGAAGGACACAGGGAGATAATTTTGGTCATACAAGAATGTGTGTACATGTTCTGTCATGGACTGTATGAAGGACCTTACTGTATATGTAGCACCTGTTTCCGATGATGTAACAGTAGCTTATAATATCAACTGATGTAACCATGAAGTATACATTCTATTTTAAACAGACCAACATGTTTCTTTACCTTGTAAGGAATTGCAAATCCTGTAGTCAGTGGTATATAATGCTCACTGTTAATGTACAACCCCAGAGAAACATGCAGCTGGCATTAAAACAACAAGTTTCTCTCCTATGTCTAAAGACATATGACAATAAAGAGTTTTTTGACAAGGCAACTGGTATCCGGTCCTGTGATTCAATCATAACGGGGACAAAAGCTGAATTTTCAGATCAACAGTAATGGAGTGCGTCGGCATGTGCAACCACAAACCAGACATATTTCGCAAAATGAAGCAATGGGAAAGAAGAAGCTTACTGTGTGGGACCCTTTCGACAGAAAAATACATCTGTAGTACAAGCTCCTGACTGGTGGAAAGCAAATGAAAGGCACTTCCCAAGGCTGGCCACTCTAGCGAGGCGTTATCTCTGTGTTTCCGGGGCATCAGTGCCATCTGAAGCCTTGTTCAAGGCTTTTTGTAGTGTGGTTTTGGTCAAGTTTACTAAAGTAAACACTGTCGCGTATATTCTTCTCACCGCTGTTTCCTGATGGTTTATAGAACAATTACCCAGAGTCGCCCTCTGTCGTTAGAAAGAACAACACAACGGAGAGCGCAGAAGGTGCACGCGCGCAGTCATTGGAGGCTCGCGCTGCGGACACAGGGTTGAGAGCTTGTTTTATGCTGTGGGTTTAACTGTCAACAGACTGCTCTCCAGACTAACCCACATCACCTAGACATGTTACTTAAAAAAAAAAAAAACATAAAAGGTGTGGATTGAGGTAGCCTAGGCCTACTATTTTTATTTGACAAAATAAAAAGAAAACTATTCCGGTTCTTCAAAGCTTCAAACTGATTCAGTGTATTTTCGTGTTGTCATCTTAATTTGGTATTTATTAAAGTGAAAAATAGCCTGTTTATTTTATGCTTTTTATTTATATTTTATCTGATCTGTATGCTGCTGTTGGCATGGTAAAGAAACCTGAGAAAAAAAAGTGTCTTATTAATGGGTCACAGACACTCGTCAATCATAGTTTTATTTAATGCCAATTCAGTATTATAATCTTATCAGTTAACTGTTAATAATGAGCAGCGGTTGTCGTTTGGGAAAATTAACTAAAATGAGCATCCCAGTAGTAGGAATCCCAGTACTAGGAATAGGCAACATTATGCCAGGATGACTGTCTTTCCTTTGCCGTACCTGAAACTGCTGTCTGTAGATTCCTTCAAGCACAACTCGTATGTGCTTTTCATATGCAAATGTTTTAACAGCAGTGTTACGACCCGCCGTATAACGACGAGATCGTTGTGCAAATTTTGGATGGTAAAATAGGACAACCAGCCCCAGCTGACAGATCACCAAAAACACAAACCCTAAATTCCATAAAAGATATACATTTATTTTAGAAAAAAGAATGATGAGTGAATAACGGAGCAATAGCTTCAGCTTGCCCCAAGGCCAACATAACAACCAAAACAATCTTATAAATAAAACATATAAATTACCTAATCAGGAAGTAAAACGTCTCGGTTACGTATGGTAACCCTCGTTCCCTGAAGGAGGGAACGGAGACGTACGTCGGACGTACCGACGAATTGGGATCACTTCAGGGAGCCCCTGTCAGCTTCGAGATATAGAGAACAGGCCAATGGGCCATTATATATATATATTTTTTTTTTTTTTTTCCTGTGTGTGCTAGAAAAAATGCTAAATATCAGTATATGTATAATCTATACTGGTATATTGTCATTTTTCTAGCACACAGAAAAACATAAAATAAATACAGTCTCAATATATATATATATATATATATATATATATATATATATATATATATATATAAACATTTACATGTGTTATATATATATATATGTTTTATTTACACACACATGGGGAAAAATTATATATAATTTTCCCCCATGTGTGGTAGAAAAAATGCTAAATATCAGTATATGTATAATCTATACTGGTATATTGTCATTTTTCTAGCACACAGAAAAACATAAAATAAATACAGTCTCAATATATATATATATAAACAATTACATGTGTTATATATATCTATGTTTTATTTACACACACATGGGGAAAAATTATATATAATTTTTCCCCATGTGTGCTAGGAAAAATGCAAAATATCAGCATATGTATAATGCATACTGGTATATTGCATTTTTTCTAGCACACAGAAACAATAAAATAAATACATTCTCACACACATTCTCAATATACATAAACAACTACACATAGCAACTCACCGGTATATTATTGGATCAACTTCTCTGTCAACAAGCATATCACCGTCATCGCTGTGTTCACTCTCCTTCAATGTTTTCCACATCGCTGCTTCGAGTGAGCTCAAATAAAGCACCTTCAGCACGATTCAAACTTCATTTGACGATCCATTGGATAATAAATTCCGTCCAGTTAGTAAGATTAGCAAACAGTTACTACAAAGAGACCGTCTGTACTAGCCCGTTAGCTGTTAGCTGTCAGATGACGGGGAGGGGTGTGTGTGTCACAGTGTGTGTCACAGTCACACAGACTACGTCTCAGCTTCTCGTGGGAGAGCGCGCCCCATTCAAATGAATAAATATTCACGCCCATGTGACAAATATACACATGAGAGGTCTCGTTGGAATCGTGTGTTCATTGGCTACATTTTCTGTCAGTCATGACGATTCAATGCTTTTATTGGCTCCAGATAAACAGACATTATCATTGGATGAGCACGTCCTGACATCAGCTAAAACGAGTGATATGGTTGGATATTTTTGACTATATCGCGGCTATCTTTGCATGTTTTTGAGTGGGGTTAGTTGTATTATGTTCATAACATTCTAAGCTATAAACCCATGCCACTTTATGCTACCGGGAGACGGTTTTTGGTGCATTATTTTATTGCATAACAGTCTAGTATGATACTCCGCTCCGCAGAAATGCGATGTAAACAAAGGATTAACCATCAATATTACACCGTTATTGTTTCGTTGGATTAAAATGCTCTATGGGATGTTATTCAGTGGACCCTCACCTTTCCATTCATTCTGGAACTTTTATCAGTGGATGCGTGTGTGGCTCGTAATTAGGAAACTACGGTATGTGCTCTTTTTTTCTTATCAATTGTTTTGATGTGTATTGCTTACATTCATGCAAAAATACAGCCGTTATAAGCTTTTCATTGAAAAACAGTGGTCTGTCCTCGATGCTTGAGGTTTAGACCTTTAGAATGATATATAGTTTGTCAAGATTAATGATGTTTTTTTACGTTAAATCTATTAACAAACATTACACTCGTGCTAAAAATAGCGCTTCAACCCGTGCACGCGCTCATGCAGCTTAAGGGGTTAAGTCCCAAGAGGGTATGGAGGGAGGACGAGGCATATTTAACCTCCTCGCCCCCCTAAGGAACCTGTCGACCAGATCGTGCTTACCTAGAGATTTTCCATCTACTAGCTCATGATTAGCGGTGATAGCGGCAACATAGACTTTGAGGGTGGAGGGAGACAGCCTTCGCTCCAACCCATCTTGTAGAAAGGCAAGCACAGAACCGATCAAACATCTTCGGGGGTCTTCTCGGCGAGAAGAGCACCAATCGACGAACAGGTTCCACTTCAACGCGCCTCGTAGAGGGGGCTCTAGTGGAAGTGATGGTGTCAACTACCGCTTGCGGTAGGTCACCTAGAACCTCTGCGTCCCGTCCAGGGACCAGACATGGAATTTCCAGAGGTCTGGACGCAGGTGCCATAGGGTGCCCCGTCTCTGAGTCAGGAGGTCCTTCCTCAGAGGAATGGGCCAGGGAGGTGCTGTCGCAAGGATCACTAGTTCCGGGAACCAAGTCCGGTTGGGCCAATATAGAGCGACCAACAGTACTTGCTCCTCGTCCTCCCTGACTTTGCACAGTGTCTGCGCAAGAAGGCTCACTGGGGGAAACGCATACTTGCGTTCTTCCCGGGGCCAGCTGTGGGCCAGGGCATCCGACCCGAGGGTTCCCTCGGTCAGGGAATAAAACCACTGACAGTGGGTCGTCTCTGGGGAGGCAAAAAGGTCTACCTGTGCGGCCCCGAAACGACTCCAGATTAGCTGGACCGCCTGGGGATGGAGTCGCCATTCTCCCGGAAGCACCGGCTGACGTGACAGCTCGTCGGCTGCACGATTGAGCAGGCCCGGAATGTGAATGGCACGAAGTGACCTCAGATGCTTCTGACTCCATAAGGGGAGATGGTGGGCGAGTTGTGATATGCGACGAGAGCGTAGACCACCCTGTTTTTTTGACGTACGCAACGGTCGCAGTGTTGTCCGTACAGACCAGAACGTGCTTGCCTCTGAGCGGAACTTTGAAGCGGCTGAGTGCAAGACGAACTGCTAACAACTCGAGGCAATTGATATGCCATTGCAGTTGAGGCCCCGTCCACAGACCCGAAACTGCAAGCCCGTTGTACGTGGCACCCCAACCCGTGGATGAGGCATCCGTGGAGACAACGGAGTGCCTGGACACTTGTTCTAGGGGAACTCCCGCCCGTAGAAACAAAGGGTCCGACCATGGGCCGAAGGTTTGGCGGCACCTCGGAGTCACATGGACACGGAGGGAACCGCTGTGCCACGCCCATCTCGGGACTCGATCGTGTAGCCAGCGTTGAAGCGGTCTCATATGAAGCAATCCGAGCGGCGTTACTGCGGCTGTGGATGCCATATGCCCCAGGAGCCTCTGAAAATGTTTCAGTGGTACCGCTGTCCTGCCTTTGAACGAATTCAAGCAGTTCAACACTGACTGGACGCGCTCCTCGGTGAGGCGCGCTGTCATGGCGACCGAGTCTATCTCCATACCGAGAAAAGAGATCCTCTGTGTGGGACAGAGTTTGCTCTTCTTCCAGTTGACCCAAAGTCCCAACTGGCTGAGGTGACTGAGCACCTTGTCCCTGTGTTCGCACAACTGCTCTCACGACTGGGCAAGGATCAGCCAGTCGTCGAGGTAGTTGAGAATGCGAACACCATGCTCTCTCATGGGGGCAATGGCCACCTCCGCAACCTTCGTAAAGACGCGGGCGACAGGGACAGGCCGAAGGGCAAGACGCGGTACTGACATGCCCGTCCCTCGAACGCGAAGCGCAGAAAGGGCCGGTCGAGGGGAAACGAGAATTAAAGTACGCGTCCTTCAGGTCGATCGCTGCAAACCAATCTTGGGGACGGACGCACCTGAAGATGTGCTTCTGCGCTAGCATTCTGAACGGCAGCCTGTGAAGGGACCGGTTCAAGAATCGCAGGTCCAAGACCGGCCATAACCTGCCGCCTTTCTTGGGTACAATGAAGTACGGGCTGTAGAACCCGGACCTCATATCGGCTGGAGGGACCGGCTCCATCGCGTCCTTCGCCAGTAGGACTGCGATCTCCGCCCGGAGCACGGGGGCGTTCTCCTTCGCTACTGGGAAGTGAACGCCCCCAAACTTAGGGGGACGCCTGGCGAACTGAATCGCATAGCCGAGTCTGATGGTACGGCCCCGAGACGGGCTGGGAAGCTCTAGCCAGGCTTCCAGACACCGAGCAAGGGGATTAACCACAGACGTACCCGCAGCGGGGCAGCGACGCGGAATGCAGGGATCCGACTCGGACGGCATGGAGCGGCCCGAAGTGGGATCTGAGTGTGCTGTGCAACACTTACCTGCGTCCGCGGAGGGGGCGTGCGAGTGTGGGGAGGCCGCTTGAGTGCGTTCCCACAGCCGGCGCCCCCTGCTGGCGAAGGGAGAGGCGTCTGAGGGTGGCGAGGCATGGGAGCGTCGACCACCGCCAAGCGCGCTCCCAAATGAAGGAGGGGCTGAGCGTGGCAAGGCTTTGTGGCGTTGCGCACGGTCTGCCTCACCTCCTTCCTCAGCGGGGAACAAGAGTGGCGAGGCATAGCGTCGCGCACTGTTGTCCACGCACCGCTGAGAAGAGGGGAATGAGAGTGGCGAGGCTTTGTAGCGTCACACACTGCCATTCTCGCCCTCTTGTGGGGAGGGGAATGAAAGCGGCGAGGCTCTGTAGCGTCACACGCTGCCATTCCTGAACTCCCGAGACCCAGAGGTATTGGAACTGCTCTTTTTTTTTTTTTTTTTTTTGGGTACCACTGGCTGTTTTTAACATCAGTGGCGGAACAGAATTACTAATGGTTTTCCACCCGGCCCTCCTCCGGGGAAGAACAGTTCCCGACCAAATCCGGGTCAATTGTGTTTCTGGACCAGGGTGGACATCGTCTAGCCAAGGGCCAGCGCTGTGCGCAGCTCAACCTCGGCTCAGAACTACCCTCGTGCACTAAGCAGGGCGGAGGTGGCCTGCCAGTGGCACTGCCACCCCACCGATGAGGGTAGTGAGAGAGAGGAAAACTTTATACAGATTATGGCCCTATTGGTGTTCCATATTTTGGCACCAATAGTTCCACAATGCCAAAGCCTTCCAATGCACATCCGAAAAAAGGCAAGGGGCAGGCAAGGCGATTTACGCGTTGCACTATGCCTCAGCCATCCGGGAAAGCATGGCTGTCAAGTATGAATCTGATTCAGCACGAGCGCCCACTATTACGGTGGGAATCTCAGCATCATCTTCATTTTCAACACATAACAGCCCTCTCTCCGATGCAGCGATTGACATCTGTCCTCTGCTAGAGCCCCAAATGAAACGCTAGGTCCCCTTTCAAGGACCAGCAATCCCATCTGTAAGCTACCAGCAGACACGTGAGACAGTGGGTGTGGCCGTGAGATGGCACACGGCGCGCTGAACACTCAAGCCCTTATGAAAAAGGCAAGACGAACAGCGCGCCGACGTGGCTATGCTCTCATGAGAGAGCATAGACCACCCACGAACACAGTCTCAACATGCTTGCGATGCGATAGAGGAGTGAGGGGCCCACAGAGATGTACGCGGCGGGGAAGCCTCACTGTAATCCTCAGGCCACCCAGGCTTATCAGCCAAAATAGTCCCCCCTCTGGTGCACCAGAAAAGAGACTAGATCGGGGTATAAGCGAAGGGACTCAACCCCGTTTGTGGCATCATAGTCTCGATCGCGCATCGGAGGCGCAGAGTGACGTGCGCAGAGTTGCCGTGGCAACCCGCGCTGTCACCCGGCAGCCAGACGGCACATGGCGCGCTGAACACTCAAACCCTCAAGCGGAAGGTGAGATGACCAGCGCGTCGACGTGATCCCGTTCCCCTGAGAGAACATGGATCACCCACGACACAGTCTCAACATGTTTATGCGAGAGGGATCGTGGCCGTCAGGACAGGAAACAACCGTATCCAGAAACGCACGAGTGGAATGATGTCTTGAAAAAGACGCAGTGTCACACCCGTGTTGCTCTTTTGTGAGGAAACGCTCTTTAAACAGTGCTGAAGCACCCAGGGGAAGACCGCGGCAACACACAGGTGGTAAGTGCAGTCCTGTGGTGCACTCACTGAAACAAACGCCCTCACCAAACCGACAGTTGCTGTGAGAACAGCAGTTTGTTATGCTGATGCAGCGGTGAACATGCGGTCGCGCTGATTGTGCCTTTTCGCCAACACAGAGCGTCCTTTTCGTTCTCTGGAGCATCTCTCTTGCAGATAGGCTCTCTTTTAGAAAAGCAGTCTTGCTTCATCAACGCCGTTCGGCTCCGAAGTGAATGACAGCGTGCATTCGCTCTCGCTTCCTGTTTATACCCGCGGCGCGGGGCGGAGCGCGAGATGCAAATCTCGCACGCCAATGGCCCATTGGCCTGTTCTCTATATCTCGAAGCTGATAGGGGCTCCCTGAAGTGATCACAATTCGTCGGTACGTCCGACGTACGTCGAACATGACCGACTGAATGGGAACAAAAGTTACAAAGAAACTTCCCTAACTCCCTACTAATAAAAAAATGTTAACATTATAAAAATAAATGGCAGGACACCCCTACGCTCCAAAACACAAATGTGAACATAAGTAAATCAGCTTAAACAAACACTCATAATCAAAACGAAACGTTTTGGGATCTGCCGACGGGAGGAGGCATCCGGAGCTCTGCACGCCACCTGGTCAACGCCAGAAGGATCTCCTCGTCTTCCATTAGCGCCGCCCTTTTAAAGAGGAGAGCCGGTTGATCCACCAATCAGACTCCTTCCACATCAGCCAATCCCTGCACACATGTACAAAAGAAAAACAACCCACACAAAACAAATAGAAGATCATAACAAGCAGCTATTGTATAGGGTCCTTACCACCATGAGACAAATGGGCATTGCAAATTGAACATATAGCTCGACTTGAATAGCCTTCTTTTGACTTAAAGTACTGCCACGTTTTCTGTTCACGAGTTCCATTTTCTCTTTCTCACAGCCTATTTCGAACGGTCCACCTAGTAAACACCTTCCCGTAGCCTAATTAACGGCATTACGTTCGACCAGCGGAGGGCGTGTAGTACAAGCCTAGGGTTCGGTTCGGTGGAAAAAAATTCTGAGGTAAGGCAGAAACCGAACCCCGTCAAAAAGCCCAATATTCGGCCGAATCTGAACCCGAATCCTGGATTCGGTGCATCCCTAGTTTGTATAGGTCAGGGCCGGCCCTGAAGGCAATAACTCACTTGGGAAAAGGAGCTTTTTAACCTTGCAGATTTTTTTATGGTCAAACAGCAACATTACACACTAACTAAAGTTGAAAGAGTGAAAAACACAACAGGACCCCTTTAAGGATCAGATTTTCTAAACAGGGCAAATTAGCATGTTTGTTGAAAGGTAGAGAAAGGTAAGACTTTACAATACGGTTCAAATCATTAATGCATTATATATCATTAACCTTTTTTTTTAATTTTTTTATACAGATTTTTTTAATCTAATCTTAATTTATAAGTATACTATTGTTCACTTTTAATTTATGCTTGTCGTAAATGCTGATTTATGCAGCTGGAAATGTTAAAAGTGTATATGTAGAGAATCATACATTAATGAATGCTGTAAAAGTAAACATTGCTCTCATACCTAATGCAAATGTTAACAGATTGAACCTGTAAAGTGTTACCATACATTCAAAAAAAAATTATAATCTGTGCATTTTTACTTTCAGAAATTGTCCTTTTCATACTTTGCATGTTTTATTATTCAGATCTTTTGTGGAAACTTGGATCATTTGCATTAAGGTTTTCTTTGTTTGATTGTTCTTTCCGTCAGTTTTAAGACCATTTGCAAAACAAATGATGCTGCCCTAGAAGTTTAATTTATATTTTTCAGATTACAAAGGTTTCCAAATATCTGTATATCTGACCAGTTTTTAGAGCTGTTTATGTGCATTTCTCCATCATAAACTTAAACTCAACCAGCATTTTTGCAGCCTATTTTACGCTCCTGTTTCCAAATCTAAGAATCTGTTCAAATATCATAACCATACACAAATCCCCTGTTTTTTACATTCACTATGACAATTTTTTCAATACTTTTAACTAGAGATGTTCCAATACCCTTTTTCCCTTCCCGATACCGATTCCGATACCTGGGCTCAGGGTATCGGCCGATACCGAGTACTGATCCGATACCTGGGTGTGTATCTGTATATACAGCTGTATATACTACTAGCCCTGTATGAATTGCTAGAATTATTTTATGGTGTGCTTCAGACTTATCCCTCAATAAAACATGAACAAATACATACAGTGAACTACTGTATTTATTACAGTATTTTTATTATCTGACATGCATTTGACAGTAATATTATTTATTTTTCTTAAGCGAAAAAAAACTTCAAATGCAGCCACAAATCTAACACTGCAAACTGAAAAAGGTATTTTAGTTGTACAATATAACTGTATAAAAAACAGTATAACAAATAAATGTAGGAATATATATATATATATATATATATATATATATATATATATATATATATATATATTAATCAGAAAATAATCTCTTTACAACAAAACAAGTGAAAAGTAAGCAACCATCTAGGCATTATTATTATTAGTAGAGAAGTATTATTATTACATAGAGACGTAGCTAAATCTACTGTACAGCAGTAGCCTAATATATTCTGTCAATTTAAAATGTTTTAAACCAAACTTTTATTTTGACGGGTTGCCGTGAAGATATTTCAGTGTCTGTGTTCCTTATATGACAGTTTTCCCAAATGAAACGGTAAATTCTCATGAAGTGACAGTTTATGCGTTCGTGTCCTCATATAGTGACCATAGACTGTGAATATGGACGTAGAGAAACTGGGGGAGGTTGCCGCTTGATAGTGAGTGACACACGGCAGAGATTACAAAAACATCGAGCGAGTGTCACGCACGCGCGTGTGTGTGTGTGTGTGCGCGGGCGCTCGCCATCCACACAGAGATGAAATACTGCTAAACAGTCAGTAAACAGCGGACATAGCCTACTGCTAACGCGTTTTCATTTCTTCTTCACTGCTCTAAAAAGTGGTACCTTGTGGCAAAACAACACAACTTCCTGTGTTTGCAATGCATTCTGAGCAGGGAAGAAGAACTGCGCAGTGGTTAGGCAAAGCTTGCGGTCATAACTAGGTCTTGTTTAAGAAAATTGCATCGGATCGGTACATGGGTTCATGTACTCGCCGATACCGATGCCAAAATGTTTTGTGGTATCGGTGATATTTCCGATACTAGTATCAGAATCGGAACAACTCAACTTTTAACACATTTCCTAAACTCTTAATGCAGTTATATGCAGCTTGAACTTCTTTTACACACAAGCTCAACCAAGACCTAACAATGGATTTTTACTGCCAAATTTACCAATGCTTTAACACTGTATGTCAGAACAGATAACACCTTGTTCTAAACCTAACCTTATAGGCTAAAGTCAGTGAATTGAAACAAACCATATGGTACACAGTAAAACAGGGCCTCTTTGGGCTTATCTTGTGTGAAAAAGGAACAATGTAGAGCAACACAAAGCAAGTAAAAAAATGCTTGCATGAGGAAGTGGAAGATGAGTACCAGGACAAGTGAGTGGAGTGGGACAAGGGCAGGGGAGAGGAATGCCTGGACAAGGGCAAGGTAGAGATTGAGGAGTTAGAATGCATGATGGTTATAACGAAGGGGATTACAAATTTTAATACTGATTCGGGTAGATTCAAACCCCTGCAGACAGTTGGTCAGAACTGTATGATGACATCTACTTTGAAGAATTCAACCCAGACTTAATTTATCATTAATTCAATTCAATTCAATTCAATTCAAATTTATTTGTATAGCGCTTTTCACAATACACATTGTTTCAAAGCAGCTTCACAGAAAGTGCATTTCATAAATGTACATTGAAAAATGTTAGAAAGAGAATGTTAAAGAAAAATGTTAGGATAAGTTAATCAATCATGTATTATTTTAGGCCATAACAACACTGGCGTTGAGTCGTCTCTTCACAGGCGTCGAGTCGTCTCTTCACAGGTGTTGGGGCATCTGAAGTCTCCATGAGAGGCTGGATACAAACTGGAGCTGACGAACTAGTTACCTCGGGACTAGTGTCCCGAGATAACAACAGAAAAGCAGATGGGAAATAATTAGCATAGCTGCTGTTCAGAATATTAATGCTGTTGGTGCGATTTAACTGTAGTATAAAACGTATTTATAATGTGAATGCTTGGCTAAAGAGATGCGTCTTTAATCTAGTTTTAAACTGGGACAGCGAGTCTGAACCTCGAACAATATCAGGAAGACTATTCCAGAGTTTAGGAGCTAAATGTGAAAATGCCCTCCCTCCTTTAGTGGACTTAGATATCCTAGGAATGACCAGAAGCCTCGAGTTTAGTGATCTTAAAGAGCGCGATGGATTGTAGGGCGATAAAAGATCCGTTAAATACACTGGAGCTAAACCATTTAGGGCTTTATAGGTCAGTAGCAATACTTTGTAATTGATAAGGAACTTAATAGGTAACCAGTGTAGAGATGATAAAATTGGTGTTATATGATCATATTTTCTTGACCTAGTAAGAACTCTAGCAGCTGCGTTTTGGACTAACTGTAGCTTGTTTATTGATGATGCAGGACAACCAGCTAATAAAGCATTACAGTAATCTAGTCTCGAGGTCATGAATGCATGAACTAACTTTTCTGCATCAGAGATAGATAGCATGTTACGTAGCTTAGCAATGTTTCTAAGGTGGAAAAATGCCGTTCTTGTAACATATGAAATATGATTTTCGAAAGACAAGTTGCGGTCTAATATAACACCCAGGTCTTTTACTGTAGTGGATAAAGTGACAGGACATCCTTCCAAGTTAAAGTTGTATTGTGAGAGGTTTTGTGGGCAGTTTTTTGGACCAATAAGTAATACCTCCGTTTTATCTGAATTCAATAGCAGAAAATTACACGTCATCCAGTGTTTAATATCATCAACACACGCTGTCAGTTTAGATAATTTTGCGTTTTCATCTGGTCGTGATGAAATATATAATTGAGTGTCATCAGCATAACAGTGGAAATTAATTCCATGTTTTCTTATAATATTACCAAGTGGCAGCATATATATAGAGAATAGCAGAGGGCCTAGCACGGATCCTTGCGGCACCCCATAGTCTACTGATGTTATCTTTGATTTTTCCCCATTTAGACAGACAAAATGGTAGCGGTCTGATAAATACGATCTAAACCAGTTTAATGCCTGTCCCTGAACACCAGTGTAATTTTGAAGTCAATCTAATAGTATTTTATGATCTATAGTATCGAACGCAGCACTAAGATCGAGTAGAACTAGTATTGAGATACAGCCTTGGTCAGAAGCTAGAAGTAAATCATTTGTGATTTTAACGAGCGCGGTTTCTGTGCTGTGATGCGGCCTGAATCCTGATTGAAATTTTTCATAGATATCATTTTCTTGCAAGAAAGAGCACAATTGAGTGGACACAACTTTTTCTAGTATTTTAGACATGAATGGAAGATTTGAAATTGGTCTGTAATTTGCTAGGTTATTATGATCTAATTGTGGCTTCTTAATGAGAGGTTTTATGACTGCCAACTTGAATATTCTTGGAACATGACCTAAAGATAAAGACGAGTTAATAATATTGAGAAGAGGCTCTTCCACTACAGGTAACAACTATTTCAGTAGTTTAGTGGGTATTGGATCTAATAAACATGTTGTTGGTTTAGATGCAATGATAAGTTTATTTAGCTCTTCCTGTCCTATAGTTGTAAAGCGGTGTAGTAGTTCTTGAGGGGCGATAATTGCGGTTGAATCATAAGACATCATTAATGATTGTACATTTACAATTTTGTTTCTGATGCTTTCTATTTTGTCAGCGAAGAAGTTCATAAAATCATTACTACTAAACTGTAACGGAATATTTTGTTCAGGCGATGCTTGTTTATTTGTTAGTCTAGCCACAGTGTTAAATAAAAACCTTGGATTATTTTGGTTATTTTCTATTAGTTTGCGGAGATGCTCAGCCCTGGCTGCTTTTAGGGCCTTTTTATAACGTGACATACTATCTTTCCACGCGATTCTAAAGACCTCTAAATTAGTTTGTTTCCATTTACGCTCTAAGTTACGAGTTTCTCTCTTGATAACATGTGTAGCACTGTTGTACCATGGTGCTTTAGTTTTCTCTCTAACCTTTTTTAATCTAATTGGTGCTACAATTTCTAATGTACTAGAGAAAATGGTGCTCATACTGCTAGTCATTTCCTCTAGTTCATCTGTTTGTTTGGGTTCACTTAGCAGCTGAGACAGATCAGGTAAGCTATTTGAGAATCTATCTATAGTGGTTGGAAGGATTGTTCTGCCTGGCCGATAACGTGGCGCAACATGACAGATTTCAGCAGTACGCAGTATGCAAGTTACCATGTAATGGTCAGTGACATCATCACTTTGCGGTATAATATCTATATCGGTTGGGTTCATTCCATGTGATATAATTAAATCTAGTGTGTGATTAAGACGATGAGTGGGACCAGTGACGTTTTGCTTGACCCCAAAGGAATTTAATAGATCTGTAAACGCAGCCCCTAATGCATCATTTGTGTTTTCTACGTGTATGTTAAAATCTCCAACAATTAATGCTTTATCGACGTTGACCAATAGATCTGAGAGAAAGTCTGCAAACTCTTTTAGGAAATCAGCATAGGGCCCTGGAGGTCTATATACAGTAGCCAGGGCTAGAGATAATACGGATTTCTTTCTTACATCTAAGAGCGTAACATTTAGCACTAGTACTTCAAACGAATTAAACCTGTGACCTGTTTTCTGGGTAACATTTAGAATATCTCTATAGATTGTTGCAACACCCCGCCACGACCAATCAGACGGGGCTCATGCTTATAACAGTATCCTGGTGGAGTAGACTCATTAAGACCGAAATAATCATTTGGTTTAAGCCAGGTTTCAGTAAGGCAAAGTACATCGAAACTATTATCTGTGACCACTTCATTTACAATAACCGCCTTAGGTGTGAGCGATCTAATGTTTAGAAGACCTAGTTTTAGAAATTGTTTTTGTTCACTAATATTGCGATTTTCTGGTTTAATCACAATTAGATTTTTCCTAGATCCTACAGTAGATTTAATGTTTGACCTCACTAAACGAGGAATAGACACAGTTTCTATATAATGTTCTACATTGGTACTTATGTCAATTAAGTTAGGACAAAATTGGTTTTGTTCACTAATATTGAGATTTTCTGGTTTAATCACAATTAGATTTTTCCTAGATCCTACAGTAGATTTAATGTTTGACCTCACTAAACGAGGAATAGCGTCTCGATCAGGCTCCTGTAGTCCCTCTTCAGAACCTCCGTCTGTCGCAGCCTGGTGTCGTTCGTTCCCGCGTGCAGCACGACAGCTCCGATGCGCTCGTCACCGTTCAGGATCTCGGGAACCTGCGCAGCGACATCGAGAACACGAGCACCAGGAAAGCAGTGAGTGATAACCTTGCCTTTACCTGAGGTAGCGTGGACATGCCGGATGATGGAAGTACCGATGACCACAGCGTCGCGTTCCGTCTCGCGAAGAGGGGAGAAGCGGTTCCGGGTGGAGATCTAGAAGACCGAGAGGGGGGCGGAGAGGTCCTCGCTCTGGTCCTGGCTCGCGTCTTCCGCTGTGGAAACACCCAGGGTCCATGGTGCTGTGTCGGTGCCGGAGTGAACGAAACCAGGGATGATGATCGCGTCCTGGGTGCTTGGGTCCTGTGCAGAGAAACACACGGAGTAGACGAGGTCGGAGTCAAAATGTTAGTATCCACTGACTTGTGCGCATCGGCGCGTGATGTTTCAAGCGCCGTTCGCCGCTCTCTCAGCACAGCTTGTCTGTCTAGAAGGCCGCGAATCTGCTTCTCCAACGACTCCAACTCCAACTGCACCGAATGCAGCTCGAACGTGTCCTCAACTGCACTCAAAGGTAACATTAGACACACATCCGAGTTATTCGCCATTGTAGCAGAAGTGCTACGATGGCGAATTGTAGCTATCAGTGTTTACCGGGTGTGACGTTAAACAAGTTACCACGCGTGCAAGGCTAGCGGGCTACGGCTAGTAGCGGAAGTTCGGATATAAGTAGCGATATCAAAGCAATCCGATTGTTTTTTATAGAGAATCGTATCGGAGATATGTTCACACGCTGTAAATAATAGAAAGTATTCGTTTGTAAGCGAGTATTAAGAAGAAAATCAAGGATTATGAATCAATTTGACGGAGCTCAAACACAAACAACGCGCTCACAACCCGCGCATGCGCAAAACATTAAAGTGTTTACTGATGGCAAGTTGTGGTTTTTTATAAGCACGCACAACTATATTACTTCAGTAACTTCAGGGTGCTGCATACAACCGTGAGTTGACTCGGATTACTCATAAAAAGAGTTTGCGATCAGCAAGTCTGCTCAGAGCACCTGCTCGCCCCTCTTCCTGCCCGCACGTGATACCCATGATGGTGACGTTGGAGAAGGTTATTGGTCATATGGGTCATGCAGCCTTTTGAACAGCCGCCCCCGAATTCAGTGATAGAATTTGCACCTCTTGACAAAAGTTCCTTTAAGTGGATTGCTCCTCATCAGATAGGACTGGTAGCTTAACAAGACGAGCTACAGGTCGAGTGTATGTTCTTCTTTCAACTTCCACAGTGGCTGACCTTACTCGGTTATCTGCTCCTGGGTACACTTTGGCGATTCTCCCTACTGGCCACAAAGCTCGAGGGAGTTGAGAGTCAACAATCATCACTACATCTCCAACTTGGAGATTTCCCTTGTCTGTCTTCCATTTCTGTCGAACCTGGAGACTGGGTAGATAGTATTTTATGAAATGCTTCCAAAAGTGATCGGCCAGAAGTTGGCCGTGTCTCCATCGACGTCGGCTAAGCACCCCGAAGTCTTGATACACAACCTGGGGCAAGGAGGCATCCCTGCGTCCTATAAGAAAGCAGTTGGGAGTGATTGGGTCAATGTCAGAAATATCTGATGAGGTATAGCCGAGAAGTTTTGAGTTAAGGATCCCTTCAATTTCAGTTAAGTCTGTTCTCAGGACTTCTTCCGTCACAGTCTGCGCTCCGATGGTCACTTGGAGAGCTGTTTTAATTGAACGAATCTCCCTCTCCCAGCATCCACCAAAGTGAGGTGATCCTGGTGGATTGAACACAAATTTGATTTGTTGAGCAGCAAGGTGACTTTGAAGCTCACTGTGCAAGGCAGCAAAGGATTCTCTCAGCTCTCGTTCTCCACCTTTGAAGTTAGTGCCTTGATCGCTTAACAACTCGCACGGTTTCCCACGTCGAGCGATAAAGCGTCTCAGGGCCATTAGGAAGGAGTCTGAATCTATGCTCGCCAGCAGATCTATATACACTGCCCTGGTTGTAAGGCACTTGAATAATATGCCCCATCTCTTCTCGTTTCGGCGTCCGATCTTAATCATATAGGGTCCAAAGCAGTCCATGCCAGTTGAGAAGAATACGGGTTTAAAGAGTTGTTGTCTTGCAAGTGGTAAGTCGGCCATACGAGGAACTTCTGGTTGCCCCTTTCATCTTCTACACCCAACACAATTTCGCTGGTGTCGCCGAACTGCTTCACGGCCTCGTAATACCCAGTAAGTTCTTCTCAACTCTGCGAACACTCGTTCTGACCCAGGATGGTGCAGTTTCTCATCATAATCCTTGATAATGAGTTTGGTCACAGGATGTTGAGGAGCAAGTACGATGGGATGGATAAAATCCATTTCTGCCTCACTGCAGCGTCTTAAACGGCCGCCCACACGAATTAGTCCGGTGGTAGGGTCAAACTCAGGAGAAAGAGAAGCCAGTCTGCTCGTACCTGATACTGGTTTCCCTGACTTAGGTTGGGCCATCTCAGTAGGGAAGGACTCGGTCTGCATTTGACAAAGCACGGTTTGTTCTACATCTCTTTGTTTGTCAGCGCATGTAATTTTGGCCGCCCCGTCAAGCTGCTGACTGCATGCCTTTATGAACTCATCAAGTGTGTCATACTGCTCTGGATTTGGCAAAGGTATAACTGTAGTCGATCCACAGAATGCAGACTGCTTTAACTCACTACTCTGCTCTTCCGCAGGCAAAGAAGCTTGCTCAGGCCAATTAGCAGGTGGCAGTTTGAGAAATGAAGGACCTTGATCCCACTGGCTTCCTTTTACTAGGTCACACAAGTGTTTACCTCTCGTGATGATGTCTGCGGGATTGTCCTCAGATCGTACGTAGCGGCAGTCAGCAGATGCTGAGAGTTCTTGTATTTCCGCCACCCGAGTTCCCACAAACACCTTGTAACGACAAGAACTTGACAACAGCCAGGTAAGCACAGTCATAGAATCTGACCAAACACTGCATGAAAAAAGGTGTATCCGGACCAGGATACTCCTGTATACACTGCTGAAATTCGGAAGAATCCAGGAGTATACTGGCCGGATAGGTCAAATTCCATGGATCCGTATATGTCCGTATTCATCCGAAATGGTACCAAATCGGATGTATGTTGTGGCCGTATACTCCCATGCTACAGCCATTTGTTGCCATGGCAAATAATCCCATCAAGTTTTTCCCAGGAGACATTTTCACACCTTTAAACAGCTTTGCCTTCCATCCCCTATTGGTCCTTCATCTCAAACTGGATTGGTTGTTTTTTTTAAAACCACTCCCAAAACCCAGACTGCTATTGGAGGACAGGACGCATTGAAAACCCAGTCAAGTGACTTTATTGGTTACTTCTAAGGCTAAGGGTGGGCTAGGTTTTGTAGCATAGGGACTTGATTGGTTATAGGCCAGCTATGCAGATTTAGCTAATTAATATATATATATAAATAATCCCCTCTCCCTCCCAAAATAAAAATACACACAAAACAATTTGAGAAAGTCTGAAATATTTATTAAAAAGGTATAAAAAAAAATAAAAAAAAACATTCTTAACTCAGATGTGCGTCACAATACGGGAGAAAATATCCATTCCTGCTTACATTTTATCACGTCTTTAAGCCCCCAGTGGTTATCCAGGAAGTTTGACATTATTTCTAACCAAATTATACAAATATTAAGGTGTTTTGAAGTTTTTTTTTTTTAGCAGTTTGCCATTGCTTTTCAACATGAAGTTTAGTTACCATGAATGTAATTGTAAATTTGATAGTCACATTCTGACAACTGCTTCAGTAGAGAGTCTCTTTCTTCGGTCAACTCAGCAATTTTCTTTGATTGAAGGTCTTCTTTTTTATTTGCCTTACTGAGTTGTGTGTGACATTTCTTTGCAAACAGCACAGCTGTTGGGGATTTTGTCACTCCTGAAACGATACAGAAAGTTGTTAACAGAATGTGTTTGTGTGAATTTTTATAAATTAACCATAAAGTTAACTATACTGTCTAAACTAAGGCTTTGTGTCTAGGCCTAGTTTATATCATGATATGTTTTGGGCTTTAGACACAACAGTACGTACAGTATTATTGTAGAATCAGTTTTACATAATTTTAATTTCATTAGTCAAGTCAAGTCAAGTCAACTTTATTTATATAGCGCTTTTAACAATGTAGATTGTTTCAAAGCAGCTTTACAGTGTAAAACAGGAAAATAATGCAGCATAATTTTATTCAGCTGTATAGCCATTCTGGAAAAAACGCTGATGTCATCAGTTCATTTCAATTATCATACAGTGACAGTGTGGGCTTTAGATCAATAATTCGATCAGTAATTTAGTTTAAATGGTTAATTTAGTTTATTATTTAGATTTATTTCGATGTTTAGTTGAAAAATTTAGTGTCCCCAACTGAGCACGCCAAGCCAGAGGCAACAGTGGCAAGGAAACCAAAACCCCATTAGGTGACCTAATGGAGAAAATTAAACCTTGGGAGAAACCAGGCTCAGTCGGGGTGACAGTTCTCCTCTGGCCAATTAACAAACAGCGTATTATTATTATTATTCTGGCAGCTTTACAGCTCGGAGGTCATAATAGATCAGAATATTCGAGGGAACGGGGGCAACATGCTGGAGACGGGTTTATTGAGGATGATGCTGATTAAATAATTATTAAAGTGCAATATTCGAATGATCGGAGGCAACACGCTGGAGACGGGTTTATTGAGGATGACATATCGATTTAAGTATTATTTAATTGTAATATTCGAACAATCTGAGTCAACACGCCGGAGACGAGTTTATTGAGATGCCGTGTCGATGAGGCAGTTGCAGGGGGAGTCTAATCACGGTCTCTGCAGACACTTCGGGGTCCTGTGTTGGTCTTCTCTGGGCGCAGGTCCACCATCTGAACTGGATACGGCCCGGATCCGGCTGACTGCAGTAAACCTCGGGATAAAACAGAGAGACTATCATTAGCGTAGATGCCATTCTTCTAATGATGTAACGAGTACACCAGGTGTTATGGGAAGTGTTCCCGGTTCCGGCTGACCTAGTTAATGCAGCCTAACAATCATTTCATTGAAAAAGTGTTTTATGTGTATGCCACAGTAAAGAGATGTGTTTTTAGTCTAGATTTAAACTGACAGAGTGTGTCTGCTTCCCGAACAATGTTAGGAAGACTGTTCCAGAGTTTTGGAGCTAAGTAGGAAAAGGATCGACCACCTGCAGTTGATTTGGATATTCTCTGTATTATCAACTGGCCAGAATTTTGAGACCGCAGTAGACGTGATGGAGTATAATATGTTGAGAGCTCGCTCAAGTATTGGGGAGCTAAACCATTTAGTGCTTTGTAAGTAATAAGTAAGATTTTAAAATGTATGCAATGTTTAATAGGCAGCCAGTGCAGTGTTGACAGAACTGGGCTAATATGGTCATACTTCCTGGTTCTAGTAAGAACTCGAGCTGCTGCGTTTTGGACCAGCTGGAGTTTATTTATTAAGCGAGCAGGGCAACCACCCAGTAGAGCATTACAATAATCTAACCTTGAGGTCATGAACGCATGAACTAACTGTTCAGCATTTTGCATTGAGAGCATGTGCCGTAATTTAGATATATTTTTAAGATGGTAGAAAGCAGTTTTACAGATGCTAGAAACGTGGCTTTCAAACGAAAGATTGGTATCAAAGAGCACACCCAGGTTCCTCACTGACGACGAGGACTTGACAGAACAGCCATCAAGTGTTAGACAGTATTCTAGGTTACTACTTGTGGAGCTTTTTTGTCCAATAATTAAAAATTCATTTTTTTTCTGAATTGAGTTGCAGGAAATTACCGGTCATCCAATTTTTTATATCAGCTATGCATTCCGTTAATCTTGTGAATTGGTAAGTTTCTTCAGGGCGTGAAGAAATATAGAGCTGAGTATCGTCAGCATAACAATGAAAACTAACGCCATGCTTCCTAATGATATCTCCCAGTGGTAGCATGTACAGGGTGAAGAGTAGCGGTCCTAGCACTGAGCCTTGTGGTACTCCATACTGAACTTGTGATCGGTGTGACATATCTTCATTTACTACTACAAACTGATAACGGTCGCATAGGTATGATTTAAACCATGATAATGCAATTCCACTAATACCTACATAATTTTCGAGTCTTTTCAAAAGAATGTTGTGGTCGATAGTATCAAATGCAGCGCTAAGATCGAGTAACACTAATAGAGAGATACAGCCACGATCGGATGATAAGAGTAAATCATTTGTAACTCTGATGAGAGCAGTCTCAGTGCTATGATACGGTTTAAATCCTGACTGGAAATCCTCACAGATACCATTTCTTTCTAAAAAGGAACATAATTGTGAAGACACTGTCTTTTGAGATTGGTCTATAATTGACCAAATCTGTAGGATCAAGTTGCGGTTTTTTAATAAGTGGTTTAATTATAGCCAACTTAAAAGTTTTTGGTACATATCCTAATGACAAAGAAGAATTAATGATATTAAGAAGAGGATCTATGACCTCTGGTAGCATCTCTTTTAATAGCCTAGTCGGTATAGGGTCGAGCATCCATGTTGTCGATTTTGATGATTTAACGAGTTTAGCCAATTCTTCTTCTCCTATAGCAGTGAATGAGTGTAATTTTTCCTCAGTGACACTACAATGCTCTGTCTGATGTGATACTGTAGTAGACGGCTGCATGGTTAAAAAATTGGTAACACTTTATTTTGATGGTCCCTTTTGAACATTATGTTGACTATAAGTAAATTTGCAAGTGCATGTCAACTTATTCTAACCCTAACCCTACCAGTCTACTAATACTCTACTAACACTCTAATGAGAATTAGTAGACATGTAGGTGCAATGTTCTTTATAGTCAACAGAATGTGTTAAAGGGACCATCAAAATAAAGTGAAACCAAAAATTTTTTCCTAATATTATCAATCTTACATGTGAAGAAGTTCATAAAGTCATTAATGCTGTGCTGTTTACAATCATCAGAAGTTGAAGCTTTATTTTTGGTTAATTTAGCCACTGTATCGAATAAATACCTTGGGTTGTGTTTGTTTTCTTCCAAGAGAGTTGAGAAATAAGCAGATCTAGCAGTTTTTACGGCCTTTCTGTATGTGATCATGTGCTCTTTCCAGGAATTACGAAATACCTCTAATTTTGTTTTCTTCCAGCTGCGCTCCATTTTTCTGGCTGCTGTTTTAAGGGCCCGGGTGTGCTCGTTGTACCACGGCGTTGGACTATTTTGTTTAATCTTCTTTAAGCGCAGAGGAGCAACTGTGTCTAAAGTACTGGAAAAGAGAGAGTCAATAGTTTCTGTTGCAACATCGAGTTCTTCTACACTATCTGGGATGCTGAGCAGATGATACTGATGAGGGAGATTATTTAAAAAGCAATCTTAAGTAGCGTCAGTGATTGTCCTGCCATTTTTGAAGCGAGGGGGCGGCTTTGCAACCTTAGCTAAATTAAGTATACATGATACTAAGTAATGATCTGAGATGTCATCGCTCTGCTGCAGAATTTCAACGGTATCAACATTTATTCCATGTGACAATATTAGGTCTAAAGTATGATTATGGCGATGAGTGGCTCCTGACACGTGTTGCCTAACTCCAATAGAGTTTAGTGTGTCTTTAAATGCTAATCCCAATACGTCTTTTCCGTTGTCTACATGGATATTAAAATCACCAACAATTAGTACTTTATCTACGGCCAGTACTAACTCTGATAGAAAATCAGCAAATTCTTTGATAAAGTCTGTATTATGCCCTGGTGGCCTGTATACAGTAGCTAACACAAATGTTGAACGGGTTTTATCATGTACACTACATAGCGTTACATAAAGCACCAAAACTTCGAAGGAATTATATTTGAAACTAGACTTCTGAGTAATACTGAAGATATTATTATAAATTACAGCAACCCCTCCCCCTTTACCTTTCAGACGCGGCTCATGTTTATAACAATAATCTTGGGGGTTGACTCATTTAAGGTAATGTAGTCGTCAGGTTTTAGCCAGGTTTCTGTCAAACAGAGCACATCTAGATTATTATCTGTAATAATATCATTAACAATAAGCGCTTTTGGGGAAAGGGATCTAATATTCAGCAACCCAAGCTTCATCAATTGTTCATCTGTATCATATCTTTTGTTTATTTGTTGGACGTCAATTAAATTTTTACTGTTGAATGGTTTTGATGTTTTTTTGTAATTACTAATTTGGGGAACAGACACAGTCTCTATATGATAATATCTAGGTTAAAGAGTCTCTATGTGCTGGGTTTATCTGACTGCGGTGACGTGAGACAGCTAACAGACGGTCGGTTTAGCCAGTTTGTCTGCTTCCTGACCTGGGCCCTAGTGAGTCAAGGGTTAGCTCTAAGACTATGTGCCAAATTACTAGAGAGAAGAGCGGCACCACCCCAAGAGGGATGGATGCCATCCTTCTTCAATAGGTCAGGTCTGCCCCAAAAACTTTTCCAATTGTCTATGAACCCTATGTTATTTTGCAGACACCACTTAGACAACCAGCCATTGAGTGATGATAGTCTGCTAACTATCTCATCCCTCCTTTTTACAGGGAGCGGTCCAGAACAAAAAACAGCCTCTGACATCGTACTAGCGAGTTCACACACCTCTTTAATGTTAATTTTGGTGATCTCCGACTGGCGAAGTCGAACATCATTAGTGCCGACGTGAATAATAATCTTAGAGAATTTACGATTGGCTTTAGCCTGCACTTTTAAATTTCCTTTGATGTCCGGTGCTCTGGCTCCCGGGAAACAAGTGACTATGGTGGCTGGTGTCTCTATCTTCACGTTCCGTGTAATAGAATCGCCAATGACTAGGGCACTTTCAACAGGATACTCAGTGGGTGCTTCACTGAGAGGGGAGAACCTGTTTGATGTTCTAACCGGAACGGAAAAGCTGTTCTTTGGTCTGCGACTATGCTGTCTCACTTTTACCCAGTTTCCCTGCTGCGAGGGCCCTGCAGCCAGAACCGAAGAATGTACAGAGTTCACTAAGCTATTCGCATCGAAATCAGTGTCTAAAACTGTTACATCCTCACTACTCTCAGATAAAGTATGGATGCGTGTTTCTAATTCTGAAATCTTCTCCGTCAGCCTAACTATCTCCTTACATTTATCACATGTGAAGCCCTGTTCGCCAGCGGAGAAGCCTACACTGAACATGCGACATGCAGTGCAGGTGATAATGACAGGAGAAGACATGACTTACCGTGTTTGTTGATAAATCCAACTTACCACTTACCACAATCGTTTGCTGGACACAATTTACTAATCCAAGTTATGAACTCAGAAAAAGGGAGACCCGGGTGCAGAGATAACAAGCTAACTGGCTAGCGAAATGCTAACGTGTGATGGTGATTTAGATTAAAAGCTAGCGATGTCAAATTTAACGTGATAGGCAATTTTTAAACAATGTATGGTGATGAGTAAGTTATATTTAGCAGTAGAAGAAAGAGAAAATATCAAAATAAAGATTCAAACGTAAGCAAGGCTCTACAGAGCTACAGACTTGAGCTACAGAGCAACAGACACAGCAGGCAGACAGGAGCAATCGATCAGGCAGGAGCAATCGATCACTCGCATAATGATCACTCGCATAATGTGCGTCAGGCACGCACATTAGCATGTTTCAGTTTTTTTTAAACAAGGGCAAGGCTCTGGGCCTGGTTTTGTACCTATCAGGTGATTATGCAAAATAAGTGCCCACTTTCAAATCACCTAACCCACATGTTATGTTTAAATTTCAGAATTGACTTTAATCTGTGGGGTCATATTGACCCTAAATATTTTAATACATGATACATTACTCATATTGAAATGTAATTTTTGTTTACGCACATTGTCTTTTCTGAACTATATTTTGAAATAGAATAATATATATATATAAACAATGAGAATTTAAAAACTAATTACCAGTGTTAACCATATTTTTTATGATACACAGTATGTTGATCAAGAATTGTGTTTATATTAATGCCTTATAATAGTCATTTCAATGTTTAAGAACAGCCCATAATAAAAAGTGTACAATAAGCCAATAATGCATGTTACATAATGTAATATTTACAAACATGTATGTCATTATTAAATGTTACAGTAACGAAAATAATAGTAAAGAATTTTGCAAGGTTATGAATATTTTCACAGCTTGGTTATTCATGTGTTTTTGTTTGTTTGTTTTTTGCAGCTGTAAATCCAAATCAGGTTGTGAAAAGATACAAAAAGGTCTTACGTCAGCTCAGGCATGGGAAGAACATGAGGTCTTCCTACAAGGCTGTCGGAGTGGACCGAAACACAGTGGTTGCCAGTGCTGCAATTGCAGAACTTGCCATTGTGTCGCAAACAAAGTATGAAGAACTCCTACAAGGCTACTCCAGAGGCCAGAAGCTGCAGACCTTTATCCAGAAGTGTTCAGATGCCTTAAGCAATGACCCAGCACTTTTGTCAGAGGTTGATCAGTTGAAAAAGAATGGAAAGCTTCTCCCCATAATTAAGAGAAAGTAAAAAGTAGGGTGCTGTGCCAGTTTGGCAAGGTTATAGGCATTAATACTTGTTAAGTGGGAACATATTCCCCTTAAACTGTTGAGAGAAAGAGTTAACAGTTGTTACCAAAATTACCATTTGGAGTCATGTGGAGACTATAGAAATGCTATTTTTTGCAAACTTGCAGTTACAGGTTATTTGTACATGCTATTTTATGACTGCATTGTTGAAGTAAATGTTATTCTGCTATCACCTTTTCATCATCATTTCCTCATATTTGGACACAGTAAAATAATGATTGTTTTGCAGCTTACATTAATCAGATATCCTATTTACACATTTCTATTGCAACAGGTGAGGAATAGCAGAATTGAATTTTCACATGTACATTTGTTGTAGCAATCAGGGGACGCAGAAAGGGTTGTATATGGCTTGTATACACGTACAGATCATTGGTAACGGGTAAGAAAGATCTACGAATGATGCGCAAGACATTTACAAGTGATGAATAGTCTACACTTTAGATTAGGAGACGCAGAAAGGGTTGTAAATGCCTTGTATACATGTACAGATAATTTGTAACGGGTAAGAAAGATCTACGGATGATGTGTAAGACATTCACAAGTGATGAATAGTCTACACTTTAGATTAGGAGACGCAGAAAGGGTTGTAAATGCCTTGTATACACGTACAGATCATTTGTAACGGGTAAGAAAGCTTTGTAAAAGATTTATTCATGCGTTTACAACATCATCTATAACAGGTGTTGAACACTTTGTAGTGTGTACTTTAATGTAAGTGCTGACTGGTGAGGGTATAGACAACTGTCTTCTCTGACACACATGGAGTCTTTGAGCACCTGATGTGAGCTTCAGTGGAGGGTAAAACCAGTTCACATTAGCACTAGATCCCACACAGAACACAAGTCTGCACTGTTGAGTGAAAGAATTTAACTTAACACACTGCAATCCCCTGACTTTAAGTCATTTTAAAATGTTTATTCGTTTGACAACTAGTAATTTATCATGCTTTAAAAAAAAAATCTTTAGCATAATTGCATTTTTGTGGGTTTTTACCGACCAGCTTACAACTTTAACGATGCATCAATAAATTATATACTCATCATTTACTAATGATTCGATCATCATTTGTTCATGATTAACAATTGTTTATTGAGATAATGGTACGCTGACGTTTCAGTGATGAATAATATATTAACTAGTAACTTAATAACCATTTACTAAGGATCTGTTTGGTTTTATGATATACTATTTTTTTAAGATAACACGATAGATTTGTAGATGGTAGGCATATTACTTAATCATTTATGAACATATAGTCATGATTTGTAAATGATTTGTTTATAATTATCTAATAACTTGTAAATAATTTATAACTGAATCTACAAAACATACAAAAAATGTAACATAATTTATTAAACATTTATGAAATGCATAGTCATGTTTTGTAAATTATTAGTTCATCATTAACTAATCAATTGTAAATTACTTATAACTGAATATACAAAACATACGTAAAGTAATTAACATTTCACTTGTTACTCATTTATAAACGCATAGTCATGATTCATAAATAATTTGTTAATCATTTACTAATCACTTGTAAATGATTTGTAACGGAATTTACAAAACATACATAACATATAAGCATCTCACTTGATAATCATTTACGAATGTTTTGTAAATGATTAGTTCATCATTAAATAACCACTTATAATTGACTTACAACTGAACATTATTATAAAGTGTTACCTTATATTTTAAAGTATATTACAATAGAAAACCATTATTTTAAATTGTAATAATATATATATATATTTTTTAATTAGGGCCCGAGCACCGATGGTGTGAGGACCCTATTGGATTTCGAAAGTTTTTTATTATTATTATTCTTCTTCTTCTTCTTCTTCTTCTCCCGAATGAATCGCTTTTTTGGGGGCCTAAACACGCTCGAAAACTCACAAAACTTTCAAAACTCGTCCAAATTGGCGAAAATTTACGTCTGTTATGGTATTCAGAATTAGGCGTGGCAAAATGGCTCGACAGCGCCACCTAACGTAGTGCCCCTCCCGCTACGTTTCACGTAGAGCTATGAAATTCGGTATACACATGTAACAGCCCAATACCTACAAAAAAGTCCCTACGTGCAAAATCTGAAAACCAACAGGAAGTCAGATATTTTTAATTTTTTGTTGCAAAATGTGCCATTTCCAGACGTTGTACTTTAACGAACTCCTCCTAGAGATTTAATCAGATCAACATCATATTTGGTCAGTCTAATTTAAAGGCCTTTGCGACGTTAAATTGCGAAGATCTTGAGTTTTCCCTGAAGGGCGTGTCCGTGGCGGTCTCGCCAAATCTGATGTTTCGCCATGAAAAAGGAAGTTGTTGTAACTCGGACATACAATGTCTGATCTGCCACAAACTTAACATGTTTTATTAGAGTCCTTGCCTGAAAACATCAACATGCCAATATTCAGTGACAGTCATAGCGCCACCTGTGGGCAACAGGAAATGGCATGTTTTACGCTGTGATTAACTCCTCATTGAGATGTAACCAGATCAACATCATATTTGGTCAGTCTAATCTAAAGGCCTTGGTGATGTTATATTGTGAAGATCTTGAGTTTTCCCTGAAGGGCGTGTCCGTGGTGGCCTGACAAAGTCTGATGTTTCGCCATGACACAGGAAGCTGTTGTAAGTCAGGCATACAATGTCCGATCTGCCCCAAACTTCACATGTTTGATATGAGTCCTGGCCTGAAGACATCTACATATAAGTTTCAGAATTAGGCGTGGCAAAATGGCTCCATAGCGCCACCTACAACATTTCAACTAAGTGCCCCTCCCGCTACGTTTCACGTACAGGTATGAAATTCGGTAGACACATGTAACAGCCCAATACCTACAAAAAAGTCTCTTGGTACGAAATCTGAAAACCAACAGGAAGTGAGATATTTTGATTTTTCTTTACTAAATTGTTGTAAATTTTCCCATTTCCAGATGTTCTACTTTAATCAACTCCGCGTAGAGATTTAATCAGATCAACATCATATTTGGTCAGTCTAATCTAAAGGCCTTGGTAATGTTATATTGTGAAGATCTTGAGTTTTCACTGAAGGGCGTGTCCGTGGCGGCCTCGCAAAATCTGATGTTTTGCCATGACACAGGAAGTTGTTGTAAGTCAGACATACAATGTCCAACCTGCCACAAACTTCATATGTTTGATAAGAGTCCTGGCCTGAAGACATCTGCATATGAGTTTCAGAATTAGGCGTGGCAAAATGGCTCCATAGCGCCACCTACAACATTTCAACTAAGTGCCCCTCCCGCTACGTTTCACGTACAGGTATGAAATTCGGTATACACATGTAACAGCCCAATACCTACAAAAAAAGTCTCCGGTTTCACTTTATTTTGATGGTCCCTTTAACACATTCTGTTGACTATAAATAACATTGCACCTACATGTCTACTAATTCTCATTAGAGTGTTAGTAGAGTATAAGTAGACTGGTAGGGTTAGGGTTAGAATAAGTTGACATGTACTTGCAAAGTTACTTATAGTCAGTAGAATGTCTGTTGGAGGACCATCACAATAAAGAGTTAGCAGACATTAAGCAGACAGTCTACTGATAATCTAATGAGAGTTAGTTGACATGTAGTTGCAAATTTACTTATAGTCAACATAATGTTCAAGAGGGACCATCAAAATAAAGTGTTACCAAGTCTCCTGGTACATAATCTGAAAACCAACAGGAAGTGAGATGTTTTGATTTTTCTTTACTAAATAGTTGCAAATTTTCCCATTTCCAGATGTTGTACTTTAATCAACTTCGCATAGAGATTTTATCAAATCAACATCATATTTGGTCAGTCTAATCTAAAGCCCTTTGCAACGTTAAATTGCGACGATCTTGAGTTTTCCCTGAAGGGCGTGTCCGTGGCGGCCTCAGAAATTTCGTTGTTTTGCCATGAAACAGGACATTGTTGTAACTCGGACATACAATGTCTGATCTGCCCCAAACTTCACATGTTTTATTAGAGTCCTTGCCTGAAGATATCAACATGCCAATATTCAGTGACAGTAATAGCACCACCTGTGGGCAACAGGAAATTGCATGTTTAACACTGTGATTAACTCCTCATTGAGATGTAACCAAATCAACATCCTATTTGGTCAGTCTAATCTAAAGGCCTTGGTGATGTTATATTGTGAAGATCTTGAGTTTTCCCTGAAGGGCGTGTCCGTGGTGGCCTGACAAATTATGATGTTTCGCCATGACACAGAAAGCTGTAGTAAGTCAGGCATACAATGTCCGATCTGCCCCAAACTTCACATGTTTGATAAGAGTCCTGACCTAAACCCATCTACATGCCAATATTCAGTTAGTCATAGGGCCACCTGCTGGCAACAGGAAATGCGATGCTTTATACTATAATTCACTCCCAGAAAAACGTTTAAATATTCCATGAAATCCCAAACATGCTAGAAACATAATAAGTCTTGCAACACGTGGATACTTGTTACTGTATGTGATTTACGCCATTAAACAGGAAGTTGTTGTAACTCAGGTATACAATGTCCGATCTGCCTCAAACTTCACATGTTTGATAATAGTCCTGACCTGAAGACTATACATGGCAATATTCAGTTATAGTCGAAGCGCCACCTGCTGGCAGATGGAAGTGTGGCACATTGAAGTGAGTTTGCCATATTTCTCCTATATTTACCCGCTTAAATGCATGTCGCCCACTATTCACTGTTTTCCTGAGGCCACCGGGTGGCGGTGCATGTGCGAGGGCCCTTTCATCGCTGCTAGCAGCTTTAATTTGTTTTGTTTTTCTTTTCTTTTCTTTTTTTGCTCAAATACATGCAGGCTTGATGAGCTGAAGAAATTCCTTTCAAAAATATAAAAAATAGTAATGTGTCCAATCTTTTGACCAGTACTGTATATGTTTGTATATGTAGCACTGTGGTCCTGTGAGGCACAACATTTACTTCCTCATCAAAGCCTTATATGGCATAAGCTGACCGTTATCAATCCGAGCGTTGCTCATGCACTCAACATTTCTCTGTTCTGACAAAAACACTTACAGGAAGGGACTCTGGAGACAAATTTGTCATTATTAAAACCGAAATGACGTGGCGTGATGCTCACAATCACTGCAGGAAGAACTACATCGACCTGGCCATCATTAGGGACTACAATGACAACTACATTGTGCATCAACTCATTTATAAAAACTTTGGATACTTTCCATATGAATTTGAGGGCTGGATTGGCTTGTCCAGGAACTTGTGGCTGTGGTCGGACCAGAGCACACTGAACTGGATGTCTTTGAAATGGGCTTCAGGAGAGCCTGATTATGGCAGTAGATCTAAGAAGTGTGCGTTTGTCGAAGAGACTGGATTGATCACGAATGAAGAATGCTCACAACGCTTACCTTTCTTCTGTGGTGAGTGCGATTTCAGTCAGTTACTGTGAAAATAAATACAGATATTAAAACATCAGATAAATATTGCGTGAATTTTAAAATAATGAAAAGTCATTTCTTTGAGTAAAAAAATATTGTTGCAATTACTGCCTAAAATGTATCATTAGAATAACTTTCTCCGATTAAACTTAACAACTTTACGGCAACATCTACACTTTTTTTTTAAGTTGGGTGTTTTAATCATTTGTGCTGTGAATACCGTGTTTATATGTTTACTATGCAATCAATGCAAAATCATTTTCAGGTCGTTTTCCTGAAAAACACTCTAAAAACACTAGGGATGCACAGATATAAACTTTTTGGCCGATACCGATAACCGATCACCGATAATTCTTTATATTTAAAAGCTGATAACCGATATATTGGCCGATAAATCTAAATACAAATTTTAATAAACTCTGAGAGCCTGATTACAAAAGGCTCACCATTAAAAGCCATGTCCCAAACACTTCAACATAAATCAAACCTGTACACTACAGTAGCCTATTTGACCCAGTGTAAGATTCCTTACCGTTTCAAATTTATTTTACACTCCTATGGACAACTTACTTTATTAAAAAAAAATGTTAACACTTTACAATAAGGTTTAATTTTTGTTAGTATTAGTTAACCAACAATGAATGAACAATACTTCAACAGGATTTATTCATCTTAGTTCATGTTAATCTCAACATATTCAGACCCAGAGTTTTGTGTGTTAGCATTAGGTCTGCGCTGTGAATGGACTGTTAATAAACACAAACATTTCATTACTAACATTAGCAAAGGTTATTGCTCTGTTTGTTCGTGTTAGTTAATGCATTAATAAATGAGACCTTATTTGTAAAATGTTACCAAAAATTATATTGCCTAAAAAATAAAAATAATACACCTAAATAATGCAAACAAGTTATTGAACAGCATCACTGAGGCTGCATGCTAAAGAATCAGAAGATCATTGAAATAACCTCCGCACGGACAATAAGGAAATGGTTTTAATCAAACCGTATTGTTGATGGAAATGATACGAGAACAATAAAAGTGCTAGTTATTCAAAATAACGCTTCTGTGTTTTTGAAAAAAATATGTTTAATATTACAGTAATAGTAAACATCTTTAATATTAGTCTAGTCTGTTTGAGAGCGCGCTGAAGCTGGAGAGAATGAACGAACAACCGTAAACTGAAGCGCTTAGAAGGTTAATTAACAACTAAACGCATCATATATGAGAACAATCAGATATTTATACAAAATAAATATAATATTACAACTTATATTTGCACAAAATCACGCAGAAGTGAAGGCCTATAACTCCTGTGGATGCTCTTCCCCTGTTTGAGAGCGCTGCTGAAACTGAAGATGATCACCGGTACAGTGAAGCACTGCGGGTTATTGACTTAACCAAACACATCCTATATGACTTTAATCAGATGTTTATACTACAAAAACGTAATATTACGACTTACATATGCTTAAAATGACGCGAATGCACAAGCGAACTTGACTGTGCTGGTCAGAATGCGTTGTGGACGCTTCCCACAACAACTAAACCCAGAGAACTCACAACGTTAATAACAGGAATATTCTCATCACAGTGTTATGTACAGGACAGTCCCAGTAGTTATGAATGCTGTGCAGTTTGAAATGCGCGCTGAAGCTAAAGAACGGTACAATGAAGTGCTTTACTGCATCGTTAATTAACTCAACCAAAGACATCATATAAGAGATTACATACACAGAATAATAATAAATATAATATTACAACTTACAATGGCACAAAAGGCTGTGAATGCACAAGCGAACTTGACTGTGCTTGTCATGAAGGTGTAACTCCGTGGGCGCGCTCTTCCCTCAACAAACGCTGAAACACAACGCTCTTTCACAGCCTATTCTATTCTCATTATCATTTTATGTAGATTATATTAGACTTGCGCTGCATATGTTGCACATAACTGTATTTTCCTTTTCGAAGTGATTCCAATCATATTTAGAGCAATTCAAACCCATCATGGTGGACAGCGTCTGTCTCAGCTGAAGGAAATAATACATCATCTATCGGCTTGAATATATCGGTCCAATTTTTTTATTGGACCGATAACGATAACATCAAAAATAATCATTTATCGGCCGATAACGATATGTTGCCGATATATCGTGCATCCCTAAAAAACACCCGTAGAATTACATTTAGTAAGCAAGAATATACGGTAAACTCGCTCTACATCTTTAACAGTTTTTAAGGAAGCACAAACATTTTCAGTTGAAAAATAGTTTTTACAGTAAACACTGTATTCATATTTTTACCGATTTCAATGCAAGATCATTTTCAGGTCTTTTTCTGTCAACAAAAACAACAAATGACAAAAATATACTGTAAATTTACACTAAATGTTTTACAGTTTTTTTACACAGCACAAACTATTTTTAAGTTGAATCAACTTATTGCAGTTAACACCGTATTCATATTTTTACTGTGAAATCAATGCCAAGATCATCTTCAGGTCATTTTCTGTCACACCACAAAGGGAAAAAAAAGACAAATAATAAAAAATATACTGTACATTCACAGTTAATTGTTTACATTTTAAGGCGGCACAAACACTTACTTTTTTAAGTTGCAACAACACTTTTTTCACAGTAAATACTGTATTCATATTTTTACTATGAAATCAATGCAAGATCATTTACTGTCACAACACAACTATTTTTATTTTTTAAAAGCAATGAATGACAATAATCAAATATATACTGTAAATTCACACTACATCTTCACAGTTTTTAAGGCGGCACAAACCGTTTTATGCAAACAGTGTTTTCATATTTTTACTATGAAATCAATGCAAGATCATTTTCAGATAATGTTCTGTCAACAAAAACAACAAATGATTGTAAAAAATGCAAAGAATGACAAACAATCAAGAATATACTGTAAATCCACACTAAATGTTTTAAGGCGGCACAAACACTGAGTAGAAATGACTTTTTACTGTAAATACTGTATTCATATAATTACTATGAACTCAATGCAAGATCATTTACTGTCATAACATTTTTTTGAAAGCAAAGAATGACAACAATCAAGAATATACTGTAAATCCACACAATTTTGAAATGTTTTAAGGCGGCACAAACTCTTTAAGTTGAATCAACTTATTGCAGTAAACGACTTTTTCACAGTAAATACTGGTCATTTTCTGTCAAATTACTCTTAAAAACGCAAGGTTGTGACAACTAATAATCAAGAATATACTGTAAATCCACTAAATGATTAAGCGTTTTAAGGCGGCATGAACACTCTTTTTACAGTATTGATATTTTTACTATGAAATCAATGCAAGGTCTTTTTCAGCCAAATGTCCTCTTAACTCTCTGAACTCTTCTGTCTGCAAGTCAAACACAGGAGAAAGCAGCTGGTGCGAGTGGCCGTGACCTCCGCCGGCCCTCTGGATGAATCTGCAGTGATGGCGGCCGTAGAGGAGAAGGTGAGGTGAACCGCTGCTCCGCTGCACATCGCTCATTACCCATCTCGCTCATTAACCTCTGGTGAAATCCCATCTCCAGATCAAGCAGATCCTCACGGAGCAGAAGATGGACGCTGGATCCAACATAACATGGCAGGTCTAGCCGGACGGGAAGATCTTCCATAAGAAACCCGACGGTGGCAGGAAGGCAGAGACGCTGAAGCCCTTTTGCCCCAATGTTGACCCATATCCCTGAATTCTCTGTCACACTTTATTTTACAGTGTCCTTGTACATTGCAAGTACATTCGTTGCATAATTACACGCAACTAAGCCCTGAAGTAAGTACATGTTGTTAACATGACTCAGTTCTTCATTTTATAATTGCAATCTAACAAGGACACCGAATGAAGTGTAACAATTTCATTAGCTGGATAGTTATTTTTAGGGAATGGGCATTTCAAGTAATTTTATATGATTCATATTACATTATTATTTAATAAAATAATAATTGGTTAGATGTTTATTCACATAAACTGACACTACTAGTTTAAGTCATTATATTTATTCATTGTTTCTTTTTTTCACTAATTCAGAAAATGAGGTTATGAAAGTGTAGAGTAATGAATTTGGCCCGGAAGACACAAAAATACAGCGGGAACATCATGTGATCATTATAGAATTACATTTTACACTCTCAAAAAAAAAAAGCCTTTTAAAGTCCAAGTGGCCGTCACCGGGGTCGTTCCCTTAAAGGACTAGTTCACTTCAGAATGATTTCCTCACCCCATCTCATATGTCCATGTCTTTCTGTCTTCAGTGGAAAAGAAATTAATTTTTTTGAGGAAAACATTCCCGGATTTTTCTGCACATAATGGCCTTCAATGGGAACCAACGGTTGAAGGTCCAAATCACTGCAGTTTCAGAGCAAGGGTTTCAGAGGCTCTGACCGATCCCAGACGAGGAATAGAGTCTGATCTAGACAAACCATCCGACATAAACATTTATATACTTTAACCTCTATTGCTCATCTTGAGCTGTTTTGAGCAATCACGTCGGAAAGGTCACGTGACGTGGGCGGAAGTACCGCCCCCGTGTTTAGAAAGCGCTCGTGTGAAGATTAACACAAACGTCCTTTAGCAAGAAAAGTTAAACAGCGATGTCGGACAAAATTTGAAGTTGGAGATGGAGTCATGGGCACTAGGCCCTTTTTAGGGGGGCTTCAGCTGATGTGGGCTAAAAAATGTGTGATTAACATATGAAACTGGCTTCGGCTTCGGCTTCGTCCCGTCTTTTCATCAGCGTGTTCTTCAATCCGCAGCGGCGTCGAGCAGAGCATGTGTTGATCTGAGCTCTCATTGGTCTGTTACCGCTCATCAACGTCAACATATTTGAGAAATCCAATCAAATCAGAGTAGGCAGGCTTTATGTCAAGTCAAGTCAATTCTATTTATATAGCGCTTTTAACATTGCAGATTGGCTTTCCTGTTGCTCAAACAGTAGAGCGTGGCGCTAGAAACGCCAAGTTTATGGGTTCGATTCCCAGGGAAAGCAAGAATTGACAAAATGTAAAATGTGTACCTTGAATGCAATGTAAGTCGCTTTGGACAAAAGCCTCCGCCAAATGCACAAATGTAAAATGTTTCAAAGCAGCTTTACAGTGTTAAACAGGAAAATAATGCAATATAATTTTATTCAGCCGTATAGCCATTCTGGAGAAAACGGTGACGTCATCAGTTCATTTCAATTATCATACAGTGGCAGTGTGGGCTTTAGATCAGTAATTTAGTTTATATGGTTAATTTAGTTTAATAATTAGATTTATTTGGATATTTTGTTGAAAAATGTAGTGTCCACAACTGAGCACGCCAAGCCAGAGGCAACAGTGGCAAGGAAACCCAAACCCCATCAGGAGCAGAATGGAGGAAAATAAACCTTGGGAGAAACCAGGCTCAGTCGGGGGGGCAGTTCTCCTCTGGCCAATTAACAAACAGCGTATGAAACAATCGGAGTCATCCCGCTGGAGACGGGTTTATTGAGGATGCCGTGTCGAGGAGGCAATTTCAGGGGAGTCTAATTCACAGAATAAGACAAGCTGTTCACTGAAGCTGCTGAGGCTGAGCGCGAATTTTAGCTGCGCGACTCGACGCCAAGTGTGAGATATGAAGCTAAACTAAACATTTCATATTTGACAGCTGCTCCTTTAAGTCAGAGTCAAACACAGTATTAGTATGGTGTTCCTAATAATCCTTTAGGTGAGTGTGTGTCGATCATGGAAATCAAACTGTTCTCGAGGGGCCTCCTAACTACCTCACGTTTGGGATCTCAGTGATTATAAACCAGCCTACATTGTATGATTAAGGGATGTACAATATGTTCATGCAGAATAAGGCATTCATATTTGCTTTATAGGTAATAATAAACAGCAAATATCCTAATATGCATACTAATAAGCTACTAGTTAACCGTGAGAATTGGACCCTAAACTAAAGTTACCATTTTCTTTCATACCCTCACTGGAGGCTGAGCCGCCCTAAAATGAACATCCTAGAATCGCCCCTGGATTGAGTTTTTTTGGTAAAGGATGTTTGTATTCGTCCTCGCACGAGCGCTTGGGGCGGCACTTCCATCTACGTCACGTGACCTTTCTGAGATGATTACACAATCCGTGGCCGTCGCAGAGCAATTTAGATCAAATAATATATAATCCTTTTTTTTTTAAATGTCCGATGGTTTGGCTACACTCAAAAAAAAAAAAGGTTCTATTTGGCACCAAAAATGGTTCTTGGCTCGTAATCATAGGGGAACCTTTTTTAGTGCTATATAGCACCATTTTTGGTGCTTCAGCGGTTCTTCTGAGGTTCTTCACCGGATCTTTGACTAAGGTGCTATATAGCACCTCTGAAGAACCGCTGAAGCACCAAAATTGGTGCTATATAGCACTAAAAAAGGTTCCCCTATGATTACGAGCCAAGAACCTTTTTTGGTGCCATACAGAACCTTTATTTTTTTAGAGTGTAACCCATGTGTGTTCCAGCTGACCCGTGTTAGGTTGTGCCCGCTCTCCTCTATAGTCATGTTCTGTTCCCCTGGACCTGGACCTTTCTTTCAGGAGACGGGTCACAAACTGATGTTATAATGTAGTCATGTTCAAATGTAGAAGATGACAGCATTTTAACCCTGTGTAACCATGTATCATTTTAACATATTTAAAAAATATTCTCTTTTTTATTTATTTTTTCCCTTTTTATTCATGTCATACACATTAAGAAATACATTAAATAAAAATGAATAAATTGCATGATTTTTTTTGAATGACATAAATAATATTAAAATATTTGCCAATCCACCGCATTTGTTGGCACTGTTTAATGTCATTAATGCGGTTCTTGTCCTCTGTCTCGCACAACATTTGAAGCCTTTTCATAAATGATGCTTTTACAAAGCAAAATCAATGTCTTTCCTATTTTTATTAATTCAAGTCCTTTGCGTATAGGCATCATTTATACTCTTCCAATAATAATCTTGATAGTAAAATGAGATGTTGGTCCAGTGGGTTAAACCATGGAGCTGATATGCAGAAGGTTGCTGGTTTGATCCCAGCGGTCACCACCAGTGTGTCCTTGAGCAAGGCACTTTACTCCATGTTGCTCCAGGGGGATTGTCCCTGTAATAAGTCCACTGGAAGTCGCTTTGGATAAATGCATAAATGCATAAATGTAAATGAGTGAACCCATAGGCTCAATAAGTGCTTGTTTACTGCCCTCTTGTGGTGAGGCAAAGCACGTGCAAAGCAAGTCATATCAAATCATTCCCTATTAAAGAACCCTTTAAGAGTTGGACATCAACTGAAGGCTAAATGCCTGTGGATCAGATGACATGAAAACACACGCATGCGCGAAAGTCAATGCCACCTTATGTGGTGAAATGTGTTTATTCCCAAATCAGGACTTGCTTTCACTCAAATACGAGCGTGTTCATAGATGTATACATAGATGCCTCATTAGCGCCTGCACAGATCAGTAGAATGAGGCATCTATGATCGATATATCTATGACCACGCTCATATTTTGACCTCACTTAGCAGAAGTTATGGCGGAGCTCAGAGATGATCAGGTTCGTCTGATAAGAGGTAAAATAACAGCATAAATACTGCTGGGTTTCTCTCAGAAACTGATGTTTTGGCTAGATAAGACCCTTATCCATCGTCTGCAGTCATCTGAAGCTGCACTGAAACTGTCATTCGGTTTTGGAGCCCATTGAAGTCCATTATATGGAGAAATATCCTGGAATGTTTTCATCAGAAACCTTCATTTCTTTTCGACTGCAGAAAGAAAGACATGGACATCTTGGATGACATGGGGGAGAGTAAATGATCAGCAAAAGTTTATTTAAAAGTGAACTAATCCTTTAAGTTTCATCAAATGTTTCAAATATAACCCGACAGTACAAACTTGAATTGTTTTGAACATTTTTGTATTTGCAATGTCAATCTATCTGATAATTTTTTTCTTCAACAGTATGAACAATATGAAAATTTTATTAAATCAAATTAGCATATATATATATATATATATATATATATATATATATATATATATATATATATATATATATATATATATATATATATATTAGGGGTGTAACGGTACACGTATTCGTATTGAACCGTTTCAGTACAGGGCTTTCGGTACGGTGCATGCGTGTACCGAACGGTTATGAATGTAATCTTTAACAGTTAACAGTCGGCTTGTTGTAAGCGCGGAACACACTTCAATCCGAGTTCCCACACGAACATATTAAGTATTCAGTCCATTTTATCACGAAATTCAAACGATCCAAGAAAAACATTTAAAAAACTGGATTTGGACATTTTCATACATTAGTAAAACAAGTTGATTGGACATATTTTTGTTAGCTGGGTAGTTCACGTCCCAGAATTTATGGAATAAACCCAGAACACATGCGAGTATATGGTACTAATCTAACCTTGTTCCATCTTCCCATCTTTTTCATTGTGTCTGTCACAGGATGCCGATTCACTGTTTGGTGCATCAGGCCTGATAATGGAGGTGAGGTTCTGATCAACATCTTATTCGTATGAAAATAAGAATCAACAATAAGAATATATCAGTCTCTATGGATATTTGACACACAGCTCAAGTAAAGATTCTTCTCTGTAGTTGAGGCGACACAGTGTGCATGTACACATTTGCAAATAATGTTCCAAAATGAGGTTTTTGCAGCGATGCCATAGAACAACCTTTCTGGTTCCCCAAAGAACCTCTCAGTGAACAGTTATTAAAAGACAAATGTTATGATCTAAAGAACCTAGTTTGGTGGAATGGACAGATTCCATGGATGTTAAAGGTTCTTCATGGCCAATAAAAGACACTTTATTTGTAAGAGTTTATGTGAAATGTGTGTGTTTTGCTGTTTTTATCCAATCTAAACCCTTTCATTTCGGTTTTCTCTACACTAGAATGGGATCAACAGCTCCTGGAATCCTTTCTATTCAAACACACAGGTACCATCTCACACTTATACTACAGATTTTATTATGAAATTCATATGTTTGTTCAACAGGGATGCATTAAATTGAAACATTTATAATGTGATTCTATATCAAATATTCTTATTTTTGGGACCTTCTATTAATCAAAGAATCCTGAAAAAATAAATGTATCATGGTTTTCTCAAAGGTATTAACTGATAATAATCATAAATCTTTTTTGAGCATCAAATCTACATATGAGAATGAGTTCTGAATGATCATGATGATAAATTCAGCTTTGATCACAGGAATACGTTACACTTTACTATATATTCACATGGAGAAAAGCTGATCTACACTGGAATAATTTTTCAAAATTTTACAGTTTTAACTGTATTTTTTTTAACAAATAAATGCAGTGATGGTGAGCAAAAGAGACTGTGTTGACATATGAACACAATAAGTACAATGTACCAATTTTATTTATGTACGTGTCCCCTTAATATAAAGTGGGGCCAAACCAAAACAAGTTTAATTGGGTTTCATTTGTTTTATTAGCAAGAGAAAAAATTTAATATTCAGTGCAGAAGTGTATGTACAGTTGTGGACAGAGTTATTGGCACCCCTGGTAATATGATCAAAGATGGCTGTAAAAATAAATCTGCATTGTTCATCATTTTGTTCTTTCATTCCAAAAAATTCACAAAAATCGAACCTTTCATTGAAGTAAAAGAATGGATAGATGGGGAAAATCACATTATTAGCTGCGTTTCCACCGCAGGAACTTTCCCCATGAACGAGTAACTTTGGGGTGGTACTCTGTGTGTTTCCACCGCAGGAACTTTCCCCATGAACGAGTAACATTGGGGTGGTACTCTGTGTGTTTCCACCGCAGGAACTTTCCCCAGGAACGAGTAACTTTGGGGTGGTACTCTGTGTGTTTCCACCGCAGGAACTTTCCCCATGAACGAGTAACTTTGGGGTGGTACTCTGTGTGTTTCCACCGCAGGAACTTTCCCCAGGAACGAGTAACTTTGGGGTGGTACTCTGTGTGTTTCCACCGCAGGAACTTTCCCCAGGAACGAGTAACTTTGGGGTGGTACTCGGTGTGTTTCCACCGCAGGAACTTTCCCCAGAAACAAGTAACTTTGGGGTGGTACTCGGTGTGTTTCCACCACAGGAATTTTCACCAGGAACGGGTAACTTTGGGGTGGTACTCGGTGTGTTTCCACCACAGGAACTTTCCCCAGGAACGAGTAACTTTGGGGTGGTACTCGGTGTGTTTCCACCGCAGGAACTTTCCCCAGAAACGAGTAACTTTGGGGTGGTACTCTGTGTGTTTCCACCGCAGGAACTTTCCCCAGGAACAAGTAACTTTGGGGTGGTACTCGGTGTGTTTCCACCGCAGGAACTTTCACCAGGAACGGGTAACTTTGGGGTGGTACTCGGTGTGTTTCCACCACAGGAACTTCCCCAGGAACAAGTAACTTTGGGGTGGTACTCGGTGTGTTTCCACCGCAGGAACTTTCACCAGGAATTAGTAACTTTGGGGTGGGACTCAGTGTGTTTCCACCACAGGAACTTTCACCAGGAACGAGTAACTTTGGGGTGGTACTCGGTGTTTCCACCGCAGGAACTTTCACCAGGAACGAGTAACTTTGGGGTGGTACTCGGTGTGTTTCCACCACAGGAACTTTCCCCAGGAACGAGTAACTTTGGGGTGGTACTCGGTGTGTTTCCACCGCAGGAACTTTCCCCAGGAACGAGTAACTTTGGGCTGGTACTCGGTGTGTTTCCACCGCAGGAACTTTCCCCAGGAACGAGTAACTTTGGGGTGGTACTCGGTGTGTTTCCACCGCAGGAACTTTCCCCAGGAACGAGTAACATTGGGGTGGTACTCGGTGTGTTTCCACCGCAGGAACTTTCATCAGGAACGAGTAACTTTGGGGTGGTACTCGGTGTGTTTCCACCACAGGAACTTTCCCCAGGAACGAGTAACTTTGGGGTGGTACTCGGTGTGTTTCCACCGCAGGAACTTTCCCCAGGAACGAGTAACTTTGGGGTGGTACTCGGTGTGTTTCCACCGCAGGAACTTTCCCCAGGAACGAGGAACGTTGGGGTGGTACTCGGTGTGTTTCCATCACAGGAACTTTCCCCAGGAATGAGGAACTTTGGGGTGATACTCTGTGTGTTTCCACCGCAGGAACTTTCCCCAGGAACGAGGAACTTTGGGGTGGAACTCTGTGTTTTTCGACCACAGGGTCTTAATGTAGTTCCGGGTAAACATTTCCCCCTCCAAACGGCCCTGCTCACGAGGTAGTACTTTTTCAAAGTTCAGGAACTTTCGGGGGAGGGACTTGGGCGCTGATCATGCTAATCGGTTGAGCCCACGCCGCATTTTATTTCAACCGGCTTTTTTAAAAGTCTTGCGAGGATCGTTCTGCGTTCAGTAAATATCAGTCTTGCTCTTTCTGTCTGATGGCACACGTTCGTCTCAGCCATCTCACGGTCAATGTCCGTAATAGCTGATAATAACATACGTTGTCTTATTAAATGTAAATGTAGTTTTACAAGCTTTCAGAATACACTTTAGTATCAGTGCTCGTCTCTTTAGTATCAGTGCTCGTCTCTTTTCCACCATTTTGTTAATGACCTCTTTAGTAAACCAATAGATAAGCAGCAAAAGCACCGCTGCTTGCATCTCCTCCACTTGTTATTGTTGCAGACAGTGTCACGCAAAAGTGATTCCTGTCCGTCGGTGACTGGGAGTAGCAGTCGCGCGCAGTCCTTCATCACCGGACTAATTTGCCTAAACTTCACGGTACTTTAGACCACAGTGGAAACACAGACAGTAGCAGGTCTGGGGGGGAAAAAAGTTCCTGGTACAAATTGTTCCAGGTAATTTCGGTGGAAACGGGGCTTATGAAATGTTTTTCTCCAAAACACGTTGGCCATTGGCACCCTTATATGAAACACTTTTTGCGACCTCCTTTTGCCAAGATAATCTTCTCCTCTAACGCCTGATGAGTTTGGAGATCAGAGATCATTCCTCCACAGATCCTTCAGATCCCCAGATCTTCTCTTCAGTTTTCTATAGGGTTCAGGACTGGGGCGGTCATAGCAGAAACTTCATTTTGTGCTGACACATTTGTGTGTTGATTTTGATGTTTGTTTTGGATTGTTGTCCTGATGGAAGATCCAACCACGACCCAATATAAGATTTCTAGCAGGTTTTAATTTTGGATCTATTGGTATTTGCTGAAATCCATGATACCATGTCCAAAAAAAATAGGCCCACAACATTAAAGATCCAGAGGTGTATTTAACCGTGGACATGGGGTACTTTTAATCCCTGTTTGCACCAAACACATCAGGTGGGTTTGTTTCTGGATGAGCAAGAAGGATTTTTCTTGAAACCCTCCCAAACAACATGTGGTGATTTTATAGGGGTTGTTTTTTAGTCTTTCTGACCTCAAGACACAGATCTCTGCAGTTCTCCATCTGTGATCTTGGAGAGTCTTGTTCACTCAAACTCTCCTCCTCGCCGCATTAGGTTGATATACACACATGTCCTCTTCCAGATTCAGAACATCTTTAGTTGATTGGAACTTCTTCATTATTGCTCTGATGGTGGAAATGGGGATTTTCAGTGCTTTACCTATTTTCCAACAGCCACTTTCTGTTTTGTGAAGCTCTTTTGCTGCTTTTTTTGACTTTGTTTCCTCATATTTATACTCCTGTGAAACAGGAAGTCATGGCTGGACAATTTCATGTACCTAGTCACCCTGGTGTGCTAAAAAACATGTAAATAGATATTTTACTCATAAAAAATTGCCAATAATTTTTGGCCAACGTGTTGTGGAGAAAAACATTTATTTCATAAAGACTTTCCATTCTTTTTCTTCAATCAAAGGTGATTTTTGTGCAGTTTTTGAATGAAAGATCAAAAGGATAAACAATGCAGATTTATTTTTACAGCCATCTTTGATCATATTGACCAGGGTTGCCAATAATTCTGACCACCACTGTAAAAAGCGTTAAATCCTCACATGTTGTGTTGAATGTGCTTCTGTTTGTAGGTTGATGAGGAAATCAATGTACCAGGACAAAGCAACGGCATTGCTCATACGCCTCCGTCTTCAGACTTCAACGTGGGCAGCGCTCCTTTTGCGTCTCCGGACTGGGTTGTGTTTCCTCTACCTGAATTTTGTAAAGATAACACGCATGATGTGTTTCAAACGGCATCAGGCATTTGAGCTGAAGAAACAGACATTTTCCAGCCTTTTAAAGACAAAGTGGACACTGTTCTGACACAAAGCAGCTCAGCCAATCAGATCCTCTGCTGGAGTTCATCCTCTCCAGGCAGAAGAAATTCCAAGCCACACCCTCCTTCACATCACCGTCCGATTCGGCCGATGTTTTCCAAGAAACATCCACTAAAACAGACAGTTTGTTCAAGACACCGTCCACCTCTAGCTCTGATGATATTTTCAAGACGCCTCCGTCCACCGCAGGAACCCAAGTCTCTGACATCAAGACATTTGATCCTCTGTTCGACCCTCAGAATGAAGTTCAGTCCAATCAGAGCAACACTGATCTGCTGCTCACCGCTCAAGATACGGAGCATGGCGTTCTTATGCCTCATGTTGGTTTGCAGAATCAAGAGATTCCTTCCACAAACACCTCCAACGGAGACCTGGTGAGAACGTCTTTCCACTAAAGACCCCGTGGAATCAAGTTTAGACCCGTTTATTTCTCACCCAAAACAAATGCTCAGTTATTTTGTTGTTGTAGATGTTCAGGAGACGTCCACCGAAACCTGCTCCCCGCAGTAAAGCCGCTAAGAGCGTCCATCAGCCGCAGGTATCACTTCTTCAGCCGAAACTTCTCTCATTATTCCTTCTTGAGCTTTGGGTCATGACCGAAAGGACAAGATCCCGGATACAGGCGGCCGAAATGAGCTTTCTCCGCAGGGTGGCTGGGCGATCCCTTAGAGATAGGGTGAGAAGCTCAGTCACTCGGGAGGAACTCGGAGTAGAGCCGCTGCTCCTCCACATCGAGAGGGGACAGCTGAGGTGGCTCGGGCATCTGTTCCGGATGCCTCCTGAACGCCTTCCAGGGAAGGTGTTTCGGGCATGTCCAACCGGGAGGAGGCCCCGGGGAAGACCAAGGACACGCTGGAGGGACTATGTCTCCCGGCTGGCCTTGGAATGCCTCGGTGTCCCCCCGGAAGAGCTAGAGGAAGTGTCTAGGGAGAGGGAAGGCTGGGCATCTCTGCTTAGACTGCTGCCCCCGCGACCCGGCCCCGGATAAGCGGAAGAAGATGGATGGATGGATGGATGGATGTCAACTAACTCTCATTAATTTGCAACTACATGTCAACTAACTCTCATTAATTTGCAACTACATGTCAACTAACTCTCATTATTTGCAACTACATGTCAACTTACTCATTTATTTGCAACTACATGTCAACTAACTCTCATTCATTTGCAACTACATGTCAACTAACTCTCATGAATTTGCAACTACATGTCAACTAACTCTCATTAATTTGCAACTACATGTCAACTAACTCTCATTAATTTGCAACTACATGTCAACTAACTCATTTATTTGCAACTACATGTCAACTAACTCATTTATTTGCAACTACATGTCAACTAACTCTCATTATTTGCAACTACATGTCTACTAACTCATTCATTTGCAACTACATGTCAACTAACTCATTCATTTGCAACTACATGTCAACTAACTCTCATTATTTTCAACTACATGTCAACTAACTCATTCATTTGCAACTACATGTCAACTAACTCATTTATTTGCAACTACATGTCAACTAACTCATTCATTTGCAACTACATGTCAACTAACTAATTTATTTGCAACTATATGTCAACTAACTCATTTATTTGCAACTACATGTCAACTAACTCATTAATTTGCAACTACATGTCAACTAACTAATTTATTTGCAACTACATGTCAACTAACTCATTAATTTGCAACTACATGTCAACTAACTCATTTATTTGCAACTACATGTCAACTAACTCATTAATTTGAAACTACATGTCAACTAACTCATTAATTTGCAACTACATGTCAACTAACTCTCATTAATTTGCAACTACATGTCAACTAACTCATTTATTTGCAACTACATGTCAACTAACTCTCATTAATTTGCAACTACATGTCAACTAACTCTCATGAATTTGCAACTACATGTCAACTAACTCTCATTAATTTGCAACTACATGTCAACTAACTCTCATTAATTTGCAACTACATGTCAACTAACTCATTTATTTGCAACTACATGTCAACTAACTCATTTATTTGCAACTACATGTCAACTAACTCTCATTATTTGCAACTACATGTCAACTTACTCATTTATTTGCAACTACATGTCAACTAACTCTCATTAATTTGCAACTACATGTCAACTAACTCTCATGAATTTGCAACTACATGTCAACTAACTCTCATGAATTTGCAACTACATGTCAACTAACTCTCATTAATTTGCAACTACATGTCAACTAACTCATTTATTTGCAACTACATGTCAACTAACTCATTTATTTGCAACTACATGTCAACTAACTCTCATTATTTGCAACTACATGTCTACTAACTCATTCATTTGCAACTACATGTCAACTAACTCATTCATTTGCAACTACATGTCAACTAACTCATTCATTTGCAACTACATGTCAACCAACTCTCATTATTTTCAACTACATGTCAACTAACTCATTCATTTGCAACTACATGTCAACTAACTCATTTATTTGCAACTACATGTCAACTAACTCATTCATTTGCAACTACATGTCAACTAACTCATTTATTTGCAACTACATGTCAACTAACTCATTAATTTGCAACTACATGTCAACTAACTCATTTATTTTCAACTACATGTCAACTAACTCATTCATTTGCAACTACATGTCAACTAACTCTCATTCATTTGCAACTACATGTCAACTAACTCATTTATTTGCAACTACATGTCAACTAACTCATTAATTTGCAACTACATGTCAACTAACTCATTAATTTGCAACTACATGTCAACTAACTCTCATTAATTTGCAACTACATGTCAACTAACTCATTTATTTGCAACTACATGTCAACTAACTCTCATTAATTTGCAACTACATGTCAACTAACTCTCATGAATTTGCAACTACATGTCAACTAACTCTCATTAATTTGCAACTACATGTCAACTAACTCTCATTAATTTGCAACTACATGTCAACTAACTCTCATTAATTTGCAACTACATGTCAACTAACTCATTTATTTGCAACTACATGTCAACTAACTCTCATTATTTGCAACTACATGTCAACTAACTCATTTATTTGCAACTACATGTCAACTAACTCTCATGAATTTGCAACTACATGTCAACTAACTCTCATTAATTTGCAACTACATGTCAACTAACTCTCATTAATTTGCAATTACATGTCAACTAACTCATTTATTTGCAACTATATGTCAACTAACTCTCATTATTTGCAACTACATGTCAACTAACTCATTTATTTGCAACTACATGTCAACTAACTCATTCATTTGCAACTACATGTCAACTAACTCATTCATTTGCAACTACATGTCAACTAACTCATTTATTTGCAACTACATGTCAACTAAATCATTAATTTGCAACTACATGTCAACTAACTCATTAATTTGCAACTACATGTTAACTAACTCTCATTAATTTGCAACTACATGTCAACTAACTCATTTATTTGCAACTACATGTCAACTAACTCTCATTAATTTGCAACTACATGTCAACTAACTCTCATGAATTTGCAACTACATGTCAACTAACTCTCATTAATTTGCAACTACATGTCAACTAACTCTCATTAATTTGCAACTACATGTCAACTAACTCTCATTAATTTGCAACTACATGTCAACTAACTCATTTATTTGCAACTACATGTCAACTAACTCTCATTATTTGCAACTACATGTCAACTAACTCATTTATTTGCAACTACATGTCAACTAACTCTCATGAATTTGCAACTACATGTCAACTAACTCTCATTAATTTGCAACTACATGTCAACTAACTCTCATTAATTTGCAATTACATGTCAACTAACTCATTTATTTGCAACTACATGTCAACTAACTCTCATTATTTGCAACTACATGTCAACTAACTCATTTATTTGCAACTACATGTCAACTAACTCATTCATTTGCAACTACATGTCAACTAACTCATTCATTTGCAACTACATGTCAACTAACTCATTTATTTGCAACTACATGTCAACTAACTCATTAATTTGCAACTACATGTCAACTAACTCTCATGAATTTGCAACTACATGTCAACTAACTCTCATTAATTTGCAACTACATGTCAACTAACTCTCATTAATTTGCAACTACATGTCAACTAACTCTCATTAATTTGCAACTACATGTCAACTAACTCATTTATTTGCAACTACATGTCAACTAACTCTCATTATTTGCAACTACATGTCAACTAACTCATTTATTTGCAACTACATGTCAACTAACTCTCATGAATTTGCAACTACATGTCAACTAACTCTCATTAATTTGCAACTACATGTCAACTAACTCTCATTAATTTGCAATTACATGTCAACTAACTCATTTATTTGCAACTACATGTCAACTAACTCTCATTATTTGCAACTACATGTCAACTAACTCATTTATTTGCAACTACATGTCAACTAACTCATTCATTTGCAACTACATGTCAACTAACTCATTCATTTGCAACTACATGTCAACTAACTCATTTATTTGCAACTACATGTCAACTAACTCATTAATTTGCAACTACATGTCAACTAACTCATTAATTTGCAACTACATGTCAACTAACTCTCATTAATTTGCAACTACATGTCAACTAACTCATTTATTTGCAACTACATGTCAACTAACTCTCATTAATTTGCAACTACATGTCAACTAACTCTCATGAATTTGCAACTACATGTCAACTAACTCTCATTAATTTGCAACTACATGTCAACTAACTCATTAAATTGCAACTACATGTCAACTAACTCTCATTCATTTGCAACTACATGTCAACTAACTCATACATTTGCAACTACATGTCAACTAACTCATTTATTTGCAACTACATGTCAACTAACTCTCATTAATTTGCAACTACATGTCAACTAACTCATTTATTTGCAACTACATGTCAACTAACTCTCATTAATTTGCAACTACATGTCAACTAACTCTCATTAATTTGCAACTACATGTCAACTAACTCTCATTAATTTCCAACTACATGTCAACTAACTCTCATTATTTGCAACTACATGTCAACTAACTCTCATGAATTTGCAACTACATGTCAACTAACTCTCATTATTTGCAACTACATGTCAACTAACTCATTTATTTGCAACTACATGTCAACTAACTCATGAATTTGCAACTACATGTCAACTAACTCATTAATTTGCAACTACATGTCAACTAACTCTCATTAATTTGCAACTACATGTCAACTAACTCTCATTATTTGCAACTACATGTCAACTAACTCTCATTTATTTGCAACTACATGTCAACTAACTCATTAATTTGCAACTACATGTCAACTAACTCTCATTTATTTGCAACTACATGTCAACTAACTCATTAATTTGCAACTACATGTCTACTAACTCTCATTTATTTGCAACTACATGTCAACTAACTCATTAATTTGCAACTACATGTCAACTAACTCATTTATTTGCAACTACATGTCAACTAACTCATTAATTTGCAACTACATGTCAACTAACTCTCATGAATTTGCAACTAAATGTCAACTAACTCATTTATTTGCAACTACATGTCAACTAACTCTCATGAATTTGCAACTACATGTCAACTAACTCATTTATTTGCAACTACATGTCAACTAACTCATTTATTTGCAACTACATGTCAACTAACTCTCATTTATTTGCAACTACATGTCAACTAACTCATTTATTTGCAACTACATGTCAACTAACTCTCATTAATTTGCAACTACATGTCAACTAACTCTCATTAATTTGCAACTACATGTCAACTAACTCTCATTAATTTGCAACTACATGTCAACTAACTCATTTATTTGCAACTACATGTCAACTAACTCATTCATTTGCAACTACATGTCAACTAACTCATTCATTTGCAACTACATGTCAACTAACTCATTTATTTGCAACTACATGTCAACTAACTCATTCATTTGCAACTACATGTCAACTAACTCATTCATTTGCAACTACATGTCAACTAACTCATTCATTTGCAACTACATGTCAACTAACTCATTTATTTGCAACTACATGTCAACTAACTCATTAATTTGCAACTACATGTCTACTAACTCTCATTTATTTGCAACTACATGTCAACTAACTCATTAATTTGCAACTACATGTCAACTAACTCATTTATTTGCAACTACATGTCAACTAACTCATTAATTTGCATCTACATGTCAACTAACTCTCATGAATTTGCAACTACATGTCAACTAACTCATTTATTTGCAACTACATGTCAACTAACTCATACATTTGCAACTACATGTCAACTAACTCATTTATTTGCAACTACATGTCAACTAACTCTCATTAATTTGCAACTACATGTCAACTAACTCATTTATTTGCAACTACATGTCAACTAACTCTCATTAATTTGCAACTACATGTCAACTAACTCTCATTAATTTGCAACTACATGTCAACTAACTCTCATTAATTTCCAACTACATGTCAACTAACTCTCATTATTTGCAACTACATGTCAACTAACTCTCATGAATTTGCAACTACATGTCAACTAACTCTCATTATTTGCAACTACATGTCAACTAACTCATTTATTTGCAACTACATGTCAACTAACTCATGAATTTGCAACTACATGTCAACTAACTCATTAATTTGCAACTACATGTCAACTAACTCTCATTATTTGCAATTACATGTCAACTAACTCATTTATTTGCAACTACATGTCAATTAACTCACTTATTTGCAACTACATGTCAACTAACTCATTTATTTGCAACTACATGTCAACTAACTCTCATTATTTGCAACTACATGTCAACTAACTCATTAATTTGCAACTACATGTCAACTAACTCTCATTAATTTGCAACTACATGTCAACTAACTCATTAATTTGCAACTACATGTCAACTAACTCATTTATTTGCAACTACAATTCAACTAACTCATTCATTTGCAACTACATGTCAACTAACTCGTTAATTTGCAACTACATGTCAACTAACTCATTTATTTGCAACTACATGTCAACTAACTCATTTATTTGCAACTACATGTCAACTAACTCTCATGAATTTTCAACTACATGTCAACTAACTCTCATTAATTTGCAACTACATGTCAACTAACTCATGAATTTGCAACTACATGTCAACTAACTCATTTATTTGCAACTACATGTCAACTAACTCATTTATTTGCAACTACATGTCAACAAACTCTCATTAATTTGCAACTACATGTCAACTAACTCATTTATTTGCAACTACATGTCAACTAACTCATTTATTTGCAACTACATGTCAACTAACTCATTTATTTTTAACTACATGTCAACTAACACTCATTTATTTGCAACTACATGTCAACTAACACTCATTTATTTGCAACTACATGTCAACTAACTCTCATTATTTGCAACTACATGTCAACTAATACTCATTTATTTGCAACTACATGTCAACTAACTCATTTATTTGCAACTTCATGTCAACTAACTCATTAATTTGCAACTACATGTCAACTAACTCTCATTATTTGCAACTACATGTCAACTTACTCATTAATTTGCAACTACATGTCAACTAACTCATTTATTTGCAACTACATGTCAACTAACTCATTTATTTGCAACTACAGGTCAACTAACTCTCATTATTTGCAACTACATGTCAACTAACACTCATTTATTTGCAACAACATGTCAACTAACTCATTTATTTGCAACTACATGTCAACTAACTCATTAATTTGCAACCACATGTAAACTAACTCTCATTATTTGCAACTACATGTCAACTTACTCATTAATTTGCAACTACATGTCAACTAACTCATTTATTTGCAACTACATGTCAACTAACTCATTTATTTGCAACTACATGTCAACTAACTCTCATTATTTGCAACTACATGACAACTTTACAGGTCAGAGGTCATAATAGATCGGAATATTCGAAAGATCAGAGGCAACACGCCGGAGACGGGTTTATTGAGGACGAGGCAATTTCAGGGGGAGTCTGAATGACACGGTCTCTGCAGACACTTCAGGGTCATGCATTGGTCTTGTCTGGGCGCAGGTCCACCATCTGATCTGGAAATGGCCCAGATCCGGCTGACTGCAGTAAACCTCGGGATAAAACAGAGACTATCATTAGCGTAGATGCCATTCTTCTGATGATGTCACGAGTACATCAGGTGTTATGGGAAGTGTTCCCGGTTCCGGCTGACCTAGTTAATGCAGCCTAACAATCATTTCATTGAAAAAGTGTTTTATGTGTTTACCATAGTAAAGAGATGTGTTTTTTTTTTTAGATTTAAACAGAAAGAGTGTGTCTGCTTACCGTACAATGTTAGGAAGACTGTTCCAGAGTTTAGGAGCTAAATAGGAAAAGGATCGACCGCCTGCAGTTGATTTGGATATTCTCTGTATTATAAACTGGCCAGAATTTAGAGACCGCAGTAGACGTGATGGAGTATAATATGTTAAGAGCTCGCTAAAGTACTGGGGAGCTAAACCATTTAGTGCTTTGTAAGTAATAAGCAAGATTTTAAAATGTATGCAATGTTTAATAGGGAGCCAGTGCAGTGTTGACAGAACTGGGCTAATATGGTCATACTTCCTGGTTCTAGTAAGAACTCGAGCTGCTGCGTTTTGGACCAGCTGGAGTTTGTTTATTAAGCGAACAGGGCAACCACCCAGTAGAGCATTACAATAATCTACCCTTGAAGTCATGAACGCATGAACTAACTGTTCAGCATTTTGCATTGTGAGCATGTGCCGTAATTTATATGTATTTTTAAGATGGTAGAATGCAGTTTCACAGATGCTAGAAATGTGGCTTTCAAATGAAAGATTAGTATCAAAGAGCACACCCAGGTTCCTCACTGACGACGAAGACTTGACAGAGCAGCCATCAAGTGTTAGACAGTATTTAGGTTACTACTTGTGGAGCTTTTTTGTCCGATAATTAAAAATTCATTTTTTTCTGAATTGAGTTGCAGGAAATTACTGGTCATCCAATGTTTTATGTCAGCTATGCATTTCGTTAATCTTGTGAATTGGTACGTTTCTTCAGGGCGTGAAGAAATATAGTGCTGAGTATCGTCAGCATAACAATGAAAACTAACGCCATGCTTCCTAATGATATCTCCCAGTGGTAGCATGTACAGGGTGTAGACCAGCGGTCCTAGCACTGAGCCTTGTGGTACTCCATACTGAACTTGTGATCGGTGTGACATCTCTTCATTTACTGCTACAAACTGTTAACGGTTACATAGGTATGATTTAAACCATGACAAAGCAATTCCACTAATGCCTACATAATTTTCGAGTCTATTCAAAAGAATGTTGTGGTCGATGGTATCAAATGCAGCGCTAAGATCGAGTAACACTAATAGAGAGATACAGCCACGATCGGATGATAAGAGTAAATCATTTGTAACTCTGATGAGAGCTGACTGGCTGGAAATCCTGACTGGAAATCCTCACAGATACCATTTCTTTCTAAAAAGGAACATAATTGTGAAGACACTGCCTTTTCAAGTATTTTTGACAGAAAGGGTAGATTTGAGATTGGCCTGTAATTGACTAAGTCTGTAGGATCAAGTTGCGTTTTTTTAATAAGTGGTTTAATAATAGCCAACTTAAAAGTTTTCGGTACATATCCTAATTACAAAGATTAATTAATGATATTAAGAAGAGGATCTATGACCTCTGGTAGCATCTCTTTTAATAGCCTAGTCGGTACAGGGTCAAACATACATGTTGTTGATCTTGATGATTTAACGAGTTTAGCCAATTCTTCTTCTCCTATAGCAGTGAATGATTGTAATTTTTCCTCAGTGACACTACAATGCACTGTCTGATGTGATACTGTAGTAGACGGCTGCATGGTTAAAATTTTCTTCCTAATATTATCAATCTTACATGTAAAGAAGTTCATAAAGTCATTACTGCTGTGCTGTTTACAAACATCAGAAGTTGAAGCTTTATTTTTGGTTAATTTAGCTACTGTATCAAATAAATACCTAGGGTTATGTTTGTTTTCTTCCAAGAGAGTCGAGAAATAAGCAGATCTAGCAGTTTTTACTGCCTTTCTGTAAGCGATCATGTGCTCTTTCCACAAATTACTAAAGACCTCTAGTTTTGTTTTCTTCCAGCTGCGCTCCATTTTTCTGCTGTTTTAAGGGCCCGAGTATGCTCGTTGTACCACGGTGTTGGACTATTTTCTTTAATCTTCTTTAAGCGCAGGGGACCAACTGTGTCTAAAGTACTGGAAAAGAGAGAGTCAATAGTTTCTGTTGCAACATCGAGTTCTTCTAAGCTATCTGGGATGCTGAGGAGATGATACTGATGAGGAAGATTATTTAAAAAGCAATCTTTAGTAGCGGCAGTGATTGTCCTGCCATATTTGAAACAAGGGGGCGGCTTTGCAACCTTAGCTAAATTAAGTATACATGATACTAGGTAATGATCTGAGATGTCATCGCTCTGCTGCAGAATTTCAACGGTATCAACATTTATTCCATGTGACAATATTAGGTCTAAAGTATGATTATGGCGATGAGTGGGTCCTGACACGTGTTGCCTAACTCCAATAGAGTTTAGAATGTCTTTAAATGCTAATCCCAATGCGTCTTTTTCGTTGTCTACATGGATATTAAAATCACCAACAATTAGTACTTTATTACTTTATTAGTACTCTAACTCTGATAGAAAATCAGCAAATTCTTTGATAAAGTCTTTGATAAAGGCTTCTTGCTTCCTGCTTCGCTACTGTTCGGACGCTCTTGCCTACTGCTCCGCGCTTTGCTCTATCGCTTCTATATTTTACAACTTCAGCAAATCAGCACAGTGCTCAAACAACAAAGCTTGACTCTAATGATAAAATTAGAAACTCTGGTGACTGAATTCCTAAACAAAAAGCGGAATATTTCAACCGACCAGCCTCCCACTGCCTTCAGCTTACATTCCGGAGAAGGGAAAACACAGCTGCCTACATTCAAAAGGATAAGAAAATGCCTCTTCTAGAATCTACTTGCTGCACAAACTGCCACAGACTTTTACAAAGGATTGCAGTTCTTGAAACAAAGTTATTTGCGGAACCATCCATCCAGACGAATCACACAGCAGAGCTTCATCATGATCGCCCTCTGCACACTGCCAGTGAGTCCCATAAATGTAGTGCTACTCAACATGTAGAGAAACAAGTAACTGATCAACACACTAATCGATGGAACAAACAGGGAGCAAGACCAAAAGGCACTCGAGACATCAGATTGTCACGAGCATCACATATTGCCGCAGTAGCATGCTCTACCCCAGACACAAGGATTGCAAACACTAGTTTTCTACCACCAAATATACATCTTGAAAACAGATTTGAAGTGCTAATGAATGTGGGTGAGGAATCCACAAACGTGATAAATGTGACCGAACACAGATTGAATCAGCCCGCAGCTAACACTAATGCTAACAGGCGTTCAAGGTCAAGCAGACAGCGGCCCTCAGCTCAGAGCGCAGCCGAGCCCAGGACTCTGATAGTGGGCGACTCAACAATCAGAAACATTAGCAGCAGGGATTCAACTACATGCTGCATTCCACAAGCAACAGTTTCTGATGTAAACAGGGAACTTAAGAACATTCTGAAGAAACATAAGACTGCAAATCGACTTATCATTCATGTGGGAAAGAACGATATTCAGAGAGAGGAGTCAGAACTCCTAAAGAGGGATTTCAATGAACTTTTTGAAACACTTAGAAAACTGAAAGTTCAGCCGTTCATCAGTGGACCACTTCCAGCAAAAGGAACAAATAGGTTCTCACGGCTACTTGGGCTTAATACATGGCTGCAAAAAACCTGCAACATGAAGGGAGTGAACTTTATCGACAATTTTAATCTCTTCTGGAGTCAGAGACAACTGTTTACATCAAATGGCCTCCACCCAAACAAACTCGGTGCAAGAGTGCTAAAGGACAATATTTATTTTTCCCTTCATCATCCTTCTGCTGTGTGTGCTAACTCACTCAACCTGGATGGCACACACACACCAGTACAGTACGATCACAGGACTTCATTTCAGCATCTGAATGGACATGCGGCTGATACACCCCACAAGGACAATGATAACACCACGCAGCCACAACAACCACTTCTCATGGACACACTCCCAGCAGAGCCCCGCCCTCAGAGCTCACCACAGACACACTCCCAGCCAACATTGCCATGTGGGCCCCATGTGGGTTTTTGATGGGTTGTCACTTGGGCCCTACATGGGCAACCCAAGTGGGGCCCATAGAATTTTGTCCATCGGCTCCACATGGGCCCCATGTGTGTTAGCCCATAGGGGCACATGATGGGTCCATAGTGGGCTCTAAGTGGGGCCCATTTGTGTATTCATTATAGGGGCCAACATGGGTCCCATATGGGTTCTAATAAATGGGGCCAAAGTGGGACACATACAGAACCCTTATGGGGCCCAAATGGGTGAGACCACTGGGCCCACAAATGGCCCCTCTATGGTTGTTTTTGTGGGACCCCAGTGGGTGAGAACTGGGCCCCATTTATATTTCTTTTTATTCCTGTAAGTGAAATTAATGTGCTGATTTGCAAAATAAACTATCAAACCCTGCCAACTTTAAGTTAATCTATGTTTTACTAAACCTGTACCTGACCGTAATAATTTAAATTACATGAAAAAATATTTCTACTGTGAAGAAAATGACTTTCAACTCAGAATTTGCAAAGCACCTTTTTATTGATCATAAGAAAACACAAGCAAATAAAAAAAAGTTAAATCACAGGACATGAGCATTGAAATTCTTCAGTCCATCACTCCGGGGATTGGGCAGACCCATCAGCTTCATATCTAAAGAACAGTAATGAAAGAAAAGACAGAAAAGGCAATTAGTTTAAAATACTATCAAAACATTAACAAGAACACTCTCTTAAAAAGCATACATGATTATGATAAAGCCATGCTAGTACTTAATATTTCTGTCCAAATGACTAAACTGACACTTAAAGAGATATCTACAACTAAAACAAATTAGAACAAGTTAAAGGTGACACTATTCAGTTAAGAAATAGTGTAATTATAAGAAATTATGTGCTGAATCATATTTATATCATTGCTAAAGGAAAATTATTTTCCAACATATATACATTGAGTCAAATTTTGCACTGCAGACATCGATGTCAGCTTTTAAATTATCCATGCTGGCATGTAATCTTGGAACCAGTACCGCCCAATGTTTATTATATAAATATTTTAATAGCACAGCCATTTACCATGATAAAAGTAAAGCGATTACCAGCAGACAATTTTGGGGCATTACCTGTCATTTTTACTAATTTGAACTAATCTTTTCTGTTTCCGGTGACTGCATAACCTTGCCTATGGGCTGGGACTTGATGAACGAATGACTCAGACTGGTGAAATAATCAATTCTGTTTCCTGTACAGAGCATATGGGATGTTGCGCATGCACAGTCAACACAAAATGAACGAATCGCTCTCTGAGACAACCCGTTGTTCTCGAGTCATATTAAAGTTCACAAAATGAACGAATCGTTCATGAACGTGCTGGTGAACGCGCCCACGGTCATTCGCATGCCACTCACACACAATTAAACTATTGGGCTTCAGTCACAGTCATTTTGCGCAAACCATTAATCCATTCAGTTCGTAAAGCTTATAAAAAGCTCAGAACGCGCAATGTATTGATTAATAGTCTGCCTCTATGTCTCGGTGTGGCCGCTGAGGCAACATATGAGAAGTGCTTCGCTAAATTGGTTAAAATTTGAAGTCTTACAGAAAAAAAAATCTTAAAAAAAAATATACCATTACCCGTATATTAAAAACAACATTAAAATTGTTTAAGATCAAATTAAATATGCATATCTTACCTTGACAGTTTCGAGTGTAGTAGGACGTTCTGAAGTGGCTGCAGCTGGCTGGCCGACGGCGACCGTTCCCGTTGTTGTTGTTTTCAAATGGGAAGGCACTAGGTCGATCGCATGACGCAATGACTGCACGAGGCAAGTGATTTTAGATTTTAGATTATTTAAAAAAATAATTTTAATGAAGTGTGTGTGTGTGTGTGTGTATATATATATATATATATATATATATATATATATATATATATATATATAAATATATAAATATATAAATAAATATAAAAAAAATAGGGTTAGGCTGTTACCCATAATTGTATAAAAAAACAAAACCAACTGCAAACAATAAAACTTTACAATTCTAAATATAGCCCAAATGTGGCCCACATGGGACCCTCAAATAAACAATAATGGGCAACCTAACTGGGCCCCACAACTTTATCCAAGATGGGGCCCACATTCAGCCCATCAAAGTGCCCACTCTGAGCCCATGCCCAGATGACGCCCATATAGCCCAGATAAAACCCATGTGGGGCCCACATGGACATGTTGGCTGGGCTGTGACGGTAACATCTCAGCCCATACTGTGGAGGCACTGGAACTTTTACAACTTTTATGTGATATAAGCAATAAGATGGAAGAAATGTCACTCCTTCAACCGGACGATAACATATTGCAGCTTCCGGTAACACCAGAGAAACAGCCCCCCTCACCAAACATGTTATCCCACTCCACAGCATCCCCGCTTCTGAGCTTCACAGAGAAAATAGATTTTGTTTATACTGGAAACAGACAATCACAATCGATCACTGCGAGCCCCCAGATATCAACCAAAGAGCGTCGAGCCCCACAACCACCAAAGACTGTGGGCCCAGCTCGCTCTGCCCCTCCTCCTGTGAGATTTCTTCGGTCACAACGCCATGGCACACACCCTCCTCCATCTGCACCAAAAACTAATACTTTTTAAAATTAATACTGTTAAGTTAGCACTTTTAAACATCCGTTCACTTAAAAACAAATCATTTCTAGTCAACGACTTAATATCCACAAACAACCTAGACTTTCTGCTTCTAAATGAAACGTGGCTAGAAGACAGCTGCAGTGCAACAGTCCTCAACAGTCCTCAACAGTCCTCAACAGTCCTCAACAGTCCCGCACCAAAAACAACTGATACCAGCTCCCAGTGACGTGTTCTGGGTCCTCGCAACGTCAACAGCAATCTTATCAAATGTTTACAAAACATGCGTGAATCCAGCGTGCCTGCTTCTTTCTCTATTTCTGTTCTGTTACGTGTTAGAAAGTCCAAGGCCTTCTCAGGCCGTATGGCAAACCCATCTAATCTGCTTCCTGTTACTTATCAAACTAAGATTACTGTGGGGGAAAAAATTAAAATTAATACTGTTAAGTTAGCACTTTTAAACATCCGTTCACTTAAAAACAAATCATTTCTAGTCAACGACTTAATATCCACAAACAACCTAGACTTTCTGCTTCTAAATGAAACGTGGCTAGAAGACAGCTGCAGTGCAACAGTCCTCAATGAAACAGCCCCTCCTAACTTTACTTTTATGAGTGTCTGCAGACCAGTCAGAAGGGGGGGGGGGGGGGGTCGCTGCTCTATTTAAAGATGTTTATCAATGTAAGCAAGTATCATTCGGTGATTATTTGTCTCTAGAATATCTGGGCATTGTGCTAAAAGGTGCACCACGCATCCTGCTTATCATTATTTATAGGCCTCCAAAATATTCTCCGGCCTTTATTGATGACTTTACAGAGCTGTTATCAGCAATCTCATCTGACTATGACTGTTTTGCTATTGCTGGGGATTTTAACATTCACATTGACAATGCTGAATCCAGTACAACAAAAGATCTCATTACTGTTCTTAACATTTTTGATTTGACACAACATGTACACGGACCCACACATGATCGTGGACACACTCTAGATTTACTTATCAGTAAGGGGCTAAACATTTCATCGATAGTTATTAAGGATGTGGCACTGTCTGATCATTTCTGTATTTTCTTTGATATATCAATCTCTCCTGCCACTGAAACTAGATCTGTCTCTGTCAAAAAGAGATGCTTAAATGAGAACACTAGTAAGCTGTTTATGAAGGCTATATCTCTAACACCAAGCATATCTGCAGACTCTGTTGATTTTCTCTTTGACTCTTTTAACTCAAAAGTTAAGAGTGTAATTGATGATATTGCTCCTGTAAAAATCAGAAAAAAGAGTGGCAAACAAAAAGCACCCTGGAGAAACTCAACAGAAGTGCAATTAATGAAAAGACAATGCAGGAAATCTGAACGCTTGTGGCGAAAGACAAAACTTGTTGTCCATTACAACATTTATAAAAACAGTCTTCGTGCTTTCAATGTGGAACTAGGCAAAGCTAGACAGACCTTCTTTTCAAATATTATAAATAGAAACATAAACAACACACGCACTCTTTTTGCTACTGTTGAGAGACTAATAAACCCCCCGAGTCACATTCCCAGTGAAATGCTCTCAGACAGCAAATGTAGTGAGTTTGCTTTCTTCTTCTCCGAGAAAATCATTAATATCAGAAATGCGATCAGCACATCCTTGAGTTGCTCTGAGGTGAGTCAGATCAGACCACAACCTCAGAAAATTATTATGACTGATTTTGAAGCAATTGATGGTAAAATTTTAGAAGAAACAGTACAGCACCTTAAAACATCAACCTGCGCCCTTGACACACTCCCCACTTCTTTTTTCAAAAGTGTGTTTAACTGTTTAGAAGCAGATCTCCTAGAAGTGGTAAACGCCTCACTTCTTTCTGGGACTTTTCCAAACTCCCTTAAAACTGCAGTAGTAAAGCCTCTCCTTAAAAAGAGAAATCTGGATAACTCCATATTGAGCAACTACAGACCAATCTCAAATCTCCCCTTCGTAGACAAGATCATTGAAAAAGTTGTTTTTAGTCAGCTGAACAAATTCTTGAACTCGATCGGATACTTTGACAATTTTCAATCTGGTTTCCGACCAAATCACAGCACAGAGACAGCGCTCATAAAGATTATAAATGATATTCGCCTCAATACAGATACAGGCAAAACATCGATTCTGGTACTACTGGACCTCAGTGCTGCATTCGACACTGTTGACCACAACATACTTCTTGACAGGCTAGAAAATTGGGTTGGGCTTTCTGGAATGGTCCTCAAATGGTTCAGGTCATACTTAGAAGGGAGAGGTTATTATGTGAGTATAGGTGACCATAAGTCTGAGTGGACATCCATGACATGCGGAGTCCCACAAGGGTCAATTCTTGCACCACTCCTATTCAACCTGTACATGCTGCCACTCAGCCAAATAATGAAAAATAACAAAATGGCTTACCACAGCTATGCTGACGACACCCAGATCTACTTAGCCCTATCACCTAATGACTACAGCCCCATTGACTCTCTATGTAAATGCATTGATGAAGTTAAAAGTTGGATGTGCCAAAACTTTCTTCAGTTAAACAAAGACAAAACTGAAATTACTACATTAGGAAACAAAGATGAAATTCTCAAGGTGAATGCATATCTTGAGGCTAAAGGCCTGAAATCAAAAAATCAAGTCAGGAATCTTGATGTGATTTTGGAGTCAGACCTGAGTTTCAGTAGTCATGTCAAAGCAATAACTAAATCAGCTTACTATCATCTGAAAAATATTGCAAGAATTAGAAGCTTTATTTCCAGGCAAGACTTAGAGAAACTCGTTCATGCTTTTATTACCAGTAGGGTGGATTATTGTAATGGTCTTCTCACTGGCCTACCCAAAAAGACCATTAGACAGCTGCAGCTCATACAGAACGCTGCTGCCAGGATCCTGACCAGAACCAGAAAATATGACCATATCACACCAGTCCTCAGGTCTTTACACTGGCTTCCAGTTACATTTAGGATCGATTTTAAAATACTATTACTTGTATATAAATCACTAAATGACCTAGGACCTCAATACATTGCAGATATGCTGATTAAATACAAACCAAACAGATCACTCAGATCATCAGGATCAAGTCAACTAGAAATACCAAGGGTTCACTCAAAGCAAGGAGAGTCTGCGTTTAGCTATTATGCCAGCCGTAGCTGGAACCAGCTTCCTGAACAGATCAGATGTGCTCCAACAGTAGCCACTTTCAAATCCAGACTCAAAACATATCTGTTCAGCTGTGCATTTACTGAATGAGCTATGCCACTGTACGTCCGACTGATTGCACCTTATCTTATGCATTTTCTCAATGTGCTCTGTGCTTTGTCCGAACTGCTTGCACTTTAATTATGTTTCATTTTAACCCTGTTTTATTTTTATTTTTTAATTATACTTTTATTTTTTAATTATTTTTTATTTTGTTAAGGCTGTCTGGGTGGAAGAGGTTGAGAGACGGGGGAGCTTAAACAGTTATTGTGGTTCGAGTCCACATAGAGACGGGGGAGCTTAAACAGTTATTGTGGTTCGAGTCCACATAGTTATCCTCAATTTAGACCCCGACGTGATGTCTCTGATCAGGTAAGACATGAATTTGGTTTTGACTACCTGATTAGTGGCTCACTGAATAAATGTTATTGTGGTTCGAGTCCACATAGTATAGCCTTGGACGTGTAAGAGGATAGCCCTGGTGTTCCGGTCCAGGAAGATTTGTCTGTAAGGGTAATGTTTAAATGCACAGTTACCTAACAAATATTTTTTGAGTACTCGCTCTGGTGCGAGGAAGACCCATTTAGATCTGCTCTGGCGGGTAAAACATCTAGAGAACACCCTCAAGTTAGGCCAAGAAGATTTGTCTGTAAGGGTACTGTCTAAACGCACAGTTACCTGACAAATATTTTTAACGTAAACCTGACTCTCCATTTTCTTCAACCCCGGATAGGGGATTTCATCTTTATTTTTATTTCCTTTTAATTTCCTTTTAATTCTTTTTATAACTATTATACTATATATATTTTTATTTCATTCACTTGTAACTATTTTAACTTCATTTCTGTGTAAAGCACTTTGAATTGCCACTGTGTATGAAATGTGCTATACAAATAAACTTGCCTTGCCTTGCCTTGCCTATTGTGCCCTGGTGGCCTGTATACAGTAGCTAACACAAATGTTAAACGGGTTTTATCATGTACACTACATAACGTTACATAAAGCAGCAAAACTTCAAAGGAATTATATTTGAAACTAGACTTCTGAGTAATACTGAAGATATTATTATAAATTACAGCAACTCCTCCCCCTTTACCTTTCAGATGCGGCTCATGTTTATAACAATAATCTTGGGGGGTGGGCTTATTTAAAGTAATGTAGTCGTCAGGTTTTAGCCAGGTTTCTGTCAAACACAGCACATCTGGATTATTATCTGTAATGATATCATTAACAATAAGTGATTTTAGGGAAAGGGATAAAATATTCAGCAACCCAAGCTTTATCAATTGTTCATCTGTATTATATCTGTTCTTTATTTGTTGGACATCAATTACATTTTTACTGTTGAATGGTTTTGATGTTTTTTTGTATTTACTAATTCGGGGAACAGACACAGTCTCTATATGGTAATATATAGGAGAAAGAGTCTCTATGTGCTGGGATTTATCTGACTCCGGTGACGTGAGACAGCTAACAGACGGTCGTTTAGCCAGTTTGTCTGCTTCTTGACCTGGGCCCTAGTGAGTTTAAGACTATATTGAATCCCCAGTTAACTTCATGAACATGGAAATGGTGGGAAAATATCACATTGGACATGCGCCAAAGTGCTGAGAGTAAACGGATGTTCTATTTCTAACACACTGGATTCGCGCGCTTGCGCAACTGAAGAGACAAAAGTCACGAGTTTACGCCGGTAAATCTTTGGTGTGAACTCACATTAAACAAATGCCCCCCATGAATGAATTATTGCCGCCTAATGTTCTTTCCTGTAGAATCATTAGTCTAGACCAACAAGGAGTTCACTGTCTTTATAAACCAAGAAATAAACTCTTTATGTGTCTCCTAATTTTATAAAAAAAAAAAAAGTATAAATGCTTTTTTATTATGTTTTTATTGCATTGAAGAAACCAAGTGAACTTATCAATATACAGTACAATACACAGAGCAATGAAACAACATAAACACAATATGTCAAGAGATACAAAACGAACTATGGACACCACATATAGTTTCACAGTGGGTGTTCACCGAGTCTGTGTTTGTCAGTCCAGACCTTTTGTGTCGAGGAGTTGAATGGCTTGTGGGGAGAAACTGTTACACAGCCTTGGATGTAAGGGCCGAATGCTTTGGTGTCTTTTTCCAGATGTCAGTGTGGATGTGAGGGGTTGTGTGGTCTGCCACGATGCTCGTGGATTTTCAGATGTCCATGACGGAGGATAGAGAGACCCCGATGATCTTCTCCGCTGTTTTTACTATCCATTGTAGGGTCTTGTGATCTGAGACGGTGCAATTTCCAAACCAGACAGTAATGCAGCTTCTCAGGATGCTCTCAATAGTCCCTCAGTAGACAGGATGGGTGGTGGGAGCTAGTTTCTTCAGATTTCTCAGAAAGTGTAGATGCTGCAGGGCTTTCTCTGTTATGGGGCTGGTGCTGAGGGACCAGGTGAGGTTCTCTGCCAGGTGGCCACAGAGGAATTTGGTGTTCTTGATGATCTCCACAGGGAGTTGTTGATGTACAGCGGATAGTGGTCACTTCGTGTCTCCTGAAGCCAACAACTCTCTCATTTGTTTTGTCCACATTCAGAAACAGGTTGTCAGCTTTAAACCAATCCTTTAGGCCCTGCACTTCCTGTCTGTAAGCTGACTCGTCGTTCTTGCTGATGTGACCCACCACGGCCCTCATTGGCAGACTTACTGACTGAGGTCTCCCAGTCAAAAAGTCCAAGATCCAGTTGGAAATTTCAGATGAAAATTGTAATTTTGTCCCCCCTCTACAAAATAGTGAATTATTCACAAATATTAAATACCATGGATGAGTATTTACTCTGTTCTTCCTGTGTGCATTTCTTTCACCTGCACAAATATTATAAATATCTTTTGATCCACTTTTGATCACAGGAGAGTCTCTACTTCTGTCATGGCTATTGTGTCTCAAGAATGAGGTTCCTTGGAAAATTATGTGATTGTGTCCCCTGGTGGCCAAAGGTTGTAAACAACAGCCACATGTGATCAATATCATTTAAACAGGTTGTTCTAAAATTGTCCAATTGATTCTTTGATTTGTGCCCAAGTTAAAACATGTCTGTGTTTGCCCCCCATGAACTAAATATAACGTAAAAATGTCACACATTGGGCCTCATTCATGAAACATGAGCAAATCGAATCTTTGTGTAAATCATTTATAAAGCCGCTCTGATGTAAATTTTCAGATTCACGAAAATGTTCGTATTTTCAAAATGTTATTTGGAATTAAATAAATGTACACCTGCTCCCTACCACATGTAAATGGTGCGTAAAACATTTGAACGTGTTCTAATTTAGGCAAACTGATGACATTGCACTAAAATTTTCAACTAAATATCCAAATAAATCTAATTATTAAACTAAATTAACCATATAAACTAAATTACTGATCTAAAGCCCACACTGTCACTGTATGATAATTGAAATGAACTGATGACATCACCGTTTTCTCCGGAGCGGCTGTACTGTATATAAAATTCTGTTGCATTATTTTCCTGTTTAACACTGTAAAGCTGCTTCGAAACAATCTGCATTGTTAAAAGCGTTATATAAGTAAAGTTGACTTGACTTGACTTGATGTGCTATGTACCATAATAATATTTCAAGAGTTGATTTGCCTGTATTTTGGTAATAGGCACATTTAACCAGGCCGTCCAATCACAGTGGAGGAGGGGCAGGACAAAAACTACACTGACCAATCATCCCACTTGTACACCGACTGAACAACAATGGAGAAGTTAATACTGCTTTTAACTGCATTTTTATATTCAGTAATATTCCTCAAAATGAGATGCTAGTAACACATTACTGCCATGGATATTCTGTATCATAGCAACCAAAGTATCTCAGCTGGAAAAACTGCCCTTGCAAAGTGCTTTCAAGCGCAACCAGCTGGCCCTTTTCAGGGGCCTAATGTTTATGATGTTTATGAAGATCCATAGTCATTTAAATGCTTATGCCATTTCTCAGAGGTTTTTGAGTGTTTGTGTTGTGTGTCGACCAGTTTTTGTTGCATATGGTTAGGAATGTTACTTTATTCAAATGATGTAAAACATATTACATTTACGCATTTGGCAGACGCTTTTATCCAAAGTGACTTACAGTGCCCTTATTACAGGGACAATCCCCCTGGAGCAACATGGAGTAAAGTGCCTTGCTCAAGGATACACTGCTGGTGACCGCTGGGATCGAACCAGCAACCTTCTGCATTTCAGGTCCATGGTTTAACCCACTGGACCACCATCTCACACTTATCAGTGTGAAAGAACCGTTGTGTAGCCTAGAAAGGATTTTGTTTGTTTGTTTACATCCATAACTTCACAATGCACATGACATTTAGGAAATAATCATCTTTAATACATTTGGGGCAGGTAGTGAGATGAGATGTATTTTTATATAAAGTGCGGTCCACAAGTCTCATTTAAAACTCATGTTAAGTCTCATGTAAATAATTGTTTCAGAATTTCAGAAATAAATAAACACACTCTTGAGGATTTATTTAGCATCAGAATAACTTCAATTACAGCAAAGAATCAGTGACAAGCTTTAGGATAAAATATCGTAATTGCTCTCTCACATCTAAAGTTTTAACTTTTCTCCTGAACTTATAATTAAAATAGCGTCCCTTGTTGAAAGCATAAACATATTATTGAGTATTATTAAGTATGAGGATGAACTTCAGTACGGTGTTCAGTACGGCAGCACAAGTGCTTGAAGAAGCTTAACATCGTAAATAAATCAAGAAATCTACCATTTGAATCGTTGTCTTTTTAAAGATAAAGATCGTCGTCTTTTTAAGATTTCCAGGGTGTCACGTTTCTTTATCGCCACCTGTAAATGAAACGTTTTTGCTTATTACATCACATGGTTTTTATAATAATTTACAATCATTTTATAAGTTGTGAGAACAGACTCACGTTTAGCAGCGTGCAGCTTTCAGGGGTTTCGAGATCACCGGTTCAGGGGTTTGAGTCCAATGCAGTGTTAGGTTTGTTAATCCTCTACTAGCCAAAGCAGACTTCAACTGGAAATAACAGATTCATACTAAACTGATTAGATTGGAATAGGACAATATACTAAACTCTCAGTCTCGTGTGTTTCTAAGGATTTTTTAGGTATGATAAATGAGTCACACCCAAACGTAAGTTTACATTGCATATATTTTGGGGGGAAAAGTGTTTATTGTCCATATAAGGAAAGTTAATAGTGTCCAGTGTTGTTCAAAATATCTTCAAACATATCTGCATGTAATTAAATGTGTTTTAAATGTGTTGATGTGAATGTTGTTATACACAACATGTACACCTGGGGCCGATACCATGAAGCCGGTTTAGCTGGCTGGTCAGATATGTTTAAGCTTAGTTTGTGCTAATCCTGGGTTTTGGGTACCATTAAAATGGTTTGGCTTTCATCTCCATAGTAACTTACGCTCCACGGCTAACCTGCTCCAGGGCAGGTTATGTTCTGGATAAGAGATCTCAAACTGAAATTGGACCAATCAGCTGTGAGCAAAGTGACACGCCTCTGATGCAATGAAGTCACTCCCCCTGTTTCTACTCCAAATTAAAGGTCACGACAGAGCAAATGGTTTTTAAAGACTTAAGCGCCTGGCTTTTAACAATGCTTTTTTATAATAATAATAATAATAATAATTTTGAATGATTTATATATCATTTATGTAATTATTATACCCGTAATCAATTACACAGGTTAACATTTTAGTTAATCAATCACTAAAAGGCACTTAGTTGAAATTAATATAAGTAGTCTACATAAAGGTCATTCAAATAAGCTTTAAAATCAATAAATAAAGCTATAAAAATTACTACATGCGAGCTTAAATGTTCAATTCTCTCTATATATCAACTAAACTAACGTCATAACTTTTACTTGCATTGACGTAGTGAATATTGTGTCCTCTTTCATAGACAGCTCTTTTCTTCTTGCTGTGTAAATTAGTTAAAATTCTTAATATTTTTCAATTATGTAATATTCTTCAGAAGAGAGAAATCAGTTTCACTGATTCTCTCGCGAGAAGTGAATCTCAGTTTCACTGATCACAGCGTGTGATTGGCTGTTCACTGCTGATGTCACAGCTAAACTCCTAAACTCAGGATCAAAGTCTGAGTTGACAGAGAAAGCAGATGATTGGCATCATGGGACCAACAAAGCCTGAATAGATTGATTTGGTTTTGTCAACTCTAAACTAATCCTGTAACCCTGAGTTAAACTACCATCATGGTACAGGCCCCAGGTCTAAATGCTAATGCTAAATCTAGCTGCTTTGAAACAATCGGCATTGTAAAAAGCACTATATAAATAAAGGTGACTAAATGATTTTTTTTCACTGCAGTTCTCACCCAGCCATAAGGAGGCGATGTAGACCTAGCATCAGCCTGACTCAGTGGTCATGTGTGAGTGTTTTGTCTTTTTGCTTGATACATGAGTAACCTATCTGCTTCTTGGACGACTTTTAACCCTGTCTCGCTACAATCATTCAAGGAAGTTATTGCAAAACTTAAACCTACCTCATGTCCTCATGATACAATTCACCCTCGCTATCTGAGGCAAATCATAGACACTGTAGGGCCGGGACTTGTGTCATTGCTAAACAAGTGTTAGGGTCCATCCCTGATAGTCTAAAAAAAAGGCTATTGTCACTCCAGTTCTAAAGGACCCTTCACTGGATACATCTGTCTTTGCAAATTTTCGTCCAATATCTGTCCTGCCATTTATCTCGGTTATCAGATGAATGGCATTTACGCTAATGATAGTATCTCTGTTTTATCCCGAGGTTTACTGCAGTCAGCCGGATCCGGACCATATCCAGATCAGATGGTGGACCTGCGCCCAGAGAAGACCAACGCAGGACCCTGAAGTGTCCGCAGAGACCGTGATTAGACTCCCCCTAAAACTGCCTCAGTTCGTTCTAATATTACAATTTAATAATTATTTAATCAACTTCATCCGCAATAAACCCGTCTCCAGCGTGATGACTCCGATCATTAGAATATTGCACTTTAATAATTATTTAATCAACTTCATCCTCAATAAACCCGTCTCCGGCGTATTGCCTCCGGTCCTTCAAATATTCCGATCTATTATGACCTCTGACCTGTAAAGCGGCCAGAATAATAATAATAATAATAATAATACACTGTTTGTTAATTGGCCAGAGGAGAACTGGCACCCCGACTGAGCCTGGTTTCTCCCAAGGTTTATTTTTCTCCATTAGGTCACCTGATGGGGTTTTGGTTTCCTTGCCACTGTTGCCTCTGGCTTGGCGTGCTCAGTTGGGGACACTAAATTTTTCAACTAAATATCCAAATAAATCTAATTATTAACCCTTTAAGGTACTACTCAACCATTTGGTAGACCACACTTTAAGTCACTATATTTCATTGAAAAATGCATCAAGTTTAACTCAACCTGAATGAGCCATCTCTACCGTTTGGTGTAGTTGTGCAATGCTAAAAAAATCCACTAGATGGCACTGTGTTTGTGAGCAGCATGCCTTTTCAGTGTTCCTTCAAACAGCACGTGACACAGAGAAAATGTACTCGTCCTTTGATGACGCATATCGGCGGGACTTTTAAAGGTAAGACAATTTTTTTGACATATCATTTCAGAGGAGTTGTTAAATTGAATTATGTAACTTAATTTAAAAAAAATAAGTCTTATAAGGGTCAAATAATTTTTTCAAAACATGCTCTACCAAACGGTTGAGTTGTCATTTTATGGTAGAGAAACTAGCTAATGTTGGTAAAATTAGTTGATGAGCTATGTACAATGAACAAAAGGGTTAGTGTTGTTAAAATTATTAATTTAATATTATTCAATTACATATTTGATGAAAAATGATATTGATAAAATATTTTTTCACAATTTCTGTACTGTATTTTGGTAAATATCAAGAATAAATTAGAAGAATTAATACCACTTCTGGTGTTACTATTAATTTCATAATTTAAAATTGACTATGTTTGTGTATTACTATATGACTAGCATTGTAAGAGTACATGGTTTGTAATACAAATTGTTTTTCTTTATGTTTTAGACCTGATAGATGGACGCCAAATCATTTTATGGTTCAAGACCACGCACTTTTCTGGCCCTTGTGCCAGAAAACCCTGAGGACTCAGATGCGGATCTGAGTGATGATGACCCCGTAGATGATCCAGATTATCTGCCCACACCCGCAGAAGAGAGTGGGGACACTTTTTTTGATTCAATGGATGAGGAGGAGGTTGCCTCAACAAGTTCATCCTCTAATCCACCATCCAAAAAGAAGAGGAGAATGGGGAAAAATTGCCTGAAAACGGTTTCTTTGGCAGAGCTACTGGACACACCTGAACCATCACCCCCAGAAAGGACGGCAGAAGAAGATTGTGGAGGCATGAAGACATTGAGACATTCCAGGTTCCAGACTCAAGTTTTAACCTCCCTGATGCTGTAAAGACACCCTTTCAGTATTTTAAAATGCTCTTCACGGATGAGATGATTACACATATCTCTGAGCAAACCAATCTCTACACTGCCCAGGAGCTGGGAGATCCAATCAGCACCAGTCCTGAAGAGATTGAAAAATTCCTGGCAATGCTTCTCTTCATGGGTGTTTTCAGTTTCCCAGCCATCGATGACTACTGGTGCATTGAGTCACGATTCAGTGTGATAGCCGATATTATGCCAAGGAGAAGATTCAAGCTGTTACGCCGGTACCTTCATTTTAATGATAATCAGCAGTGCAATGGCAGCCCAGACAGGTTCTACAAAATCCGCCCCCTTTTTGACATGCTTCGTCAGCAGTGTCTTCTGATCTCATCCACTTACCAGCACAGTGTGGATGAGGTCATGGTGGCGTATAAAGGCACAAGGGCTGGCTCTCTCTGCCAGTATATTGCCAACAAGCCAGACAAGTGGGGCTTTAAATTGTTCTGCCGGGCCAGCTCATCTGGCATCATTCATGACTTTCTCCTCTATCAGGGGGCGTCCACATTTTTCAATGTTGCCCTAACTGAGCAGGAGAAGGCACTGCTTCTAGGGGCCAAACTTGTGACAACACTCTGCAAAACCATCACACTGCCAAGACTTTCAGTCGTCTTCTGTGACAACTTCTTCACCAGTTTCGACTTGGTCCAGAACCTGCAAGAGAACCTGGGCATCAGGTGCATTGGCACTGTCCGACCAAACCACATGGGTGGAGCAACCTTAAAGACGGACAAAGAGCTGATGAAGGAAGGACGTGGAGCTTTTGACTTTATGTCCACACATGTATAAGACCCCAGCGAAATCCAGGCGATGGTACCTTCCCCTGTTTGGATACATCCTAGACCTCTGCATCTCAAATGCCTGGCTTGTCTACAAACGGGACTGCAGACTCCTGAAAGAAGCACTGCTGCCTCTCAAAAAGTTCCGTCTGGCAGTCGCACACACTTTGGCTCAAGTCAACAAGCCAGCACCCAAAGTTGGCCGACCTTCATCATCCTCTCCACCACAGATGTCGTCAAACAAAAAGTCCAATACCCCAAGAACATCCCACCCACAACCAGATGTACAATATGACAACTTCGGACATTTGCCACTACACTCTAACAAGCGGGGGCGATGCAACCTCTGTCCAAAGGGAGTGTCGAGATGGAAATGCCAGAAATGTCATGTATTCCTGTGTATGAATGCAAAGCAGGAATGCTTTGCAGCATACCATCAGAAATGAATGGCCAAAGGCAAAATAAGTGCTGTTGCACCGCTGCTGTTGCACCCCTGACCAAAATCATTAGTGCAGTCAAAACCCATTTGTGCTGTTGCATGACCACCAAAAATATTTGTTTAAATCGTCTTTAAAACTCTACAAAGAAGACCGTACTGCACAGTGGTTTAAAGTAGTCTTACCATATTCAAAACAGTGTCTGTAAAGCTTATTGGAGGTTTTCTTTTTCTCCCACTGACATAAAAAAACAAAAACAAAAAAATTCTAATCAAATCTTGGGGGAAGTTTTGCACCAACACACACACACATTGGTGTTATTGGTCAAGAAATTGCACTTAATATGACTTGTTCTGAATGTTGTTCTTTAATTATGAACAGACGTCTCAACCGTTTGGTAGAGGACTGTATCTAAAATACTGTAGGGTCTAATTTAAAAAGAAAAATTGATTGTTGTTATTGTTATCATAATTGAATAAAATATGCAAAGAAATAATTTGTCCTTTGCTTTTTTCATGGTGCGTACCTTAAAGGGTTTTAAACTAAATTACTGATCTAATTACTGATCTAAAGCCCACACTGCCACTGTATGATAATTGAAATGAACTGATGACATCACCATTTTCTCCATAATGGCTTAAATAATAAATAAATAAAATTATGCTGCATTATTTTCCTGTTTAACACTGTAAAGCTGCTTTGAAACAATCTGCATTGTTAAAAGCGCTATATAAATAAAGTTGACTTGACTTGACTTGACATTATTTGGATGCAAATGGATTGATAACGAGAACACCATGTCAGTTTCATGCAGGAAGGGCTAACAGGAAGTGACATCACATGACAAGAATCAGTGTTTTTATAAACGATTTCCTTTAATTTTATCTCGGTTTATCATCAAGGTTATGGAAATACAATTTTTTTACAGCTTCAGTCATTTTTAACTAATAATCACATCTATGAGACATTTCAATCTGGCTTCGAATCGCTGCATAGCACCCAAACCGCACTAGTAAGAGTTCTCAATGACATCTTTATGACTACTGATTCTGGTGATTCTGTCATTTTAGTTATACTTGACCTGTCCTCAGTCAAGTTTTTCTGTTAAAGTGGGAAATTGTGGTGTACCTCAGGGCTCTGTTTTAGCACCCACATTTTTTTTCTCTATATTTACTTCCATTGGGCTCCATCTTTGATAAACAATTCTTCCATTGTTACGCAGATGGACATGCAAATCCTCCTGCCTGTAACCAGGACACACAATAGTGCTCCTAACACTCTCTCAGCCTTTCTGGACGATGTCAAAACATGGATTTCCAAAAATGCTCTGTTCTTGAACTCGGATAAAACGGAAACGATTGTCTTTAGCCCCTCTGACTCCAGGACACAAAATCAGTTTGACCCTGGGCACTTAAATTCTCCAGAAAATCTCCACAAGTGATGAATCTGGGTGTGGTAAGCGACAACCGCCTGAAATTTGACAAACAAATCAGCTCTGTTGTAGATTCAAGCTTTTTCTGTATCCGTTCTCTTTCCAAAAGGAAATCTTTTCTTTCTGAAGACTCTTTAAAGGTTGCTATCCATGCCTTCATTATATCTTGGGCTGGACTATTGTAACTCCCTATGGCATTTCTAAGACACACAATTCTTGGCTACAACTGGTTCAAAATGCTACAGCTAGGTTCACGTCACGCCACTTCTGAGATCTCTACACTGGCTGCCTATCCAGTTCAGAATTGAGTTCAAAATTCTGTTTTAATGGTTACCTTAAACAAACTAGTAATCAAAAGTTGTATTTTTTTGTGATTTCTGCTCTGTTTTTTTTTTTTTTTTATATATTTAAAAAATCATGTCTGATCATTTGAATTCATAAACGGAAAAACAACTGAATAATTAATTAAATTTTTTCTTAACAAAAATATGACCCTATGAAATGTTTTAATTGTATTCTGTCATTTTAATTTCTCTAGATGTGTGACAATGCAAATGTATTATGAAAACCAATGGTAAAAGCAGTTTAATGAATCTTTTAAAATGCAATCAAGTGAAAATTGAACTTTTTTTTTTTGCAAACAAAGTGCTGCATAACAGAGGATTATCCTTCACATGGAAGAATGTGTGTTATTCCTTAAATACAATTTTAATAATTCTGTTATTGTTGTTTTGAGACGTACATTCTACACAGCATTACAGAAATCATAGGCAGTCCTTCCAGAAAAATGCGGCTTTTTTAGTGATTGTTACGGCAAAAATCCTTGATTATGCGGCACTTTTCTTAAAAAATGCAATGGAAATTGCAGGATATTTATGCAATTTTATGCGATAAAATTGTGGGAACTTGCAAAAACTGCGGTTTGATGAAAAAGAGGATAAAAGCACTACATCACAGAAAGTGCTGGAATATTTAAGTTCTCATCTTGTTTTATTGAAGACCTTAATAATGGCTCAAATTTACAAAACATTGAGTCAAACAAGTTCTGTCGCTTTACAAAAGGAATATTCTACAACTTCTGAAGAAATTAATAAATAACTTCCTGTTTTACAGACATTTGAGTGCTTCCAATGCACAAAGTGCAATCTCTTAAAGGGTTAGTTCATCCAGAAATGTAAATTCTGTCATGAATGCCATCCCTCATGTCGCTGGACACCCGTCAGACCTCCGTTCATCTTCAGACACAGATGAAGATATTTTAGTGTAAATCCGATGCTCAGAAAGGCCTCCATTGGCTCAATGCACTGCACACTCTCAAGAGCCATAAAAGCACTAAAGACTAAAGATACAGAGTCCATCTCACTACAGCGGCTCTACAGTAACTTTATGAAGCGACGAGAATAGTTTTTGTGCTAAAACCTAAATAACGACTTATATAGTGATGACCGATTTAAAAATCATGAAACTGCATCATGAAGCTTCGAAACGGTATTAATCAGTGAGTCGATTCATGATTCGGATCGGGTGTCAAACTGCTGAAATACGTGACTTTGGCGATCCAAACCGCTGAATCGACTCACTGATTCTTAACGCTCCAAACCGCTGAATCGACTCACTGATTCATAACGCTCTGAACCGCTGAATCGACTCACTGATTCATAACGCTCTGAACCGCTGAATCGACTCACTGATTCATAACGCTCTGAACCGCTGAATCGACTCACTGATTCATAACGCTCTGAACCGCTGAATCGACTCACTGATTCATAACGCTCTGAACCGCTGAATCGACTCACTGATTCATAACGCTTCAAACCGCTGAATCGACTCAATGATTCATAACGCTCTGAACCGCTGAATCGACTCACTGATTCATAATGCTTCAAACCGCTGAATCGACTCAATGATTCATAACGCTTCAAACCGCTGAATCAACTCAATGATTCATAACGCTCCAAACTGCTGAATCGACTCACTGACTCATAACGCTCTGAATCGCTGAATCGATTCACTGACTCATAATGCTCTGAATCGCTGAATCGACTCACTGACTCATAACGCTCTGAAGCTTCATGATGCTGTGTTCTGATTGGTCATCACAGGGAAACTGCTTTGCTCTTTTGCTGTTATTTTTGTTGGCCAATGGGAGTTTGTGCTTCATCATGGTTTCTCTGATAAGTATGGTTTCTCCGCGGGGTTTGCAGCTTTTCGATGACGTTCACGTCGGGTAATTACGTCACTTCAAAACGTTCCCATGGCAACAGGGGGAAATGGCGGCTCTTGTGTGAAGTAAACGAACATGTTTCAACTTTCTGCTAATATATGTGACTTTTTTTGCAATGAAAATGCGGGGATTATGAAATCATGCTAGCCCGCATATTTTGCACTGGGAAATAGGCAATTTCCGTGGCGAAAGTGCAGCGTATTTGAAAAAATGCATCCCCCGCATAAATATGCAGACTTTGGCTGATTATGCGTTAAATCATGCGATCGCATAATTATGCTTTTCTGGAGGGACTGTATAGGGCTCTAATGTTTATATATAGTCTTTCTCTCACCTGTATGAGAACGTTTTCTCTCATTGTCAGGTCGGTCAGATCAGCTCTGGAGTTAAACTGCATCTTCACAAATGTTCGTTTTAAAACAGGACCTAACAAACAAGCATTAACACATTCAGACAAGTAAATGCATACAACATATAAAGACGCATTATACGTTGAGCTTGCATTCATTAAAACGTATTAGCGCTGTCTCTTTGACAAAAATATAGCAATATTTATTATTATTTGATATTAGGTGTGGGAGAAATGACTACAATCTTAGAGTAAGACAAATAAATGTTCATCTCACAAGAAAGATATAGCACACAATGTAGTTATTTTAGCTGGAAATAAGGTTATGATATCAAAATAAAATAGTCACTGAAAAATAAGAACAAAGAAACTAATTTGAACTCATTTCTTTTGTTTATTAATTACCAACAAAAGGATATTAAGGAAACCAACTCGGACGGATCCAGTATACTGATACACATTCAATTTGATCCCAACTGTTTATGTCCATTAAAGACATAACCAAATATGTTTAGGTAAAAGCATGCCAAGACAGGCATTTTGCCATATTTTGACCAATGGACTACTTGCACTGAGCTTCGTGATGCACTTCCATTTTGAAATAGAACATGTCACTAACCGCTGGCACAACTCTGCAAGTCTATTTATCCTAGCAAAAACGCAACAAAATGATGATTCACGAAAAATAAAACCAAGATGATGAACGAACGACAAGGAAGCACAAAAAATGAACATGCATTACACAAAAGTAAATACAAACGAGACAAACAATGACATCACTGTAACTTACGTATGGAGCGGAATCAACAGACTCTTCAGGGCTGGAGAGCTTTTCTATTATTAAAGCGGGTCCTAAAGCTCTTCCCTGATCATAACCCTCCATCTTCCAGCGATATTCTTAAGAGCTTTTCTCTTTTGTATTGTCTCAGCCTGTTACAGTCTTTTTCTCCTCCACTGTCATATGCCCCCAAATGCTGATTGGCTACACGTTTGTTGTTGTGTCGGTCCGACCAACTTTTTTCAAATATCGCTTACCACACCTTTAAAGATGGGACAGTACCCATTTTATTTGGACCAACTTGCTCCTCAGAATCACAACCTGCAAGTATGATTGGTTATTGATGTATATATTTTCTCATAATATACGGAGCAACGTGTCACTGAGAAACGTCCTGCTCAAGGTGTCCCTGCGATGGAGGTTCGGGTTGAATAACGCGCCCCCTCAGATATTTGAGCCAAATGGATTTGAATGCAGCTTCCAGAAAACAATTAAAAAATATATAGAGTTTATTCTAATCTTTGAATATTGCAGGTACAAAATGAAAGTTGTTGTCTTTTGGTGAATATCTTCGTTTTGAGGCTAAAGTTTGTCACCAAGCCTGGACGACTCGAGCAGAACCATTGAGTATTCGCATGGGGGAATCCGTCCAAAATGTTTATCCTTATTTTAAATTGACTTTTACTGATCGACCGAACTCTGAACTTCAAATAACTTTTGATGCACAAAATGCACTGTCGAACGGCAAGATAAGGTGCTGTTTTCCTTGTGATGTCAGTGCATAAATGCTTTAAACTATTTCGTTTCTTTAAACTACAGAATACGCGGAAGACTGAATCAGTGCAGGACTTATAGGCCGAATAGGCTATTCTGGAATAGTGACAGTAAATGCGTTAATAATGTATATAATAGGTATTGGATATGATAACATTACAGTAATTATTGCAGTGAAAGCAAGTCAAGTTTTAATAATAATATTGAGTGCATGACACCCCTGTATACCATCATACTGCCCAGACCTAGTAAATATTATAAATCAATACTACAGATGTAGGCTACCTTCTCCAAAAACCTCCACTTCACAGAGAGAGAGTATCTTCATGTCTCCAGGAATGATCAGATTCACATAACGTCCCTCCATCTCACCACATGGGTAGCTGTAGGACTCTCCAGCTGGAATAGCAGGAATAACAGCACATCTACAGACAGAGAGAGAAACAGATGAAGGAGATAAAGATACTGTCGTATATTCACATTCACATTTGTGTTTGAAGTCTCATGTTCTTCCCCGAGAGTCTCACATGGGATTGTTGTTGCCGTTGTTTTCTAAAGAGTTCCCGATGTGAATCTCTGCTCCACCTAATTGTTCTGTGCAGCAGTCATTTCTGTTAGTGATGACCACTCTACTAACTCTGTAAATATGCCGCAGATCCAGCCTCCACCACGGGTTAGTCTCATTAAGGGTTGCGGAGCATCCTGTATTCGCCTGCTGGAGACCTCGATTACCGTCAATGGCCTTTTCAGCAAACCAGTTCCCAGATGTTGATGACTGTGTAGTGGCTTCATCTACTGCCAGATTTCCTGGGAAATGAATTAAAAAGAGCATTTTCGAGTGAATATTTTGCATAAAAACTCTGGGTGGAAACACCAAGCTGGCATAAAAAAACGTATGTTCTCGATTGAGGCGGATAATGTTTTAATTCGTCGTCATCACACACCATCTGAAATGTGATTTAGTCCTAAAGCCAAAGTCTGTCATCAAAATTATCTCACACAATTGTGTTCATCAGGCATCCGAACGCAAAAGTGTTTGTGATTGTTTCATCTGTGATCAAGAAAACAAAATCGTTGATAAATACATGGTAATACTATATTTTTCAACTAAACATCGAAATAAATCTAATTAATAAACTAAATTAACCATGTAAACTAAATTACTGATCTAATTATTGATCTAAAGCCCACACTGTCACCGTATGGAAATTGAAATGAACTGATGACATCAAATGGCTATACAGCTTAATAAAATTATGCTGCATTATTTTCCTGTTTAACACTGTAAAGCTGCTTTGAAACAATCTACATTGTTAAAAGCTCTATATAAATAAAGTTGACTTGACTTGACTTGAATGAAACGGTGCTTTAATCGCAAATGTTTAAAGCGCGGAAGTTAAATTCTGGGTTACTACAACCCAGTTACAGATTATTCAGATACAGAGCACTTTTTCAGGAGTGAGCAATTCTCAGTGCGATAAATATTTGTATGTTTTATTTCATCCAGAAAGTCGTTACGGTGTTGTAAATAATCTATAAACCATCGTTTTTTGCCAAAAGTCATTGTGTGAGGTTTGACGTCAACGTTGATTATCAAACGAAAGTTTGAGAAAGTCATTCATATACAGGTGACCTGCGGAGGAGTGTGTGTTGTGTCCTGAGCCAGATTTAGGTTAAGAGTGAGGAGGAAGTGATCTGAGGTGTGGAGTGACCAGCGTATGGTCAGTGGAGCAGTAGCGTGTGTAAATAAGGTCCAATTAGTTACCTGATTTGTGAGTAGATGCGGTAGATACTCGCTTGAGGTCAAATAAGGCAAGCAGAGTGTGGAAGTCAGCATAATATATCGTATAACTGTTATAATAATAATACAAAATGTAATTGTTGATCTGAAAATTCAGCTTTGTCCCCGTTATGATTGAATCACAGGACCGGATACCAGTCATTTGCCAAGAGATCTCTTATTTATTATTTGTATATGTCAGACATAGTAGAGACATTGAAAAGTTATTGTCTCATGCCAGCTGTATGTTTCTCCATTCCTCCGTTTCTCTCCCTCTCCCTCTCCCTCTCCCTCTCCCTCTCCCTCTCCCTTCTCCATCCTCCCTCCTCTCTCTCCCATCTCTCTCTCCCGTCTGAGGCAGGACACTCAATTTGAATGTTATATATTACTAACAGAGGATCTCACTAGGAAGAGACTTCCTTAGAAGGAAGAGAAACATGTGTCCTATGTTTAAAATAGAGCGTATACTTCATGCTTACATATGTTGCACAATCCACTTTCCTTATAAAGAATCAGTTGACAATACATCATGGAACAGATGCATGCTACTGTATGCATCAGTAAGAACATGTTCTATAAGTATGCACATTCCTGTAACAAATATAGTTCATCCATGTCTCTCCTTGGGACACATGTACAGACACAGCCTGACTTTACATTGTACATTATACAAATAATAATGAAAAATAATAAAACATAATAATACTAAATATAAATAACATTAAACAATAAAATTTCAATCTTCAGTAATTAAGCATACTATCATAAATTATACTATTATTGTTATTATTAATATTTTTGTATAAATGTATAATTAAGAAAGTTCATCATTTCTGATGGAAAGTATAAATAAGGTCAAGGCCAATATAAATTCTACTTGTTTCTGTTTGGTATTGTACCATAATTTGACCCTTAGTAGGACTTGAGTTGCTTGGTTTGTGTGCACTGCGACTTGAGACTTGAACACGTGTGACTTGCTCCCACCTCTGATGAAATGTGCTCTGTGATTTACCTAACAAATACCCGTAGACTTCAACCTCAGCAAGAGTAAGAATCTTCTGAATCCCAGGAATATGGATAATCACGTAGCGCCCCTCCATCCCGCCGCACGAGTAGTTGGCCGTGGCTCCAGAAGGAATAGTAGAAATTACAGCACATCTACAGACAGAAAGATTATCGGTTATCGGTTTCTGTTCATTCTAAGCTGTAGTCAAAGATAAAATTCAAAGAAAGCCTCACATGGGGTTGCTGTAAACGTCAGCCGGGAAGTTTCCGACACGAATCACTGCCCCGTTTATCCTTTCATAATTGTAATCAGAAATTCTGTTCGTGATGGCTACTCTGTTCACTTGGTATTCATTGAGTAGATCCACCCTCCACCACGGGTCAGTTTGTGCGTTGGTGTGGGCAATGGTCTCCTTCAAACCATCGACAGCATTTCTAGGAATCCAGCTATCGTACTGTGATGACTGGCTCGTGGTTCGCCATAGCGCTGCGTTCTCTGGAAAATGTTTCAAGGATCGAGGTCAGTAAAACGTCATTGAATACTTACCAAACTTTATTGCTGGCAGAGTTCTTCAAAATCTTTTTCTTTATTACAAAGTTCCTTATACATAAAGTTAACTACACACATCACAACATGTAAATAGGAAAATGTTGGCGTTATTTTGTCACTTATTGAGCAGTAGGTTAGCTGGAGCCGTTTACCTCCAGTCTTTGTGCTAAGCTAGGCTAGCGGTGGGTGCATCAGACAGAGTTATGGCACGCACAGAGATGAGAATGGTGTGTATGGACTCATCTAACTCTGGGGGATACGGTGAATAAAATAAAGTCCCAAAAATTCGGCGTGTTGTTGAAAAAAACCCTCTAAACATCAATTCCAGTTGATCAAATAAAGTTAATTGTATTAAATTAAAAGATTCTTACCATCGGCTCCAGTTGCCATTTCTTGAATTGATAAAAACCCTGTGTAAGTAAGAAGATTCAAATGAATTTCAGGCCGTTTAAATGCAATGCTCATTTGAATTTCACTGTGCTGTGCATCAGACATTTTCTAATTCTCCACTCCTGTGAACTGAGACCAAATCATTGAGTTGAACACAAGAACAAATGAATCAGACTGAATCAAAAGATTCAGTAAATGGATCTGTCTCAAAAGTCGCGCTACTTTGCATGTTGCAACGTCATATGGACAACTTTAATTATACTTTTTATGTTTTTTTGTTTTGTAATTTTTTATTCATTATATTAAGAATTCTTAGTAAAGGAATTTCTGTTTTTAGGTGAACTATACCTAATAATCCATTTAGTCAGTATGCCCATCCTTGAAACAAGTACATATGTAAATCTAACATTCCTGTTCGATCGCTATATCAGATATTCTTGATTTTCATCATTTACATCATTTTTTTAATAATTTACATACACAAATGAGCATAGATTCCACCATGGATTTGTTTTGTAAATTAACTCTAAGAAACTGAGAGAAACTACTCTAGAGATCCAGTGACGGTCAAATAGAGCAAAATCTGTGTTGAGAGAAAATAAAGTACATACTTACAAAACTGCAACATGAAACCATTAACAAACAGATAAGGAACAATAATTCTGGCGTCATTATACATGCACAACATAGAACAAAAACAAAACATTTTTGTTTGTGGTTTGTTTGGCAAGAAATTAAATCCACTTTAAAGGATGAGATGAGTGTAAACTAAACTACAAACAGAACAAAGTAAAGCCTTGCAGAAACCTCAGTTAATATTAGTGTGAATGTAGTAAAATCGCAGATGCATGTACTTTACCCAGTAAGATCCACAGGCACTTGAAGAGCTTCATCATGGCTGATTGAAGGCGTTGTCTTTCTTTTAGGGATGGAGAGTGAGAGTTATATACATTTTATGGAGGATGACCCATTTAAATGTGCATCACATGATCAACCTTGTCTCTCCTCCCTTCCATCATCATTCACTTCTATCTCTGTCTGTGTCTTTTTAAATTGAACACTTAAACATAATATATATTTTCTAAGTGTTCTAAAGTTTGTCTGCGTCGCCTTCTGTATGTTGTTTTTATCTATTGTGTGGTTGAACTTTTATGTAAAGCAGATTGAGAGGTCTTTTTAAAGGCTCTATTTAAAATGAAGTTTATTATAATTAATTATTACTTATAATGGTCAATTTGGTCAAATGTTGTACACTAGATATTTTTATTCAAAATATTTTTTATCTGCAAGCCCCAAAATACACATACACTACTTAAAGGGTTAGTTCACCCAAAAATGAAAATTATGTCATTAACCCTCTAGGCGCCACGATCGAGTTTACTCAACAAGATGCGGCACTGAATAAAACGGACGATTTTGTCAAATAGGGTGTCAAATTTCGTTCGACCTCCCCTCCACTAGATGGCAGACATGTCATACTTCATCCCCAACTCAGAAAAACGTCATGCTTCTATACAAAATCTTCGAGCAAGAGCGCATTGAATCAGTGCGAACAAACGCGGAGCTAGTGTGTGAGTGAGCCATTTTATCAGAGCAAACAGAAGATGACGGTGATTCTTGAAGTGAAAGTATAGCCCTACACCAAGCACAAACGGTGAATCCTTTGCCCAATGTAGATGGTCCTTTGCCCAATGTCAGTAGTGGGAACAATGTTTCCCAGGGTCAGATTGTTCATCGCGAAGTTAGCAGGTGTGTTAGTGTTGTGGGGAACGAGGTGGGAGATTTTTACCGCGCTAGCCATGAAGCTTTGTCTTCTGACCGTGTGCCTCTCTGCAATTGCGGCGACAGTATTGTGGTGGAGACTTTGTCTAATGCCACTGAGTATGTTAGACGAGGTCGAAGTATTCATAGGATAGTTAGGGGGCAACGTGGAGGCAGGGTGGGGAGGCACAATGACAATGACAGTAGTCCGGACTGTGCACACGCGCGTCTGTCTCTCGTCTTGTCTCGTCATCTCACTCATGATCTTTGCCTTGCCGTGGCGAGTGAGCTTTTAAACTAAACAGGTCTTGTATACTTGTGTTTGTGTGTCATATGAATAATATATATGTGCCCCATACATGGAATCAGAGTGCCTACTGTATGTAGTAAATGGAAAATCTCTACAGCAAAAGGCCAACCGCTACATGCATTCGGTTTGTTTCTACCATTTATTAGTAATGATTTACACAGTTTGTTTACTATTTTACTATAGCCGCGTTTCCACCGAAATTACCCGGAACTATTTGTACCAGGAACTTTTTTCCCAGGAACTTTTTCTCCCCCAGACCTGCTACAATCTGCGTTTCCACCGCGGTCTAAAGTACCGGGGAGATTAGGCAAATTAGTCCGGTGACTTGGGAATGCGCGCGACTGCTTCTCCCAGTTACTGACGGACAGTAATCACTTTTGCGCGATACTGTCTGCAACAATAACAAGTGTAGGTGATCTTTTGCTGATTATGTACACACATTACCAACACTGTTTATTTAAACGTGCACTTTCACCTGGTTTGACCATTTTAATGCAAAATGGGATGATGGGCAATCCAAAATCTGAATGTGTTGTAATAGCTTGTGAAACAGTAGAGCGTTGGCAGGCCCAAACTGGGTCTCCTCCAGACTACTGTGGACGTATTACGGTTCAAAATGGGAAAAAATAAAATAAAATAAAATAAAAGATGATGGCTCAACCCGCAAGTACTCTTCAGAGTATGGTGGTGTTTATTAACAAGTGCACCAAAAATCCAATAGTCCAGCAGTGAATATATTTACAAGTGTACAGTCCCAAGAACAAAGTACCAAATCAACAAAAATAAAACAACAAAATAAATGAAAGATAGATAACTATACATTTATGTACACAAAAACTCACAAGTATCCACTATATACGGAGGGTTTCTTTAGCTCACGGCACCGCAGTAGCACGTTTGCTCGACTTGGAAAACAAGTCCCATACTGGAGTCTGGCCACTGCTTTTAAAGGCCAAACTCCGCCCCTTTTGGGGCACTACCATCCACAGGTAAGTGTCAGGAGGTAATATCTTCTACTTTTAAATACCTTAATTTTCCTCCAAAAACCAAATGAAACAAAACCCAATGTTGTCCAATAAACCTAATAACATAATAAACCTGACAACACTAACTCACAATTCCCTTTCGTTGCCAGGTTAAAACTTTAGTATCCCCCCACATAAAGACAAGACATGGTTTCGCCGGGTTCCGGTCCACTGTCGGTGCGGCGCAGTATGATGACGTCATAACCGCTCGCCCTACAGCAGTTCGAGTTTGCCGGCCCAGCTCCCAGCAACCCGGTTACACCCACATATAACACGCAATTTAACAATAAAACATGCAACAAACAAATAGTGAGTGTGTGTGATATGTCTGGAGGGAATAACAGAAGGGAAGTATAGAATGTGGAAAAATGTCTAAGTGCTATCGGGATCGCGTGTGCACCCGCTATACCAATAGCGACATCAACAGGTAAGGGAGAGCGTGTGGTGGTTGAGTGTGTGTGTGTGTGTCAGTGCTGCCGTTTGCAGCGGTGAAGATCACTTCTTCACATCACCTCCCCCCTCTCCAAGCCGCGCACTGTCCGGGAACCTGGACAGGTAGTCGGCCACAAGATTCTTCCTCCCGGGGCAATGCCGGATCTGGAAGGTGTAGTGCTGGAGAGCCAAGTACCATCGAGTAACACGAGCATTGTGGTCTTTCATCGTGTGAATCCAGGTAAGTGCCCGATGGTCGGTCTCCAGATCAAACTCCCGCCCCAGGAGGTAGTACCGTAGTGCTTCCAGGGCCCACTTTATTGCGAGACACTCCTTTTCGATAGTTGAATACCGGGTCTCCCTGGGCAACAGCTTCCTGCTCAAGAACACCACAGGTTTCTCAGCTCCGGTAGTCCCCTGAGCCAGTACTGCTCCGATCCCCTTGTCAGAAGCATCCACCTGTACCAGGAATCGCTGGTTGAAGTCGGGGCTTTGTAAAACTGGTTCAGAGCACACTTTGTCCTTCAAGGCGCTGAACGCCCCTTCGCAGGCCTCGGTCCACTCCACCGGGTTCTTCCCTGCTTTTGTCAGCAAGTCTGTCAGTGGCACTGCCAGAGTAGCAAAGTCGGGTATGAATCGGCGGTACCAGCCCACAAGACCCAGGAAGGATCGCACCTCCTTCTTCGTCCTAGGCCTAGGACTACGCCGTATTGCTTCTACCTTGCCAACCTGTGGTCGCAGTTCGCCATTGCCCAGTTGGTACCCCAGGTAGTTGGTCTCCTGCCTCGCCCACTCGCATTTAGCAACATTTAATGACAGGCCGGCTGCTTGGATTTTCTCCAGTGTCTGTCTCAGATGGTCCAGGTGATCTGTCCAGTTGTGGCTGTAGATGACCACGTCGTCCAAGTAGGCAGCTGCCCACCCTTCACAGCCCTGGAGAATGTGGTCCATTAACCGCTGGAAGGTAGCAGGCGCCCCGTGCAGACCAAAGGGTAGGACAGTAAATTGGTATAGTCCAACGGGGGTCCTGAAGGCAGTGAGCGGTTTGGAGTTTGGGTCAAGTGGCACCTGCCAGTACCCCTTACACAGGTCCAAGGTCGTGATGTAGTGTGCCTGTCCAATCCGCTCCAATAGGTCATCGATCCTCGGCATAGGGTAGGCATCGAACTTTGACTGGGCATTTAGCTTACGGAAGTCAACACAGACCCGCAGTGATCCATCCTTCTTTGGCACGATGACAAGTGGGCTACTCCATTCACTTGTGGAGGCCTCGATGACGCCCAACTCCTTCATCATTTCAATCTCTGCCTTCAAAGGGTTCAACAGTCTTTCTGGGATTCTGTAAGGTCGCTGTCTTGACGGTGTAGAGTCAGTGAGATGGATGGTATGTTGCACGAGCTCTGTTCGCCCAGGCCTTGGCTTAAACAGTGATGGGAACTTGTCGAGTAGATCTCGTAATTCCGTCTGCTTCGGCCCGTCTAGATGGCCTAGAGTCACAGCTCCCAGGTCTCTCTGGGGTCTCATGTCAGGCACAGGCTCATCTTCCTCCTCTGCTACATTTCTCACCATCAGCGATGTCTCTGTCTCTGTAGGCTTAACCTGGACCTCCTTCCACTCCTTTAACAGGTTCACGTGGTAGGTCTGGTGAGCTCTTCTTTTGTCAGGGTGATGAATCTCATAAGTTACAGGTCCCATTTTCCTCACGATTGTATATGGGCCTTGCCACTTGGCGAGTAACTTGTTCGTTGAAGTGGGTAACAAAAGCAGCACTTTCTGTCCCGGTTGGAACTGACGCAGTCTGGCATGTTGGTCGTACCGTTGTTTCTGCCCCACTTGTGCTTCTTGAAGATTCTCCCTTGCTTGTTCTCTGTACCTCTCTAGCCGGTCTCTCATCTCCAGGATGAACCTCACAATGCTTCTCTCCGCTGTGTCTGCTGTCTTCGTCCAGGTTTTTTTTAAGATGTCCAGTGGTCCTTGGACTTGCCAGCCATACAGGAGTTCAAAGGGTGAGAACCCAGTTGAAGCCTGAGGTACCTCCCTGTATGCAAAGAGAACGAAGGGGAGCCATTTGTCCCAGTCACGGCCAGTGTCTGCGACAAACTTCCGCAGCATGCCCTTTAGCGTCTGATTGAACCTCTCCACTAGTCCGTCTGTCTGCGGGTGATATGGACTGGTCCTCAGTGCTGTGATGCCCAGTTGCTGTTGTAATTGTCTCATCAGGTGGGAAGTGAAGTTCGTTCCCTGGTCTGTGAGGATCTCGTCTGGGATACCTACCCTGGAAAACAGCTGGATGAGAGCATGAACAACCTTTGGTGCTGTGATGGTGCGAAGTGGGAAGGCTTCAGGGTAGCGGGTGGCATAGTCGCAGATGACTAAAATGTATCTGTGTCCTGCACTGCTTTTTTCTAGTGGTCCCACAATATCCATGGCGATGCGACGGAAAGGGGTGGATATGATGGGTAAGGGTTGTAATGGGGCCTTACCCCGCTGACGCACAGCACTGGTCTTTTGACATGTGGAACATGTAGTGCAGTATGTGTGAACGTCAGTGTACATGGTAGGCCAGTAAAACCATGAACTAATGCGTGTATATGTCTTTTGTTGTGCTAGATGTCCTGCCCATGGAATTGTGTGTGCCAAATGTAAAACAAGAGGTCGACAAGACAGGGGCACTATCACACGTAAAACATCAGCAGATTGCACATACAATACGCCATCATGAATAACATATTGTTCATCAGACATTTTAGAATTTTCTTGACCTTCAGCTTTGGCAAACAAAGGTTTTAATGTTTCATCTTCCCTTTGTAACACAGCAATGTTTTCTGGGACTTGCCAGCCATGAACCTCAAGACCCTCCGTGGAGAGCTTTGGGACTGGAGTACCCAGGTATTTCATTAATCGTCGCTGTCGACGTGTTTTTTTGGGGGCTTTGGTCCCGCCCTGCAACAGACTACTGTCCAAGTCTGGCAGAGGCTGCAGACCAACCTTGGCTTGGGCTCTTGTCATTACTGGAAATGAACAAACTGGTGACCTGTCATTCACAACATTGATGCCCTGGTTTCCCTTCTCATTGACCAGTTCACTCAAAATTGGGAGATCTCTCCCCAAAATCATGTCTGCCGGTAACGAAGTGACTACCGCTACATTCAAGAGATACATTTGCTCTTGCACCCCCACTAACACTTCTGCTTTGGGATATCGTTTTACATCCCCATGCACACATTGTATGTCAGTGGTATTAGCATAGTCAACATTAGAACCAAGACATGACTTAATTAGTGAAAGTGAGCTACCAGTGTCCAGCATTGCTTTTATCGAACGTCCATTCACTGTAATGTCCAAAAGCATATTGTTGCATTGCCCCACCCCTACAGAGTCCATCTCATTGTCCTCTTCCCTAGGAGCATAGCAAAACCCTGTCAGCTTTGCCTTACGCGCCGGGCACACAGCAGCTTTATGCCTCGGTTGCTGACATGAGAAGCAAATCAGTTTCTGTGGTGTTACAGTCTTAAATTCATGTGGAGCCTCTTGCGGTTTATCAGTATGTGCATGGCGTATTTTACCTTTAAACGGTTGCGTGCGCGGGCCAGAGCGATGAGCATTCGTGCACTGCTGGGCTAACTTTGCAGCTGCCAGTCCTGAGTCTGGTTCATGCTCCTTCACCCAGGTACGGCTGTCGTAAGGCAGTACTCGAAGCAGCTGCTCCAAGATGACTAGCTCTCCGATCTCCTCCTTGGAATGTAGATCAGGACGTACCCATCGCTGGTAGAGATTCCGCAGACGGTGGTATGTCTCTGTGGGTGATTCACCTTCTGGTACTGTTGCTGCCCGGAACCGCTGGCGGTAGGTCTCAGCAGAGATATTGAATTTTTGCAGCAAGGCATCCTTCAGGTGGTCGTAATCATCTGCAAGGTCCTCATCCATGGCAAGATATGCCTCCAACGCTTGTCCTGTTAGTAATGGCACCAACCGACAGCTCCACTCCCCTCTTGGCCATTGCCATGTTCGGGCCAGTCGCTCGAATCTTCGCAGATAGCTCTCAATGTCGTCCCCCGGCTGTAGGACCGGCACCGGTGTCTCTGCTCGATGTATCGGCGGCCTTGGCTGTGTCGGTGACCTGGTTGCTGCTGTGGATACTCTAGAAGGGCCAGGAGTCGGAAGTTCCATCCGCAGGCTTCCGAGGTCACTCGGGGTAGCTATAGTCGATCTGCCAGAGTGCTGTATAGATTCCCGAAGCCCTCTTAGCTCCTGCAGATATCTCTCCTCCCTCGCTTGCTGCGCATCGAGGAAGTCCCTCATCAGGCTTGCCATGCCTCCGCTGGACAATGTGGAAGGCCTACTGGTCTGCGAAACACTGGGTTTGCTCGACACTCCTGGAAGCTCTACTGATGCTGCCTCCTCTCCCTCCGATGTCATGCTGTCCCATGTCTCGTCCATGTCATCCTCCAGCTTTGCTTGTGAGCGCAGACCAGGCCTCTTCCCTTTCGGTGCTTTCTTACGGGTAGCCATCCCACCGCTGCCACCAAATGTGAAACAGTAGAGCGTTGGCAGGCCCAAACTGGGTCTCCTCCAGACTACTGTGGACGTATTACGGTTCAAAATGGGAAAAAATAAAATAAAATAAAATAAAAGATGATGGCTCAACCCGCAAGTACTCTTCAGAGTATGGTGGTGTTTATTAACAAGTGCACCAAAAATCCAATAGTCCAGCAGTGAATATATTTACAAGTGTACAGTCCCAAGAACAAAGTACCAAATCAACAAAAATAAAACAACAAAATAAATGAAAGATAGATAACTATACATTTATGTACACAAAAACTCACAAGTATCCACTATATACGGAGGGTTTCTTTAGCTCACGGCACCGCAGTAGCACGTTTGCTCGACTTGGAAAACAAGTCCCATACTGGAGTCTGGCCACTGCTTTTAAAGGCCAAACTCCGCCCCTTTTGGGGCACTACCATCCACAGGTAAGTGTCAGGAGGTAATATCTTCTACTTTTAAATACCTTAATTTTCCTCCAAAAACCAAATGAAACAAAACCCAATGTTGTCCAATAAACCTAATAACATAATAAACCTGACAACACTAACTCACAATTCCCTTTCGTTGCCAGGTTAAAACTTTAGTATCCCCCCACATAAAGACAAGACATGGTTTCGCCGGGTTCCGGTCCACTGTCGGTGCGGCGCAGTATGATGACGTCATAACCGCTCGCCCTACAGCAGTTCGAGTTTGCCGGCCCAGCTCCCAGCAACCCGGTTACACCCACATATAACACGCAATTTAACAATAAAACATGCAACAAACAAATAGTGAGTGTGTGTGATATGTCTGGAGGGAATAACAGAAGGGAAGTATAGAATGTGGAAAAATGTCTAAGTGCTATCGGGATCGCGTGTGCACCCGCTATACCAATAGCGACATCAACAGGTAAGGGAGAGCGTGTGGTGGTTGAGTGTGTGTGTGTGTGTCAGTGCTGCCGCTTGCAGCGGTGAAGATCACTTCTTCACATAGCTCAATTCCAAAACAAAACATTTTCTATAAAAGGATAATGAGGTTTCAGTCATTCATGACAGATGTGTGAAAAGTTAATTGAATGAAAACAATAGACTGAATTAAGCAGTTGAAAGATTAGGTACTAGACTGCAAGTATTTTATTTTTTTATCACAATAACATCTCTTAACATTCACAAAAAAAAAAAAAATCACATGACTAGTATTACAATATGCTTCATTAAATGCATAATTTTAGAGACTTCTTCCTCAAATTTGAAATGAAGCAGGACCACACTTATGGCTTCACTTAAGTTGTGGTTATAAGTTATTATACTACATTCACATAGTTATACATTTAAAAATATAATATTTGGGTTTTCTAGATATGTTTATGTGCATATTCAGAAAGACTTGCGAGCAGCAGCCATTTTTTACACATTTTACTTTATTTTAGACAGATTAGTTCTTACAAAATTAAAATAAAAGTGTGCAAAGACAAATAAATTACTAGAACAATAAAATGAAAATATAAAATGTGAAAACAACAATATATAAAAAAGTGTATTTTTCAGTAACCTGTCCAAGAGCTGTGCCAACACGTACAATATATAAAGTACAAGTGTGGTAGAGCAAATGCTTCATTCAAGCGGCTGGTCATTGTGGCTACTTCTTGAACGACTGGACAAACTGTCCAAGAACAGACAGAAACCCGGTCTGAAAGTCCCTCTGCTGCCGTCTGCTTTCTTCCGCTTCTGACTGGTGGAATGCCAGCTCTTGCCTCCTCATCTCTCCTCGGCCTGGCTCTCCAGTAACAGCTGCATATATTGGTCAGTTCTTGTCCATGCTGCAGGACGGCCCGGTTAGCATCCTCCATCTCCCTCAGTGCATCAAGAAAGTCACAGTCCCTTTTCCTTTTCTCTAAGTAGAAAAATTGCACAGAAACACATGGAAATTAATACACAAGGCAACCATGAAACAATAGAAACCATCAATTAATTATTTAAAGTGTTTTCACTACAAATAATGAACAATTGTTTGCCCAGCTTGAACAATGCCCAGTGTGCCATTTTTATCATGGGCAATTTAAGTTTACAATTAAAAAACAACAAAACCATTAAGGATTACACATCAGTTTTTAAATATATAAACATTTTTGTCAGCTTTATAACGTACTGGTGACCGCGGGGGAAAACACGCTGGTCTCCGTTGCCTGCGATTCATCAGGGCCACTCGTTACGTCTGGAAAAGCACGTTGACAAAAGTTACTGCAACGTCTTTAAACACTGCAACGAGTGTAATAGATGATACCAAGATGATATATTTACCTTCAACCCACTCGGATTCCGGGATGGTTTCCAACAACGCACTAGCCGAGTCTTTCGTTACCGCTGCCCTAGAAAAGGACGGTCTGTCCCAACAACGCACTAGCCGAGTCTTTCGTTACCGCTGCCCCAGAAAAGGAAGGTCTGTCCCAACAACGCGTCCAGACGGTCATACCACTTGTTGATACGCCGGTCGGAACCGCTCCGGTTGTTATGATCCTTTAATTTCTTGTAATCTTGTCTTAATTTCTTCAACTTCTCTCTGCACTGTTTTCCAGTGTGACTGGAACCGAGTCGATATCTTCAGGTATACCTTTTCATTACGGGTCGCCGTTTCCAGTTCCCGCTGGATGTCCTCCTCCGCATATATGCTCAATAAAGCCTGCACCTCGTAGTCGGTCCATCGGTCGAATTTTTTGTTGAACTCCATTGTTGCAAAAAAAATATTTACTGAACGCAAAACCCACGGAACCCACCTCGCAAAAGACTTGTAAATATGGCGGTGGAAAAAAAAATAGCTGCGAGAGCTCATCCAATCAGCATGCTCAGCGCCCAAGTCCCACCCCCGAAAGTTCGCGAACTTTTGAAAAGTCCCACCTCGCAAGCAGGGCCGTTTGGAGGGGGAAATATTTACCCGGAACTTCATTTAGACCCTGGTTCCTGCGGTCGAAACACACCGAGTTCCCCCCCAAAGTTCCTGGTTCCGGGGTAAAGTTCCTGCGGTGGAAACGCGGCTTATTTACCTGAGCATTCAGTATTGTGCAATATAGCATACAGAAGGTGAGGGACATTTTGGGGGCAAAGAAGTGCTGCATTTTATCATTTAAACATGTGACTTTTCATGAAAATTCTATAATTCACGATCGCCACCACCATATGACGTCATAATATGCTAGTTGATCACGCCTCTTGCGCAGCAGAAAATACATAGCAGACTCCCCAGACCAATGTTCAATCTTAGATTGAGCTTGGTCTGATGATAGCCAGACAACTTCGGCGATGCACCTGGAGAACAATCTCTTATGCAAGTCTATCTGTCATGTTTACATAATTTACATATTCTTAACAAAGATGGTTTCTTCAGGATACATGGTGACATTGGTCAACACAGAATTAATGTACAGGGACTTTGTGTATGATTATGATATTTGAACAGATTTTTTGATTTACAAACTGTATGTGAAGGAGCGTAAAAATAGGCTGCAAAAAGGCTGGTTGAGTTTAAGTTTAACATCTCAAATATGTGCTTGTGATGGAGAAATGCACATAACCAGCTCTAAAAAAACTGGTCAGATATACACTGTAAAATCATTCCTCATATTTAAAGTTGCTACCTTAAATTGAAATGTTCCTTAAAAAAGTCATTTTAAATTGTAACGTAAAAACACAAGTTGCCATGATTTACTGATCAAATCAGTAAATGGATATTTTCTGTAATACGGCCTTGAATAATACATCTTAATTTGGAAACCTCTGTTATCTGAGAAATATAAATAAAACTTCTAGGGCAGCATCATTTGTTTTGCAAATAGTCTTAACTGAGGGAAGGAATAATCAAACAAATAAAACCTTAATGCAAATTATCCAAATATTCGTTTTATGATAAATAAAAATAATTCATTTGTTCAGTAAATAGGTGTTTAAAAAGTAAAGATTCTGAAAGCATTGCTTTACAATATCTTTACGAATGTAACAACAAATATCTTTTATTATTTGATGTGATTTAATATCATATTTCTTATAAATATGGTGATTATCTCTAAGGTGGACACCCAAATTAATATATTATATTTACCATCTGGATCTAAACATGTAACAGGTATAGAAATTATACTGTATACTGTAAATGTACATTCACCTAAAGGATTATTAGGAACACCATACTAATACTGTGTTTGACCCCCTTTGGCCTTCAGAACTGCCTTAAATTCTTTGTGGCATTGATTCAACAAGGTGCTGAAAGCATTCTTTAGAAATGTTGGCCCATATTGATAGGATAGCATCTTGCAGTTGATGGAGATTTGTGGGATGCACATTCAGGGCACGAAGCTCCCGTTCCACCACATCCCAAAGATGCTCTATTGGGTTGAGATCTGGTGACTGTGGGGGCCATTTTAGTACAGTGAACTCATTGTCATGTTCAAGAAACCAATTTGAAATGATTCAAGCTTTGTGACATGGTGCATTATCCTGCTGGAAGTAGCCATCAGAGGATGGGTACATGGTACATGGTCATAAAGGGATGGACATGGTCAGAAACAATGCTCAGATAGGCCGTGGCATTTAAACCATGCCCATTTGGCACTAAGGGGCCTAAAGTGTGCCAAGAAAACATCCCCCACACCATTACACCACCACCACCAGCCTGCACAGTGGTAACAAGGCATGATGGATCCATGTTCTCATTCTGTGTACGCCACCTTCTCTCTACCATCTGAATGTCTCAACAGAAATTGAGACTCATCAGACCAGGCAACATTTTTCCAGTCTTCAACTGTCCAATTTTGGTGAGCTCGTGCAAATTGTAGCCTCTTTTTCCACTATTTGTAGTGGAGATGAGTGGTACCCGGTGGGGTCTTCTGCTGTTGTAGCCCATCCGCCTCAAGGTTGTGCGTGTTGTGGCTTCACAAATGCTTTGCTGCATACCTCGGTTGTAGCGAGTGGTTATTTCAGTCAAAGTTGCTCTTCTATCAGCTTGAATCAGTCGGCCCATTCTCCTCTGACCTCTAGCATTAACAAGGCATTTTCTCCCACAGGACTGCCGCATACTGGATGTTTTTCCCTTTTCACACCATTCTTTGTAAACCCTAGAAATGGTTGTGCATGAAAATCCCAGTAGCTGAGCAGATTGTGAAATACTCAGACACCAACAACCATGCCACGCTCAAAATTGCTTAAATCACATTTCTTTCCCATTCTGACATTCAGTTTGGAGTTCAGGAGATTGTCTTGACCAGGACCACACCCCTAAATGCATTGAAGCAACTGCCATGTGATTGGTTGATTAGATATTTGCATTAATGAGAAATTGAACGTCTCGGTTACGTATGTAACCCTCGTTCCCTGAGGAGGGAACGGAGACGTACGTTAGTGACTAACGAATGGGGGTTTCGCTTAGAAGCCTATCATCTTCGAGAATTCAACAGCGCCCAATGGCAGTGCTAATGCCATGGGCATGCGGAATTTGCATGCGTAACTCTGCCCCACCCTGTGGGTATATAAGGAAGTACGCTGGCAACATCGCATTATGTTACTGCTGCAGGAGCCAAGACTGAACTCCGCATACCAGCAACACAGCTGACGTGGCAAAGGAACGTACGTCTCCGTTCCCTCCTCAGGGAACGAGGGTTACATACGTAACCGAGACGTTCCCTTTCGTTCAGTCACTATGACGTACGTTAGTGACTAACGAATGGGGGTTCCAATACAACAACGCCACTCAGCTGTCATCCAGTGCCCTGCGTAAGTGTGAGTACCCTGTCGTAAGACTAGTACGGACGAAGGACTCCCACTTATCACAGGATTACCAAGGTACACTGGGAAGCATATCCCAGTGAGGGAATGCCAAGATGCCTACCCGTAGGGAGGACTTAAGAATACACATATGACCCGCTAAGGGCTGCATATGGAAGAACTCTAGGGTACCAGCCGAAGGTGGATTTTTAACCCTAGGGGCGGCAGGGACTTGCCAAGGGAAAGACACCTGCTCGCTAAGGAGCCTTACGGTGGACATACTCGTGTGGGGGTCGCCGGAGGGGAACCATGCACACGGAGCACCTGGCCGGACATGAGGGTCTGGGCTCGAAAGGGCAGACTGAACCGATGTCGGCGTCAGCAGTGCTGAAGGAGCTCAGGGCTCTCGGGGAGCTCACCTGAGGAAAATATCGCACGTATCCAGTCCGTGGAGTGGAATGGCGAGCAAGCGAAGACACCTGAGCCTGGCCCATTACCGGCCACCCGTAGGGGCGAGTACATAGTCGGAAAACTGGCTCCACTCGGAGATTGTAGAATCTGGCGAATGTGTTTGGTGTCGCCCAGCCTGCAGCTCTGCAGATGTCTGTTAGCGAGGCGCCATGCGCTAAAGCCCAAGAGGAGGCCACACTCCGGTGGAGTGTGCCCTGACCCCAAGCGGACATGGTCGACCTTGCTGCTGGTAAGCCAAAACAATGGTGTCCACTATCCAGTGAGACAACCTCTGCTTTGAGAGAGCTCTTCCCTTACGCTCTCCACCATAACAGACAAGAGCTGGTCTGAGGTCCTGAAACATCGCGTGCTGTCTACATAGGCGCGGAGAGCGCGTACTGGACAGAGCAATGCCAAGGCTGGGTCTGCCTCCTCCTAAGGCAGTGCTTGCAGGTTCACCACCTGGTCCGGAACGGTTTAGTGGTAGGAACCTTGGGCACATATCCGGGCCGGGGTCTCAGGATCACGTGAGAGTTAGCCGGCCCGAACTCAAGGCACGCTTCGTCAACCGAAAATGCTTGCAGGTCCCGACCCTCTTAAGCGAGGCCAATGCGGTCAGCAGAGCCGTCTTCATAGACAAGAATTTAATCTCAGCCGACCGCAAAGGCTTGAAGGGAGACCTCTGCAGAGCACTTAAGACTACTGAGAGGTCCCAAGAGGGAACGAGAGGAGAGCGAGGAGGATTCAGTCTCCTCGCCCCCCTCAGGAACCTGATGATCAGGTCGTGCTGACTTACCTTTTTGTCTCCCAGGAGATCGTGGTAGGCAGATATTGCGGCCACGTACACTTTAAGGGTGGAAGGAGACAGCCTTCGTACCACCCCCTCCTGGAAAAACGATAGCACGGACCCGATCGGGCATTTCTAGGGGTCTTCTCGGCGGGAAGAGCACCATGTGACGAAGAGGTTCCACTTCAACGCATAGAGGTGTCGTGTAGACTCTGCCCTAGCGGAAGTGATGGTAGCGACCACCGCAGGTGGAGGAATACACAAACCAGCCAGCCGGGTGCCAAGGGGTGCCCCGTCTCTGAGTGAGAAGGTCTTGACTCAGAGGAATAGGCCAGGGAGGGGCTGTCGCAAGGAGTAGCAGTTCTGAGAACTAGGTCTGGACGTGCCAACGGGGCGACCAACATGACCTGCTCCTTGTCCTCCCTGATCTTGCACAGTACCTGTGCGAGAAGGCTCACTGGGGAAAACGCATACTTGCGTAGCCCCGACGGCCAGCTGTGCGCCAGTGCATCCGTGCCGACCATAGGTCAGGGAATAATACAGGGAGCAATGGGAAGAGTCCTGGGAGGCAACAGGTCTACCTGTGCGTCGCCGAACCGTTCCCATATCAGCTTTACCGTCTGGGGATGGAGTCTCCATTCTCCAGGAAGTGGCTGAAGCCGTGAGCTCGTTGGCTGCACGGTTCAGGACTCCCGGGATGTGGACAGCATGAAGGGACCTCAGATGCTTCTGACTCCATAAAACGAGATGGCGGGCGAGTTGAGACATACGGCGGGAGCGTAGACCGCCCTGGTGGTTGATGTACGCTACTACGGCCGTGTTGTCTGTCCTGACTAGTACATGTTGACCCCTCAGCAACGCTCGGAAGCGGTGCAGGGCGAACTGTACTGCCAGTAACTCGAGGCAATTGACATGCAGAAGGCGTTGGGGTCCTGTCAGGAGCCCGCGGCTGCTTGTCCATTGCACATGGCACCCAGCCCGTGGATGATGCATCTGTTGATACAACAAGATGCCTGGAAACTCGTTCTAAGGACACTCCGGTCAATAGAAACTTGAGGTTCGACCACGGGGTGAGAGTCTGTAAGCAGGCCCGAGTCACTTGTACCCGGAGCATGCCAGACCGCCATGCCCATCTCGGGACTCGATCGCGTAGCCAGTGCTGAAGCGGTCTCATATGTAGCAATTCGAGCTGCGTCACCGCGGCTGCAGATGCCATATGCCCCAGGAGCCTCTGAAATAGCTTCAGTGGGACCGCACTGTCGCCCTCGATTTGACGAAGGCAAGTCAGCAGAGACTATGTGCGCGCTCGCTGGTAAGCAGCACGCACCTGCGACCGAGTTGGAAACCACACTGAGAAAGGAGATCCTCTGCACGGGGCAGAGTCGCTCTTCTCCCAGTCGACCCGAAGGCCCAGACGGGCTAAGTGCCGGAGCACTTGGACTCTGTGTCCGCAGACCTGCTTACGAGAGTGACCCAGTATGAGCCAGTCATCGAAGTAGTTCAGGATGCGAACCCCGTGCTGCCGAGTGGCGCAAGGGCTGCCTCGATAGACTACGTAGAGTCACGAGGGGACAGAGCTGCCCGAATGGGGGGACTGCGTACTGAATGTCCGCCCCTCGAAGCAAACCGTAGGAACGGTCCGCGTCGAGAAAGGAGACATGAAGTAAGCGTCCTTCAGGTCGATCGCTGCAACCAATCTACCGGACGAACGCGTCCAAAGAGGCGTTCGCTACCGACATCCTGAACGGAAGCCTGAGAAGGATCGGTTCAAGACGGGTAGATCCAGGATTGGCCATAACCCACCGGTTTCCTAGGGTACAATGAAGCAAGGGCTGAGAAGCCGGACTTCACTTCGGCTGGAGGGACAGGCTCGATCGCACCCTTCGCCAGTAGGGTGACAACCTCCGCACGTATGACAGGGGATAGGCCCCATCATAGCGGGTGGCCTCCCCAGAGCGGGGAGGAACCTGCGCGAACTGAATCGCGTAGCCGCGCCTGGCGGTCTTCGTGACCCAGCGGAACAGTCCCGGAAGCTGAAGCCAGACTCCCAGGAACTGCACCAGCGGGGTCAATCGGACCACAGACGTACCCAGGGTGGGGCAGCGAGGCAGCGTTACCGGCCCGGACATGGGAGGCTGTTGGGCGTCCCGGTGCGGTGGCACGGTTAACTGCTGCGTCCTGACAGAGGAGACCAGGGAAGGACGCACGTTCCACTGGGGTCTGCTCTGAGAGGAGGCTGGCGAGAGAGAGGGACGAGAGTGGCGCGGCCCGGAGGCGGCACACACTGCCATCACCGGTCTCTGGATCCTCAGAGACAGGAACATGAGTTCTTTCCAAGCGCTGCTAGCCCGAGGGCCAGCAGCAGAAGGATTTTCCACCGGGGGAAGAAGAGGCCCTGCTACCATCCCCTGGAAAGAACTGGAACCCATCTCTGAGTTGTCCACCTCCAGCCTGGCGTTTTAGCCAGGCTGAGGAGCGGACTGGGCGACATCCTGCAACCACCTCCACGGCGCGACCCGGAGAAGGCTGCTGCTGGGGCCGGACGGGAGGAGGGAGGGCGCCCTCGGCGGCGAGCGGACTGAGGTGACTGGGCCGGCGGCTGGTGCAGCAGCCAGCCGCCGGGGCAGTACGTGTTACAGCCTCAGTCTGCTCTGGGGCGGCCGAGAACTGTTGGGCGCAGTTCACGGCCGCGCCGCCGACGAGGCCAGCCTGGGATATGGGCGAGTTGAGGAGGTGGCTCAGTCAACCCCCCCATATCACCAGGTAAGGCCAGGAAATTCTCCCGGACCACAGCTGTGGACATCGCCCGACCGAGGGAGCGTGTGGCCACCTTCACCACCCAGAGGGCGGGATCAGTGGCGGCACGCAGCTCAACAAAGAGCCCTGGGTCAGCTCCACCCTTTTGCTTGTGCAAAGGGGCGGCGGCCTACCCCATAGCACTGCAGGACCACGCCACCGAAGAAGACGAGCCCACAGGGCTTAGGGAGGGTGCTTAGGACAGCCACACCACGTCAAAGCCCTCTGTGGACACCGTAGTGCGCAACAGAGTTGTTTAACAGTGGGGGGGGGGGCCCAGTGTACCCTAGGCCGCGGCCCCATCAAGGGCAGAGAAGGCGGAGGAGGCCACCAAACGGTCACGGGAAGCACGGGGACTTCCAGGACCGCGTGATCTCCTCATGCACCTCGGGAGCAAAAGGCATTGGGGGCGGGGCCCAACAGCTGTCGGGTGCCGCCCACAAAAACCGATCGCGCAACCACGAGCACTCGCGACTGGGCGGAGTTCCACACGTCTACGCACCAAATGCAGATTGTCCCAAATTTATGACAAATTATCACCCTATTCACTCAATATAACACACATCTTGGGATAATCGCTGGAGACTTCAATTGCTGCATGAATAGCTGCTTAGATAAATCCTCACCCTCTGTATCCAATCCCAATGCATCAAAGGCATTAAAGACAGCCTCCAGAGATGCAGGCCTTGTTGATGTATGGAGGGAGTTTAACCAATCAGTTAAGGACTATACATTTTATTTTGCGAGACACAAGACATACTCTCGATTAGACTTCTTCCTCTTACCCCAGGCTTATCTTTCCTCTGTCGCCTCCTGCAGTATAGGTTCGATTCTTATATCAGACCATGCGCCAATTTATCTCAGGCTATTTCTACATCAACAGATATATCCAACCAGGTACTGAAAATTTAACTCTTCGCTTCTTACAGATAGCGATGCCTGTAAAAATATCAGACAATGGCTGGAACAATATAGGCAGGACAATGCCGCCTCCCCTGTTTCCCCTGCAGTGATATGGGATGCGGCCAAAGTGGTGATCAGGGGGCAGCTAATCCAGAAAAAGGAGCTTATTAATTTAGAAACACTACACAAACAATCACCCACAGAGGGAAATTTAAAGAAGCTCAATACTGTCAGAAACAATCTTAATTTGCTTCAGATTGAGCACACCAAAAAACTTCTCTTTCACCAGACAACACTACCATGAATAGGGTAACAAACCAAGCAAGCTTTTAGCCTATCAGCCTATCAGAGAGCAGGTGGAGCACACAATAAAATGCATACGTAACCCATCAGGGCAACTTAAATATGACATGCAATCTATTAAATCCTCTTTTCATAGCTTTTATACACAGTTGTACACATCAGAAAATCCTTCTCTGGCAGACATTAACTCGTTTCTAAACAATATTTCTAAACTCTGTGATTGACTACTCAGCCCTGCACAATCGTCCAGCGTTAGTAATATCTCTGGACGCAGAAAAAGCGTTTGACAGGGTCGAGTGGTCATACCTATTCTCAGTATTGAAGAAACTTAACTTTGGTGATAGATGCATTGGGTGGATAAAATCTATGTATAGTGACCCACAGGCACAAATATGTGTAAATGGTAATCTTTCTGAGAAACTTAGCCTACATCGGGGCTGTCGCCAGGTCAGCCCTCTGTCCCCTTTTTTATTTAATCTAGCTATCGAGCCGCTGGCAGAAGCCATACAAATCAGTAAAGAAATTACGGGAGTCAACACTGGAAAGATAAAAAATAAAATTTCTTTGTACGCGGACGATATAATTTTGTATTTATCAAACCCGGAAAACACAGTCCCAATAGTGCTCGACTTAATAAATAAATTTGGGAAGTTATCCAGATATAGGATTAATTTAACCAAGTCTAATGCCTTCTCTCTGAATATGCCAGTTTCCAGTAAGTTAAAGAACATTTCACCTTTTACTTGGGCTCAGAATGGATTGAAATACCTTGGGGTGAATGTATCTCCCAAGCTCAAAGATTTATTCCACCTAAATTACCCCCAACTTCTTAAAAAGATTAAGGAAGATCTGGAACACTGGAACCTGCTTCCTATCTCTCTTCTTGGAAGAATTAACGTGATAAATGAATATACTCCCACGGCTCAGCTTTTTATTTCAATCACTACCCTGCTACCTTAATAAAGAATTTTTTAAGCCTGTAAATAAATTCATAAGCTCCTTTATTTGGAAGAACTCAGCACCCAGAATATATTTCAAAACATTAACTAGAACTAAAGAAAAAGGCGGACTGGGTCTCCCTGACTTTCAGCTGTACTATTGGGCCGCTCAGATAAAGGGTATGATTAGCTGGATAAACGAACTCAGAACTGCTCACTGGACAGATATTGAAGAAGACCTTTGCGCACCTTCACCTCTGACCTCTTTGCCTTTTATTAACAACATAAACAAATTACATTCAGTGGCAAGAACTTATGTTGTTTATAATATGCTTAGGGCCTGGCAAGATGCAAAGAGGTTTTGTGGATTCTTCGCTAAAACTTCTAGTTTAGCTCCCCTGTCCTCCAATCCAGACCTGCCACCCGCTTTTGGAAAATCTCTATTTAGAAAGGGGAAAGAACACGGTATACACCAGTTTCACCATTTATTTACTAATTGCTCCCTTAAGTCCTTTTCAGATTTAGTCTAAGAGTATAAGATTCCAAGACAAGAGTTTTACAAATATTTGCAAATCCGGCATTTGATAATCACATCTGAAAAGACAGGACGTCTATCACTGGAGCGGTCTAGGATAGAGGAGATTCTGATGAATTCAACAACATTAAAAGGGAAAATCTCTGTCATATATTGTGCACTGTCAGACCACAATGACTCCTCTCTGGCCTCACTCAAAAATGTGTGGCAAAGGGACCTTGGGTGTAGCTTTGATGAAGACCAGTGGGGGACTATATGTAATAATGTCTTTACTTCATTATCCTGCAACAAAATCACAGAACAGAACTATAAGTTTATGCATAGGATGTACCTCACCCCACTACGCTTGAGCAAAATGTATCCTTATGTATCACCTAGATGTCGGCGATGCAAAACGTATATAGAATCAATTATGCACACCTTCTGGGAATGTAGAAAACTTATATTTTTGGAAAATATTTTTGGAAAGAGGTACATGATTTGACAGCTAAAGTTTTGGAAACTTCTTTAGACATTACGCCTATAAGATATATTTTTGGTACAGAACCAGACAAGACACTTGATCCTATATCTGTAAAAAGAATTGGCATAATATCATATATAGCAAAAAAATGCATCTTGCTTAACTGGAACCAGCAAAGGTCTCCAACATTAGATTTTTTTTAAACTACTTCTGAATGATACATTACAAATGGAACAATGCACCTACTTCTTGAGAGACAAGGCTGATGTCTTCCTGAGAATATGGATGCCTCTCATGGTCCTCTGACCTTCTGGCCACCACAGATGGAAACTCTTTAAAAACTGTAGACCACACATCTGACCATAGTTGGAACTGTACTCTTCTCTGTTTTTTTATTAAATTTTTTAGGGGTTCAAGCCTGAAAGGCTGAAACCCTATTGTAATTGTTAATTTTCCCATGATGCATCATTCTCCATCTAAAACTGATCGGGCAGACCAAACCGTAAGTCATAGAGACATGAAACTTTCAGGTCTGGTGGTACTCACAACGACTACCAGCGTCACCGAGGCACGCCCCGACCGGCCTGACGGGGGCAGCAAGCAAAAGTACAAAATGGCTCATAACTCCTAAACCGTTAGGCGTGGGCTCAAGTGTCTTATATCCTTGGAAACCTTGGCTCAAGACGAAAAACATGCATGCCTCGGATTGGCTCCCCCTTCAGGCTCCAATTTCGAGAAATTTAGAGTTTTTTGAAAAACCTACTTTTGCCAACTACTCCCACATTTTTTCCCTGATCAGAACCAAACCACTGTAGGAATGTTCTTTGGAGAGAGACTATTAATAATTATGAAAAACAATAATTTTTCAATTCATAGTCGCTAAGGGGATCCAAAATGTTCAACGTGTCAGGGGCCACTTTAACTAAAATGACTATAACTTCTGAATGGAACAAGATATTTTCACTAAACTCAGGTCACATGTCTATGAGCTCAAACTTCAATTACTTTAAAAAAATAGTGATGATTGGCCACTTGGTGGCGCTGTAAGAAGAAAATAATATCATGAAAATGGCTATAACCACACCCAACCATTAGTCTGATAATTATTGGCATGCAGTATCTTTGTCCAGGGTGCCATGATAGTCTGAGAACATTGGTGTATCTCAAAAAACTCAGTTTGCATATCGGCACAATGCCTTGAAGGACCCTAAGAAGTTTCAAGCCAATGTTTTTCACAAAAGTCACCTCCTTAGACTCCTGAATCCTTGCCGAGTCCAACGATACCAAACATGGCAGGTTTTTCTTTATTGTTTGTGTAACAGTGTATTTAGTCTTTCAAAAGGCTTTTGCTATTATCTTCGAAACTGCTAGTCCAATTGAGACAAAATCATCACAGGAAATTTGATAACATAGGTCAATAGCTAAACAACAATGTCCAAATGTCAAAATTATGATAGGAAGTGAAATCCAATCAATGATGTCCAAGGGTCATTTTTATACTCTCATAAATATACTGTAAGTGTCTATAATAACGGGGTGTCCAATCTGCTCCTGGAGGGCCACTGTCCTGCAGAGTTTAGCTCCAACTCCAATTCAACAGGTCTTATTAGGCATTCTAGAAACTTTCAGACAGGGGTGTTGAGGCAACTTGGAGCTAGACTCTGCAGGACAGTGGCCCTCGAGGACCGACTTTGGACACCCCTGGTCTATAACCTCAAAATAAAGTGAGATATTTATAACAAATTTGACACACATAAGGACACTTTAAAAAGTAGTGGAGATTGGGCAAGACGTGGTGCTATAACTGCCAAAAACTTTTAAAAATGTTCATTAAAAAAGTATTCCTTGGTAAATTGGCTGTAAATGATCTTTTTTCATCTATGATCTAAGTTTATTTATTTCTTTGGATCCCCATTCGCCAATACCTAGGCAGTGGTTACTCTTCCTGAGGTCCCAACAAGTAAACAAATACACTGTCCGTGACTGTCCATGCACACTTTAAAACAAGAGGAAGTTTATTGGTCAAATAGAAAATATTAATGGTCAACTTCCTTGAGGAACACCACATTGCAACTCTTTCACAACTGAAAACTTCCAATATAATCCCCTATTAAACAGATAACTTTCAAATCAATGTACAGTATGAAAAGTAATTGTGAAATAAAATATAACAATACTGCTCCTAATTTATTTTCCTCAATCTGTGCTAAGCAATCCTCTGTCATCTGTGTTAATGCTGTTCGTGTTGAGGTCAATGTGCATTCTGAAAATTACTAAAGACTTACATTTGCTCACAAACTATTGTTTCCAACACTTTGCTAAGAACCATTAGCAAACTTATTGATCATATTAACGTTCACTTATTTTAAAGCAACATAAAACATTATTTTCTTTTTCCTATTAATTTTCATGACTTAAATTCGTAATTTGCAATTGACCTCCCATTCCTCCTTCCTCCCAGTTCTGTTGGCTGTACCCTTTGAATCTCTTATATGATCGTTTGTAAGTTACTTTTGGTTTTCGAAGGGGTTACATGCTTGCTAAATAAAACATAATATCTTTTTATGCATATGTGCTTAAAAGCCTTAAACAGCTTGAACCCCGATAAATGCTGCTTGCAGCTTTAATTAGTAATATTATTTATTTTATCTTTTTATTCATTTATCTTATTTTATTTTATGTAATTTCCACAGTTAGTGTTTATTTGCATATCTTTGTTGGTAAGACTTCAATTATTCTGTCATCTATTACTAATTGTATCTAATGTTGTTGTTGTTGTTGTTTTTAGTTTATTTCATTTTATTTTCTATTATGTTAAACACAAAAACCAATAAAAAGATAATAAAAAAATAAATAAAAATAAAAACCGTATTGAGAGGATGGTAAATCAGGGAAACAAAATAACAGGGAGGAAGCAGATGACTATGGCTCAGTTATACCACAGACAGGCTTTGGGTAAAGCCGAGAACATTTTGTTAGATGATTCTCACCCATTGTATTTTGAGTTTCATCTTCTCCCGTCTGGTAGCCGGTATAGAACTCTGCTTAGTAAAACTAATCGGTTTAAAAATTAATTTGTCCCCTCAGCTGTAAAGTTTTTAAATTCTAGGTATTTTTTTTCTCCTGTTTTCGTGTATGTGTGTGTGACACTTTTTATGTGTATGCTTGTTTGCTGCAACCAAATTGCCTTCGGGAAATGAATAAAGATGAACTGAACTGAACTGAACTGAAACTAACCGTTTTCTCCAGAATGGCTATACGGCTGAATAAAATTATGTTGCATTATTTTCCTGCTTAACACTGTAAAGCTGCTTTGAAACAATCTGCATTGTTAAAAGCGTTAAATAAATAAGGTTGACTTGACTTGACTTGACTGCACTTCTAAAGACCCCTCTGTGAAGCTCCTGAAATTTGCAGACACCACTGTCATCGGCCTCATCCAAAACGGTGACGAGTGTGCTTACAGACTGGAGGTTGAACAGCTGGCTGTCTGGTGCAGTTATAACAACCTTGAGCTCAACACGCTCAAAACGGTGGAGATGACAGTGGACTTCAGGAGGAACAGCCCAGCTCTCCCCCCACTCACCATCATGAACAGCACTGTGGAAGCAGTGGAGTCATTCAGGTTCCTGGGCACTACCATCTCTCAGGACCTGAAGTGGGACAATCACATTGACTCCATTGTGAAAAAGGCCCAGCAGAGACTGTACTTCCTTCGTCAGCTGAGGAAGTTCAACCTCCCACAGGAGCTGCTGATTCAGTTCTACTCGGCTGTCATTGAGTCTGTCTTATGCACTTCCATCACTGTCTGGTTTGGTTCTGCTACCAAATCTGACATCAGGAGACTACAACGCACAATCTGGTCTGCAGAAAGGATTATTGGTGCCTCCCTGCCAACCCTCCAGGACCTGTACTCTTCCAGAGTGAGGAAGAGAGCAGGGAAAATCATCACAGACTCCACTCACCCTGGACACCTCCTGCTTGAACTGTTACCATCAGGACGGCGACTCCGATCACTGGCCACTAGAACATCTAAGCACAGGAACAGTTTCTTCCCACAGGCCATTTCCCTCTTGAACAGTTAAATACCCCCCCAAAGTGCAATACTCAGTTTATAAATACAGTTTATATATTCAAGCACACTTGGCAATAAAGCTCTTTCTGATTCTGATTCTGATCAAAATGTTTTGAAAGTGGGAATCACAGAATCAACACCAGCCGCCACATATTGCTTGTCGTTATTTTTTTTTTTAACGCTATTTAAAACATGCAGCTTATTAGTTCAGCTGCATTTCCTTTCCCCGCTCTCCCTCCGTCTCTCTGTCACTCAAGCGCGTCTCTCGCTCTAAAATTGCCAAACCTGCTTTTGATATGAAACAAATTCTAAGCTTTTAAAATTTTAATATGAAATCAAAACAATAAATAGTGTTTTGGTGCTAATGTGGCATAACAGTTAAAGCCAGAGGCGCGAGTTGCGACATGCTCTCATCTCCCGGCGCCACGCACGGTCACGTGGTTCATGGCGCTCTAAATAGTTCTAAACAAACCAGCGCTGTCAATGTATTTAAATACCTTAAGCGGATAGACAACAGCTTCACACTATAAAGGTATTTGCAGCAATTTTTGGTAAACAGTACAGCATAGTGTGCATTGATTATTACATCAACCATATTTACAGTATCATTTTATAATGGAGAGTGATGGAGATGCAACAATGTTAACATTAATGTTAATGTTTTTCTTGTATTTAGCCCTCAGGTATTCCTTACTAATTGGTCACACCCATACTCATTAATGGTCAAATGTGATCATACACCTTACCTATTTTTCAATTAAATAAATGTTCTATATTTTAGTTTAATAATATTTATTGACTATTTTGAGATCTTTTGGTACTAAATAGGCCTACTATTTGTACAATAATTATGGTCCATTAATGACCATTTAATTAATTAAAATATTGTTCTTATTTATATTACAATAAGTGTAGTAATTAAGGTTACAATTGAGAATTCCCAATGCAAAGACGCAAATTAGAGTCATTTTGTGGCTGGAAAAATAATACATTTCATTTGTAATGCCATTGTTTACCCACTAGGTGCCTGTATGGCTCTTTAAATATACATACTAGTTGCTCAAAAGAGTATTGCAGATCATAACTTCTTACTTATTTTTAGGTTTTGCATTTAATACATATTTAGATATGATCAAACACAAATTTATTTAAATGTGAAATTGTAAAACGTTAATAACTTACATCCTAATTTTTTTAATGATACTATATAAGCACACACATGTGAATATTAATGAATGCAAGCAAATATAATTTAACCCAAGAAGTTTAAAATAGTGCTGAAAAGGCAAACTTATGTTTCCTTATATGTAGCCTACAGTAGGCTATACATGAATTGATACTGAATCAAGATTGAAATGGATATTTGTGCCAATCACCAACCCCAAATAAACTAATGTTATTCAGCTATGAGCACATTTCTGCTATCCTTTATATTTGTGCTATCGACATTCTGCAATACACAGTAGCTGTGAGGGCTAAGATAGACAGACAGATACTGATGATTTTACAATGGCTGAAACTAGGGCTGGGCGATATGGCCTAAAAAAAATTTATCCCAGATTTTTTCACAAAATTCTTTCACAAACGAGAGGTCTCCTTCCGCATTTAGGCATCAGGGATTCATTTTATGAATAAAACAGCACTGCTTTAAATGGTCAAATTAAGTTTAAGTTTAATAATAGCACTTTATGCGATACAAATTTCTTTAAAGCAACTTCAGAGTTTAAGAAAGTCACATTTCACAAACAACTTTATGATGATCAACAATGAGGAACAGAGAATATACGAGCAATGTAATGTTTCTCTTATTTGTATTGATTTATTTTTAATGTATTGTAAAGCACTTTGGATCAACTACGGTTGTATTAAACTTTATATGCTCTATAAATAAGACTTGACTTGACGGCTTGAAGAACTGATCCAAAAGTTTTCCCGTCATCACTTCTTTCTTTGAGCACATTGAGCTGTAAATGAAAAGTTCATTACATTAGAAAGACGTCGTTTCTGATTTCATTTGTAGTGTATTTTTAATTAATTCACATTCTTGTTCAGTTTTCCAGTGTGCACACTCACCAGGTGCAGCTTCCTTCCGCATCACTTCCTGTTTGGGCAGTTGAGACCAGCGCAGCTTGACGCCAGAAATCCCTCTTCCCGCCAGAACAGATTCCAGCTGAAACAAGAACATCTCTTAAAACCTCTATGAATGTGCTCAGATTTCTGTGTGTCTCTCTCTCTCTCTTTCTCTCTCTCTCTCTGTGCGCATGCGTGAGCGTCTGAGCTGAACGGGTGTGGAGTGTGGAGTGAGTGCGAGAGCGCTGGCCTGCGGGCTGTGTGAGTTTCTATCTTTTCTTCTTTTCTTTGGCAGAGTTGTTTGGTGTATTAGTGGAGGTTTGCTGGAGTTAGGGAGAGTGTTCAGCGTGTGCTGCCGGAGATGGCAGCAGCGGAGAGCGTCCAGCTTGATAAGCTGACGCGACGGAATGGCATTAAAGTCATCTCCGCGGAACGCTGCTCTATAGAGGACTGCAGCATAGCAGTTGCTCAAGTTGTGGGGTATAAGAGCATCTTGTCGGCATCTAGGATGAACTGTGCTTTTGTTTTGTTCCTAGATGACGTGAAAAAGGTGAATGAGATGGTCGCTAGTGGAATTGTGTTGAATGATTCGTACACACCGGTAATGCCTTTGATTCAACCGGCGAAAAAGATCTTGTTGTCGAATGTTCCACCTTTTATAAAGGATGAAGTGATCCAAAGAGAACTGGCCAGGCACGGAAAAGTTGTTTCGCAGTTTAAAAAAATCACCTTAAATTGCAAATCGGCACAGTTGAAACATGTTGTTTCTTTCCGGCGGCAGGTGTATATGATTCTGAACAATGAGAGTGCGGAGTTGAATCTCGCAATAAAGTTTAGAATTGATGATTTTGACTATGTGATTTATGTTACATCAGAGACAATGAAGTGTTTTAAATGTGGACAAGGAGGACATCTTGCTCGTGAGTGTCCTGAGAATGTGGAACATGATGCAGTAGGCCTACGGAATGATACTGAAGGTGAGGGACAGCAAGAGAATGTGGAGAATGGAAATCAGGGAAAAGGAGGGGAAGTGCTTGAGAACGGTGAACAAACTAATCAAAAAGAAACTGTAAATGGGACTGATGAGGAAGAAGTAGGAGAAGGGGAAATTGAAAAAGCAAATGATGCTGCTGGCCCTTATGTGAATGTAGAAGTCTCAGGAGACATCGATATGGAGGATGACAATCTGTTTAAAACACCGACTTTAAAGAGAAAAACAAGTGGAAAAAGTAGAGGAAAAAAAGCTAGGAAAGAGCAGGTTCAAGAAGATCAGACAAAAGAAAAGATGGTTGAAGAAACCATGTCTGACATTGAACACAATAACTCCGATGATTCTGTGACAGGAAGTGAGTGTGAATCTGTAAGTTCAGTTGACTCAGTCTCTCAAAAAAGATCTGGGAGGAGTGCTTACACTCTTGAAAAAATTAAATCTTTTTTGCAGAACACAAAAGGCATGAAGGGAGTTCAAGTACAAGAGTTTTTTCCTGATACTGAAATGTTCATAGAGGCTGCAAGAATGTCAATGAAAGAAATTGGTTTAGGGGGTCTCACAGAACAGGAAGTATACAGGTTAAAGAAATTAGTTCAAAAGGTCAGATCCAAAATATTAAATGATGAAAAGGAAGTGTTTTAATGTTTCTTTTTTCTTTGTCAATTTCTTGTTTTTGTTTTGCACAGTTTCTTTTTTTTTTCTCATTTATTTATGAGTAACTTAAGACTGGGCAGCCTGAACATGAATGGTGCAAGGGACTTTAGGAAAAGAGCAATGCTTTATGAGTTGATAAGACAAAAAAAGATTGATGTTATGTTTCTTCAAGAAACACACAGTGATATAAAAAATGAAAGTGAATGGATGATGGAATGGGAAGGAAAGGTGATAGTGAGCCATAAGAATACCACTAGTGGAGGTGTAGCAATTTTATTAAGGAAAAATATAAATCCAGTCTCATGTGAAGTAGAGCTTGTAGTCGGGGGACAGTTGCTGAAATTACGGCTTGAGTTTGAACATTTTTCTGTTGTATTTATTAATGTGTATGCCCCAGTACTGGGAAGTGAAAGAGTGTTGTTTTTAAACAAAGTTAGAGATATTGTGAAGAATTGTAAATCTGAAGAGTTTTTATTTCTAGGGGGTGATTTTAATTGTACAGAAGATGAAACAATTGATAGAAATCACAAAGAACCGCATATGCCTTCGCAGTGTGTTTTAAAACAAATTCTGAAAGAATGTGAATTGTATGACATTTGGAGGGTTCTAAATAAAACACAGAGACAGTACACATGGACACAAGTGAGGGACAATTATGTGACAATGGCTAGACTAGACAGGTGGTATTGTTTTAAACATCATTTTAATATAATTAAACAGTGTGCAATTTCTCCTGTGGGTTTCTCAGATCATGGTTTAGTCAGTTGTAATGTATTTGTCAATAATGTAAAGCCAAGAAGTGCTTATTGGCATTTTAATACGGTTTTATCGCAAGATAATTTTTTTTGTGAGGTGTTTGGCCATTTTTGGCAACAGTTTAAGAACAAGAAGTCATCCTTTGATTCTTTACAACAATGGTGGGACTTTGCAAAAATAGAGATACAGCAACTGTGCCGTATGTATACACTCAATGTTTCGAGAGACATTTCCCGATCCCTGAAAGATCTAGAGAAAGAGATAATTGAAATGCAAAATTTAATGGAATCTGTTAGAGACAGAGAATGTGTCAAAATTTTAAAGGATAAAAAGAAAATTTTAGATGATTTGTTGGGGGTTAAAGCACAGGGTGCTCTGGTACGCTCACGTTTTCAGAGTGTAGCACAGATGGATGGCCCAACCAGTTTCTTTTTTGGACTTGAAAAGAAAAATGGCCAAAATAGAACCATGCATTCCTTGCTATCTGAATCAGGTACAGAATTTATAGAGGCTAAGGAAATAAGAAAAAGAGCGGTAGGTTTTTATTCCGAGTTATATAAGAGTGGTCACGTGGAGGTGAAGGATATAGCCAGTAAGTTTTATGTGAGTTTGCCTAAAGTTTCGGGCGAAGCAAACACTGAGCTGGAAAAAACCTTTTACAAAAGGTGAGCTGTATAACGCCCTAAAGAGTATGGAGTGCGGGAAAGCTCCAGGGATCGACGGAATTCCTTTTGAGTTTTGTAAATCACTCTGGGCAGTTTTGGGTGATGATCTTCTGGAGGTGATTAATGACAGCTTGACCAGAGGGTCGCTGCCGACAAGCTGCCGGAGAGCAGTGATCACCCTGTTACCGAAAAAAGGAGACCTCAGAAACATAAAGAACTGGCGACCTGTGTCACTCTTATGCTCTGATATAAAAATCTTATCTAAAGCCTTAGCAGTTAGGTTGAGAGAAGTGATTGGTGGGGTCATACATATAGACCAGACATTTTGTGTTCCCAATAGATCGATCTTTGACAACATTCATTTAATTTGAGATATTTTGGATGTCTCTGGATCATTGGGTTTAGATTTTGGCCTTATTTCCTTAGACCAGGAAAAAGCCTTTGACCGGGTTGAGCATAAGTACCTCTGGAAGACTATGAGTGAGTTTGGTTTCAGCCTGGGTTTTATTAAAATGATTGGGGTGTTGTATGCAAACATTGAGAGTATACTCAAAATTAATGGAGGGTTGAGTGTTCCTTTTAAAATTACAAGAGGTATAAGACAAGGGTGTGCACTTTCTGGCATGTTGTATGCTTTAGCCATCGAACCTCTGTTGTTAAGGATTAGGGCAAACATTGATGGGTGGAGTATACCGCAATCTGAGTGTAAGATTAAGTTATCAGCTTATGCTGACGATATTGTGGTTATGATAAAAAATCAAGAAGAAGTAAACACTTTACAGGTAATTTTAAATGAGTTTGGTCAATTGTCTTCAGCTAAAGTAAACTGGTGTAAGAGTGAAGCCATTGTAGGCGGAAGATGGGAAGGTAGATGCCTTCCTAAACTACCAGCTGGACTTGAGTGGAAGAAAAATGGTTTTAAATATTTGGGTGTTTATCATGGAGATGATTCAATGTTGAAAAAAAACTGGGAAGGGGTTTTGGAAAAAACAAAAGGACGTCTGGAAAAATGGAGATGGTTGTGGCTAAAAATGTCCTTTAGAGGACGTGTGACAATTATTAATAATCTGGTGGCTTCGACGTTCTGGCATCGTTTGGCTTGTATTGAGCCGCCAAGTGGACTTCTTGCAAAACTACAGACTGTGATAGTGGACTTTTTCTGGACTAAACTTCACTGGATACCGCAGAGTGTTCTCTATCTTCCTAGAGAGGAAGGGGGACATGAAGTATCAAGATGGCGCCGAGGATGGCCGCAACGTCGCAAGCTCTGCTGAAACATTGTAGTTTTTTGGTTGTTCTGTTTATAGTTTTTGTGTTTTTTGTCTTGGATGTTGTCTGCCTGACTACGTACGACAGACAGACACTTTTGGACATTGGTTCGGCAATCGCACACCGAAAACCGGACTTAAAATTCTTCAGTGACGAACCGCTGCTCACAAACACGGCAGCGGATCCTTTTGTTTGGGCGGCCCGACCACGGAAACGCCGCCGGAGAAGGGGAAGCAGAGCCGGCGTGCTCATCAGATTAAGACGCCGCGCAAACCGACCCCCGCTTCCTAGTATTTTACTGGCTAATGTTCAGTCTCTGGACAATAAACTCTGCGAGCTGAGAGCGCGGATCTCTTTCCAGCGAGACACGAGGGACTGCTGCATTATCTGCCTCACAGAAACTTGGATGTCCGCTGAGATTCCAGATTTGGCCATCGAAACCACGGGGTTCTCCGTGCATCGGATGGACAGAGAAAAAGATCTCTCCGGGAAAAGCAAAGGCGGGGGTGTGTGTTTTATGATCAACCGATCCTGGTGTGATCAGAGGAACGTACATTCTATCAAGTCTTTCTGTTCTCCTGATCTGGAACTTCTCACGGTTATGTGTCGACCATTCTGGCTACCGAGGGAATTCACAGCGGTCATCATCACAGCTGTGTATATTCCCCCACAAGCCGACACAGACCGGGCACTAAAGGAACTGTATAGGACAGTGAGTGAGCAGGAAACCGCGCATCCTGAGGCTGCGTTTATTGTGACCGGGGACTTTAACAAAGCCAACTTCAAACGCATTGCACCTAAATACCACCAACATATTAGCTTCAACACACGAGGGAACCGAGTTCTGGATCATTGTTACTCTCCCTTCAAGGATGGGTACAAATCACTCCCGCGCCCACCTTTTGGCAAATCGGATCACGCTGCCATTCTCCTTTTGCCCGCATACAGGCAAAGACTCAAACAGGAAGCACCCGCCCTCAGAACCATCCAGTGCTGGTCGGACCAATCGGACTCTATGCTACAGGACTGTTTTGATCACGCGGACTGGGAGATGTTCCGGTCGGCCTCTGATGACGACATCGAGGTCTACGCTGATAGCGTAACGTGTTTCATCAGGAAGTGCGTAGAAGACGTTGTTCCGACCAAAACAATTCGGCTGTACCCAAACCAGAAGCCGTGGCTAAATGGGGATGTTCGCGCGGCACTCAATGCGCGGACCTTCGCTTTTAACTCCGGTAATGCGGAGGAGCATAAACAAGCAAGTTATGCCCTCCGAAAAACCATCAGAGCAGCAAAACGCCAGTACAGGGACAAGATTGAAGGACAGTTCAACACCACCGACTCCAGAAGCATGTGGAGGGGAATTAACACCATCACGGACTACAAAGGGAACACAAACTCCACCGTGAACACCGCTGCCTCTCTCCCGGACGAGCTGAACACCTTCTATGCTCGCTTTGAGGGAACTAACACCGCCCTCGCGGAGAGAGAGCTCGCGGCTGAAGATACAGAGGTTAATGCACTCTCCGTATCTGTAGCGGATGTAACCTGATCCTTCCGGCGGGTGAACGTCCGTAAAGCAGCGGGTCCAGACGGAATTCTGGGCCGCGTCATCAGAGCGTGCGCGCACCAACTGGCTGGAGTTTTTACGGACATCTTTAACCTGTCCCTCTCCCTGTCCGTGGTACCCACATGCTTCAAAACGTCCACCATTGTTCCTGTACCGAAGCAGTCAAAAACACTCTGCTTAAAAGACTGGCGTCCTGTTGCTCTGACCCCCATCATCAGCAAATGCTGTGAGAAACTAGTCAGAAACCATATCTGCTCTGTTCTCCCCCCCTCACTGGACCCACTGCAGTTTGCATACCGCAAAAACCGCTCCACTGATGATGCCATTTCATCCACCATACACACTGCTCTCTCCCACCTGGAAAAGAGGAACACGTATGTGAGAATGCTGTTTGTAGACTACAGCTCAGCATTCAACACCATTGTGCCCTCCATACTTGACTTGAAACTCCGGGCTCTCGGCTTAAACAGCTTGTTATGCAGCTGGATCCTGGACTTCCTGTCAAACAGACGCCAGGTGGTCAGAATGGGCAGTAACATCTCCTCACCACTGACTCTCAACACTGGAGCCCCTCAGGGCTGTGTTCTCAGCCCACTCCTGTACTCCTTGTACACACATGACTGTGTGGCAACCCACAGCTCCAACACCATCATCAAGTTTGCTGACGATACGACGGTGGTAGGTCTCATCACTGACAATGATGAAACGGCCTACAGAGAGGAGGTGCACACTCTGACACGGTGGTGTCAGGAGCACAACCTCTCCCTCAACGTCAGCAAGACCAAGGAGCTGGTGGTCGACTTCAGGAGGAGTGAGAGAGAACACCGCCCCATCACCATCGATGGAGCACCGGTGGAGAGAGTCAGCAGCTTCAAGTTCCAGTTGTGAAGAAGGCTCATCAGCGCCTTTTCTTCCTGCGACGGCTGATGAGGTTTGGAATGAACCGCCACATCCTCACACGCTTCTACAGCAGCACCATAGAGAGCCTGCTGACTGGCTGCATCACCACCTGGTACGGCAACAGTACCGCCCGCAGCCGCAAAGCCCTGCAAAGGGTAGTGCGCACAGCCAGCTGCATCATCGGAGGTGAGCTTCCCTCCCTCCAGGACATTTACGCCAGGCGGTGTGTGAAGAGAGCTCAGAGGATCATCAGAGACTCTAGCCACCCGAACCATGGGCTGCTCTCACTGCTGCCATCAGGCAGACGGTACCGTAGCATCAGAACACGCACCAGCCGACTCCAGAACAGCTTCTTCCCACAAGCAATTAGACTACTTAACTCCTGATCCATCAGTATCATAACACACACTGGACAGTATATCACTCAGCACAACCCACTGTAGATACACACACATTATATACACATTTATTTATCATACAGCATCTATTGCACTTTGGATTTCAATTTCTCAATTTGTGAATAATATTTTATACTATACATTGTATAATATTATTATTATTATTATTATAGCGTAATGTATATTGTTTAGTGTATGTTTAGTGTATATTGTTTAAAGTATATGTATATTGTAAGTATGTGTATATTGTTTAAAGCTGTGAGAACTACACTCACATTGTGTAAATTATTTATTGTTTATTGTAGAGTTTAATTTGCTGTGAGTAATTGTGTGCGCATCAGATGTGTAATCTGCTGTTGCTTAAATGTTGTACATGTCATGTCATGACTGCTATGTTTGCTCGGACTGCACCTAAGAATTTCACCTACTGTTGCACTTGTGCATATGGTAGAGTGACAATAAAGTGATTTGATTTGATTTGATTTGACAAGGACTGATACACCTGGTCAGCAGAGGAGCAACCTTTCGCTTACAGTTCATTCAAAGACTTTTAACAGGTCCAGAGGATCTGGTTTGGAGAAACGTTGCTGGATCTATTTTAAGACAAGCTGGAGGTCTGGGTTTGGACTTCACTTTGTTTTTAATGGATTCTAACAGGATTCCACTGAATGGACTGACACCTTTTTATAAGGAGACCTTTTTAGAGTGTGGAGTTTTTTTGAAAAGAGAAGAGGGGTTTCTGAGTCTTCTCTATTTTGGTTATTAGAAGAACCGACTGTGTTTGGAGGCAGGTTGGATGTATCTAATGAAATTGCTTGTGGGTTTGAAAATGTAATGTGTATTTCAAAAAAGGTTAAGTTTTGTGATCTGATAGCTGAGGGTGGTACTGACTTAAATAATAGAAAAGTTTCTACTTGTGAGTTATGGGGAAGGGAAAGTTTCCCCAAACAATAAAGATCCTTTTCCTGAAGTTTTCTTTACTCCTGATCTTAAAGGAGCTAATGGGGGAATGTTGGAGAACTTGGAAGATTTAAGTATTCACGAGGCTGACCGTAAGAAATTGTATCGAAACTGTGTTAAAGTTTTAAATAAGAAAGTTTTAAATGGAAGAGTAGACACTGTTTGGAGAGACAAATTTGGCTTGGATCAGAGTATAAAACCGGTGTGGAGAGTGTTGTATAAACCTCCTTTGGAAAAAAGAGTGGGGGATCTTCAATGGAGGATTTTACACGGGGCAGTTGCTGTCAATGCTTTTATAAGTGTTATTAATCTTTTATAAGTGTTATTATTGTCTAGTGGGTGTCCTTTTTGTAAAGAAAGAGAGACAATCTTTCATTGTTTTATGGAGTGTTCAAGGTTGGGTTATTTTTTTGATTTTCTTGAATGTTTGTTTAACAAGTTAAATGAAGGTTTTACTGTTCAGAGTTTTATTTTTTGTTACCGGTATTTAGCAAAAAAAAGAATAAAATGTCAACTTTTAAATTTCATTTTGGGTGAAGCAAAAATGGCAATATATTTAAGCAGGAAGAACAAAATTGAAGGGTCAGAAGGATGTGAGGTTGTGTCTGTTTAAAAAAACAGAATAAAATCAAGAGTGTGGATTGATTTTAAATTTAAACGTTTTTTTTTTTCAAATCAGAGGTGTTATAATGATGCAGTTTGCTCTGTTGTAGATGATCTTTTAATTTTTTCTTGTGAGCTACAATAAGTATCTCTAATGTGATGTGTATTGTTGTGGTTATTGTTCGGGAAAATTGCTTTATTAATCTTGGTGAACTTGCAAACACACTTCCAGATACATACACACACACACACAAAAGACAAGATCCTAAACAAAAGGGAAGAAAAGGTCGAAAGAATATCAAGGCATGGAAGAAACTGCAGAAGATGGCATCGTCTGTCTAGGGGCCATGATCATGCTATAATTTCAAGAGACTAAGTGGACTTCTTCAGTTCCTCTTTCGAGGGGTGATGGTCATGCTCAAGAGACTCGTGATGAACTTTAGTTCCTCTCTGGAAAAAACCCAGATGCGTTCAACACCTTTTGTTTCTGTATAAATACCACGGAGTAATTGCTACTCGGTGTGCATTCCTTTTTGGTTTTTTGATTGATGTACCATCATAGGTGAATACTATTCTCTATGATTATTTTGTTATAACTGCTCTGCTGTATTATTTTAACTTGAATTGCTCGGACGAGAACAAGTTAGTTTTTTTTTCACATCTATTGCTTTTGAACTGCATACAAGGTAACTACCTGTATACTGATCCACTCATACAGAATTGTCTGTTTGAGGTGGGCTAAGCTGAAGTATTATCTGTAACCTTTTGTTATTTTGCTAATCAATTTTTTGTCATTGTATAACCAGTACTTTTATCTTTTGTATAAATAAATTTTCATTTTATAAAGACAAAGTATCGTTTTTTAGTTCTTTACTTCAGTTTATAAAGGCAGTTCTATCAAGAATAGACAGAGCATTTTTTATTACACCTTGCAAGGTCCAAAGTCAACCAACCTTCGATGAGAAACTCAGCTGGACGGTGAGCATGCTCTTATGTAAAAGGTTATTGACTGTTTATTGATTCTATATTGTTTGTTTGAGGATATTGGTTTCATATTACTAGATTGCTGGTATAGTGAAACGAGCTAGGTATAGGTTTAGGCCTAATTCTGACCTGACAGCAAAAGACTGCTTACTTGCAATGGTTAGCATTGTATTTTAAGGGTTAATCAGGAACGGGAACGATACCGGTTTCCCAACATGGGGGCTCGCCCGGGATGGTTGAGCAATTTAAATTGCCCAACCTAATTGAATCCGATTGAACAATACAAATAAGAATCAATAAAGCGTTTCGATTCAAATGCTCTAACAGAGTCTCATATGCACAGGGAGGAACTTACTAGGAAAGTAACTTCCTCATTTAACATTTAGAAATATATCTCAGGGACGCCTGAGGAGAATATTTCTGTTGTTAAACCGGTAATAATCTGGAGGACAGCGCTGTGGGACCAGAGAGTACCCAATACTAGAACCTCAAGTGTTAAAGGATTTTTACCAAAAGTAACTTTCAGAGGAACAGATACACAGTTATGGATAAGATAGCTAATATCAATTTGCTCTCACAAGATGAATTATCTGAACGGCTAAAAGATGCAGGTCTTGAAGGAAATGAGGAAATATTAACCATTGGAGATACTTTGTACACCGCTAACGTAGGAAGCTTAAGGAAACTAGTTAAAAACGTTGGGGCGTCAAGTAGAAGTAAAAAAGTCACAGTAGATATTGGTTGCAGTGAAACTACAGTTCCAATTGTTAAAGGGGTTACTATACGAGTAATTAAAAATGGTGTTCCCAATACAGAAGCATTGGTTCAGGCCGACTCCCCCACCCCTTCAGAATACACTGACAGGGAGGGAGCGGCAGGAAGTGACTATGGCCATTTCGACAAAGAGGGTAGAATGGCATCAATGGAGACAGGAACAATTCCTAAACACAATGCCTTCGTTACCGGATTCAGTCCCCTGACAACAGGGGAAGGATCATGGGAAATAGGAAAAAATGCGTTTAGGCCGTATCAGACATCCACTGAACGGAAAAATAAAGATAACTATAGTATAAGGGTAGAGGAAAAATCCGATAAAAGTTCGAGTTCGGAATATACTGAAGATGAGGAAATACCTCGTAGAAAGAAAATTAATTACAAAAAATCTAGAAGCCAATCTCGTGAGAGGCGAAGTAGCTCTCATCAAAGAGAACACGACACTTTGGGAGGAAGAACGTTCTTAACCTGCCCCGGTCTTGTTCTTAAAACAGGAGATTCGCACCTAGCAAATATAAAGGGACCAGGACAAAAAATAATAAAATTAGCGTGCGGACCTACCGCGGATGAAATTTTAGATATGCCCGGAACAAGTTCAAAAGCTAAAATAGATATGTTAGCAGAACAATTAGATTGTATGCAGAAATCGTTGTGTTACATGCTGTTAGATGAAAAAAGAAACGACAGACAAGAACCGACTAACAACGAAATTTGGAAATTGAGAGAATACACCCACCAGGAGCTACCGCCCCATAAGGGCAAAGCTCCAAGAAAACAATTAAAACCTGATAAAACTGGAAAGCTTATTAGGGAGAGTAGTGAAAAAGACTACAGAAGAGAAAGATATGAAAAGAGGGTAGAGGATGAAGATGAATCATCCAAGCCTCTGTCTGAATCTGATTACTCAACTTCCGACAGAGAGGGGGAGAGCAACAAGAGAAGGTTACTTCCTCCTAAGGCACAAGTAGATCTGTCCCTTATGGCCGCGATCTCTAGGCAAGAAAAGGGAAGACAAAATTCAGAATCAGATGAGCAAGTTAGGCCTCCACCAAGACGTGGTCCAAAAAGACAGGCAAAGACAGATAGCATTACTTCAATTCAGCTATTGCAGAATATGAGATTCCCCGGTTCACAAAATAATTTAATGATTAAAGCCAATATGGTAGCCGAATTAGGGGAAACGCTGAATGTCACAAATGATTAAATACCACACAGGGTTATCCTTAAGATTGGAAACGTTAAAAGACCACAATGCACAGGTAATTGGGGTAGACGAGGAAGCTGAATTTAGGAAAGAGGTAGGGATTGTAAAAACAACAGGACTGTGGCCTTATCTCTCTGAAAAAGCTAGAGAAGGGTGGACTGAAACGAAAATGTTAGCCAGATTAAAAAAGATAGCAGCAGAACTACCAGGCTGCAGAGAGATTGCAAGTTGGGGGTCAGAAACTGACTGGTCTGAATTATCTAAATTTGCAGCAAGATATGATCGAGAATCGATTAGAAGACAAAGAACGAAGGACAGTTCAGGACTGGAAAGGAATAGGCCCAGAGAGAAAGCTAGGGGCAAGCAAAAATCTAACTTTCAGAAAGAACAAGTCGGGTCAAATGACAGACAGAAATTCAGACCTAGTGGAAAGCGGCCTAACGAACAAAACTACAAAAAATCTAAACCACAAGCTAGGCCAGCGCAGCAGAACAACACGGGTAGAACAAATAATTATATTGAACCAGAAAAATGGGCCAAGATGTCTGACGAACAGAAAAAGGCCCACATGGACAAAAAGAAAAATAAGAAGACGGAACCTAAAAAAGTCAAATCTAATAAGACAGAGAGAGAGAGTAAAAAATAGGATGAAAAAACCCCGGGAAAAGCGACCATAGCCTCAGAGTTAGTAGAAGAAACAGAAGATAAAGACCTCTATATCACTTATAAAGGGGTTCGGTTCCTTTTGGATACAGGAGCAGAAGTTACGACAATAAAACAATTGCCTGCAGAGGCCATTAAACTAAAAGGGAAATATAGGGTATATGGCTTTAGTGATGAAATGAAGCCTGTGTTAAGAGATAGATATCTCTGGGAAGGAATACACTGCCTTGTAGACAGCTCCAATTTAATGTGTCTGAAAGATGCTGTTCGGATTAAGGAAATGATGGAAAAGGTCCAAGATAAAGTTAAACAAGTTAACTGGCTTAAAACGGTCGACCTGGGGCAAGAAATAAATAGGGTTGTAAACGAGACTCTACTACCAAAAAACGAGTTAAAAACATTACTCGAGAAATATAAAAATAACTGTGCAAAAAGTAAAAATGATTGTGGAAAATTATCGGATAAATATGAATATACTATAGTGGGAGGAATCCCTGCGCCACAAAGACAATACCCTCTGAACAAAGCAGCTTATGAAGAAATAAGGCAAACCATAGGGGAACTAATTAGTAAGAAGGTAATTAGCATACAGGAAAATTGTCCAACCAATAGCCCCCTCCAGGCCGTGAAAAAGGGGGACGGGACGTTCCGTCTTGTAAACAGTTTTAAAGCATTAAATAAAGTAACAGTACCTGATACTAGATATCTTATTAATGCAAAAGATGCAACAAATAATCTGAAAAACGGAAAGATACTGTCAAAAATCGACCTGGCTAATGGGTTCTGGTCAGTTCCTTTAGCAAAAGAAAGCCGACCTCGTACGGCCTTCACTTTTGAAGGAAAACAGCTAGTCTATAATCGATTACCACAAGGGTTCTGCAACTCTCCAAATGTGTTTCAGGCAATAATATTAGAAATCTTGGAGGGTTTACCAATCACCGTGTACATTGACGATGTGTTGATTGCCACCGAAACAGTGGAAGAGCACATGACAGTCTTGTCAGAGACTATAAGAAGATTGGTGGACGCTGGGTTTCTATTGAACTTGAGAAAACTAGAATTAGGAAAATCAAGAGTCAACTTCCTAGGGTTCGAGATTTCAGGAACTGAAAGAGGAATTGCACAATCAACCCAAGAGAAGCTGACAGAGTTAAAAGATTCAGAGATAAAAAGCTTAAAACAGTTGCAGAGTCTATTGGGTAGATTGAATTTTATACGAGATTTAATTCCAGGATATAGTGCTAAAGCTAAAATATTATATAAAGCAACTGCTGGCGACAGTTTTAACTGGGATGAAAACTTGGAAAAAATTAAACGGGAACTCATAGAAATGGCTTTAAACTCAGGGAGGATTATCAGAAGAGATCATGACAAAAACCTGGTGGTTAAAGTTACAAACACTCCTGAGGAAATGGAAGTTATTTTATATAACGAAGGTAATATGAAATCACCAGTAATGTTCATCTCCCACGAAAAACCGGCGAACCAGAAAAAGCATGAAAATATGTCATCAGTGGATATCCTGGCCACAATAGCAAGAAATCTGCTCACTATTAAATCATTAGCTGCAGATAAAATAATAATTGTAATGGCTAAAGGCGAAGGTATTGATTTATTGGTAAGAGAAGCCAAAAATCTGGTCAATGAACAAAAGATGATACACGTCTTTACCTGGGCAAGATGGAAAAAATTGCTCTTTGATAATCAGATAGAGTTTCGTAATGAAAAAACTCCAAAAAGGGAAAAACGGACCATAATAAACCCAAAACAACTGTGTTATTTTACTGATGGGAGTTCAGAAAAAGGACAAGTTTGGTGGGGATTTTTGGTCAAGTTGAACGGTAAAACTAACCACAGAGAAAAAGGTAGGTTAGAAGACCATAAAAGCGCACAGGAAGCTGAGGTCACCGCTGTGGACAGGGCCATATCACATATGAAAAATAACAATCACAAAGATTGTATATTAGTGACTGATAGTGAGTACGTGTATTTAGGGATTGTTCAGAACCTGGAAACATGGCAGAACAATAATTTCCATAATGCAAAAGGAAAACCTTTAGCACAGAAAGAATTATGGATAAATATTGAAAATAACTATAAAATGGTCAACCCAAGGGTGTTGCATCAGTCCAGCCACACTGTTCAAAAAACGGAAGCTGCAAAAGGGAACAAAGAAATCGATGAATATATTCGTGTGCGCGCAGTCACTAAAGCGAGTGAAGGGACTCTGTTGCAAGAGCTGCATGACAAGCTAAAACATCCCTCAACAACCTATCTTGCGAAATATTGTCACCAGATGGGACTGAATGTTCAGAACCTAAAGACAAACTATCACAAGATTAAACTTAACTGTCCTGACTGTAGGAAAGTTATGACAAGTGTTTATCATGATTTTGGAAAAATCAAAACTGATAAAGAAAACATAGAAATAAGTATGGACTACGCTGGTCCGTTGCGTCCTAAAACAAAGAGAAATAATGTTTATTTCTTAGTGATAGTGGACAATTGCACCAATTTCGCACAAATATATCCATGTCAGCAGGCTACAAGCTCTGTGGTTGTGAATAGTTTAAAGGACTGGATAAAGTACAGAGGTGCTCCAGAACGCGTTCGCGGTGATAATGCACATAATTTAACAGGCCTAGAAGTGGAACAATTTTGGAAGGAACAGGGCATCACACTAATTAAAGCAGTTAAATATCAGCCAAGTTCGAATGGAATAGCTGAGAATTGTGGAAGAGATGTAAAAATTGGTTTATTAAAAATCAAAATCTGGGAGAGTGGGACATGCTAATTCCAGAATGCATCCATTTTCTGAATTATAGGATTTCAAAGCCAATTCAAATTACGGAACCTACTGACACAAGCAAAAATCCGTTTCAGGTAGGACAATCTGTTTATATATTGTCTAAACAAAAACAGGGACGTTTTCGGAGTAAAACGGGCACTGAAGATAAAGTAGTTGAATTAACTTCTAAGGTAACACTTTATTTTGATGGTCCCTCTTGAACATTATGTTGACTATAAGTAAATTTGCAACTACATGTCAACTAACTCTCATTAGATTATCAGTAGACTGTCTGCTTAATGTCTGCTAACTCTTTATTGTGATGGTCCTCCAACAGACATTCTACTGACTATAAGTAACTTTGCAAGTACATGTCAACTTATTCTAACCCTAACCCTACCAGTCTACTTATACTCTACTAACACTCTAATGAGAATTAGTAGACATGTAGGTGCAATGTTATTTATAGTCAACAGAATGTGTTAAAGGGACCATCAAAATAAAGTGAAACCACTTCTAATACTACTGTTAGACTTGAGGCAAACGGAATTTGGTCAATCAGAAATCTTGTGGGAAGCAAAAATTAGACCTTAAATGAACAAACACAGAGTGACCTTTCAGCAGGACGTTAAGTGTCCAGCAGAGGGCGCTGTGGTGGTGTTTAAAGATTTTAGTGATTCATTGTTGGTTAAGGTTTGGCATGAGGAATGTCGTAACGGAACTTCCTCGGTTAGACGGAAGCCAACTGATTGTGTGATCTGTGGCAGACATGATGTTTGCAAGCTCCTCTGGGCAGGCCCTCGGGAAATGAGGGAAAGCCCTACCTGGCTGAAAGCGCAGGTGGAAAGTGTGCCGAAATGGTTCTGTAGTGACAGGAACATTGGGCCGTGTGCAATTGGAGACATTACAATCTGTGGAGCATGTAGGAAGAGAACGCAAAATTGGATCGTTTGGCAGTACGAAATAACCACAGGAAGTTGTGGTTGTAAAAACTGTGTGGATTGTAAATTAAGATACAATCTTAGGGGCCAAGAATGTAAGTGTACATTGGTCGAGGAAGGTCAGCTCAGACGTTGTGAGAGGTGTGAGTTGCTCCTGAAGAAACGCTGGATGGTGGTGACCAGCCAGAAAGGGGTGTGGCAAACCAGGAAGAGTGGTGCCAGCCTGGGGTGTTTCCAGAATGATAAGATCATGACGGATTGGGAAGTGAACCCCTTGGCCTTAATCTCTGACAAAGAAAAGGCATTTTTATGGGATAGGCTGTACATTTGTGGAGAGCAGATCCCATTAGATTCGGACCCCTTTAGGAAAGGGGAAGTGTTGGACGAAACTTTGTCCAGAGACACTGACTTAAATCTATGGAAACTTGTGGTTAAAGAGTCGTTAACAGATTCTGATGTTCTGGTGTCCTATAAGAAAGATAGTGAGTACCAGGAAAAGGCATTGTATGAGCTAATTACCGAGGTAATAGAAGGAATGTCTTTTGAAGAAGATTTCCCTATTTATGTGCCAAGAGAATATAGTTACTATGTCTGGGAAACGGACCTAACGATCCAGGCACGTAGACAGAAAACGTTTACAGGGTCTGAAATTGTGAAAGCCCGGTTAGGGACAGAAAAACAAAGGGTAGTGTGGCAAGTGAAAGTCTCACTGACGACCACGTCAGACTATATGGGGATTGGAAGATCCATAGAGGGGGTCAAGGTGGAAAGGTTACTAATTACTAAAACCAGCCCGATGAATAAGGTAACTAATTGGTTCAGGAAGCGGTTAGGGAAAGTTTAGGTTGATGTGTCTATATGTTTCTCTTCTTGTGTTTTGCAGCGTCATGATGAGGAGGAATGGAGCGAAGCTGAGGAGAAAGCAGAAGAGATTACAGATGGAACGAAGGACCTTGAGTCGTTTTATATTATCAGCGTTAGTATCGCTGATATTAGCCTTGGTGATAATTTGCCTAGGCCTATCGGTAGAAAATGCAAATAGTATAATGGGCATGGCGTCATGCACGGAAATAGAAAAAGTCGTTGGTAAAATTTGCTATAGACAAAACGTAACTCTAAATGATAAGAGATATGTTCAGAGGATTTATTGCGGACATAGATAAATCATTTTGGAACTGCAATGGTACGAAACGTATTAGTGCCACAAAAGGGCCAATTTTTTATGGGAATAAGGTAATAAAAAACAAAACCAGGTTACAATGGAATAGTCTGAAGGCCCATAATCGAACTCATGTAAGACTGAAGGGTCTAGCGTACAACCTCACCGATGTGACCAATCTGACGTCTAGCTTACATGTTTATAAAATATGGAATAGTCCTATTTTAGCCATATCAAAGACGGAAACATGGGATTGTTTGACAAAACGGGTCATTGATATAGTTCGGGAAACATGGATGGGCAAAAGTGGCATTGAAAAAGCCGTCACTATGGACATAACGGATAGCCGCCCGAATAATAAAAAACGAGGTACCAGATCTGCTGATAAAGTTAGGATAACTAAAAACACATGGAATAACGCAGACCTTAACGACCCAGTACAAAAAAATTATTGGCCGATAGGTTTGAAGCCACATGTACTAATTTTGGGCGTGTTTAAAAATAAACCCAAACCAGCCTATGAAGAGTTGGAGTGGGTAACTTGTGAGAATATGGTTATGCCACTTAAGATGTGTGAAAATCGTAAAGATTGCCCATATTTGACAAAAAATACGTTTCTGAGTAGTAAACCGGAAAACCAGTTTTGGTATAATTTGGAACGGGAACGATACCGGTTTCCCAACATTATATTTATATTGGAATTGTGTTGTAATGTATAAGAATTGTAAAATAAATGTTTTGTTAAAATTCAAAATTCTCTCTCTCTCTCTCTCTCTCTCTCTCTCTCTCTCTCTCTCTCTCTCACTCTCTCTCACCTGTGTCAGGAGTCGGGCTCTCGCTGCGGGATCAGACAGTCTCGAGCTGGACTTCAGTTTGAGCTTCACAAACGTTTGCTTTAAACAAGGACCTGAAAGTCATAGTTCAACCAACAATGAAAATACTGTCATCATTTACTCACACTCAAGTTTTTTCAAACCTGTATGAGTTTCTTTCTTCTGCTTATCGTGAAGGAAGATATTTGGAAGAATGTTTGTAACCAAGCAGATCTCGGCAGCCATTGTGGGGAAAAATACTATGGTAGTCAATGTGTGTCGAGATCTGCTTGGTTACAAACATTCTTACAAATATCTTCCTTTGTGTTCAGCAGAAGAAATACATTCATTCTTTGAAACAACTTGAGGGTGAGTAAATGATGACAGCATTTACATTTTTAGTGAAATATCCCTTTTATTTATAATCAATAATAAATGGACACATTTCAACATAGTGTGTTTGTTCAGACCTTCTCCATAGACCTCCACCTCACACAGATTGAGAATCCTTGAATCTCCAGGAATGATCAGATTCACATATCGCCCCTCCATATCGTTACAAGTGTAGGTGGACGAAGCACCAGCTGGAATACTAGAAATCACAGCACATCTACAGAGAGACAGAGAAAACTTCATTTAGACTTTATTCTTTCTGCACTTGTGTTTTCAGCCTTGAGGAATCAGGGATTTCTATGGATATTAAGCCACTGAAAGAGGGTCTCACACAGGATTGTTGTTGCCATTGTTATCCAAAGAGATTCCAATGCGAATCTCTGCTCCGTTTATTTGTTCCGGACAGCAGTCGTTTCTGTTAGTGATGGTGACGTTACTAACTCTGTAAATATGACGCAGATCCAGCCTCCACCATGGGTTAGTCTGAATTGCGGTTGACGAGCATGTTAATGATGGTTGTGTGAAACCTAGTTTGGAATCAATGGCCTGTTCAGCGATCCAGCCTGGATAGGTTGATGACTGTGTAACATTTCCTCCTGCTGCCAAATTAACTGTAAAATAACAGTATCAAGATACATTACCAGTCAAAAGTTTGGAAACGTTAGGGTTTTTTAATGTTTTTGAAAGTAGTCTCTTAAATCTCACCAGCAAAAACTGTGTTATTGTGAAATATTTTTACAATTTAAAATAACTTTTTTCTATTTGAATACATTTTAAATGCATTTTATTTCTGTGATTCAAAGTTTAATGTTCAGCATCATTACTGCAGTCTTTAGTGTCAAATAATCCTTCAGAAATCATTCTAATATGCCAATTTGCTGCTCAAGAAACATTTATTATTATTATCAATGTTGAAAACAGTTGTACATCTTTTTTTTGTTTTGTTTTTTTGATTGTAACATTGTACTACCGTTGAAACATTTTGGGATTTTTTTTTTTCCCTAAAACGTTCGATTTTGACATCTTAATTTCAAAAGGCTATATCTTAAAAGTGATAAAAGATAGAGACTTTCTGTAAGTTAGAGAAATATTAAGGATGACCCAAAGTTTATGTAGGGATAACATTTCCCCATCTAATTTGCATATTATGACGTCATATGGTGGTGGCCATTTTGGATTATAGAATTTTCATGAAAAGTCACATTTAAATGATAAAATGCAGCATTTCTTTCCCCCCAAAATGTCCCACGGCAAGGCAGAGATCATGAGTGAGATGACGAGACAAGACGAGAGACAATGTGAGTATTTTGTTTTCTTTTTGTGGTTTTTGTTGATTATTTTTTTTCTTTTTGCTGACAAAGATGCACACATCACAAGGACATGAACACACAAAAAATAACACATATTACACTACTAAATGGTCAGGGAAATAGATAGTAAATAAACAGTGTAAGTCAATACTAATAAATGGCAGACAAAAAAAAAAGAGTTTATGTAGCAGGCCTTTTGCTGTAGAGATGATGACTCCCTATCCATCCAGGTGACATTTATTGCAGTGTTTTATGGTGTGGAACCTCTCATTGCAAGGCACAACACAAAGACCTGCACATGCAACCATAACCATCAGCCTTGCAGATAAAGTGGCGCTCAGTGAGTCTCTGTGGCAAGTCTCCCAGTGAGGACGACTTTTGCCGTTTGTTGCTCTCTTTCCTGGAGAAGGCTTCCAGTAAAGCAGTGATGACATCCTGCACGAACACTTTCAGGGGCTTGTGAGGAGCAGCAGTGCAGCGGCAGTAAATGATGTGGGCATTCACCATGCTTACACTGATAATGGCATTGAAAATCCTGTTGTACCATTTCCATGACCTATGGGGAAAGAGGTAGGTCTTCATTTTCTGGTCTGCTGTGTCGACACCCGAATTGTTGTCATCAACAACGAATTGTAGTCATGAACACAAACAGGCCTATTTATCTCCCTATAGCCATTATCAGTGTGTTTGGTCCTGATGCGCTTTCTGACACGTGTTGGAATGCAGTGTAGAGAGCGTTGTGAGGCGCTTTGTTTCATACCACGAACAAGCTAGCATTTTCCCCTTCCTCATGAAGACTGGGTCATCTCCCTTGCTCAACGGTAACTGTTCACGGGTGAGGCCCTTTGGCATCCCCTTCCTCTTACTGCTGACAGTCCCACACAAACCCGAATCATTGCTTGCCAGCTCATCTGCTATGGCTGGCGAGGTGTAATAGCTGTCCATGTACACCTCATGCCCTTTCCCTGTGTACCATCAGCTCACAGACAATAAGGTGTGTAGCACCAAAATCACTTGCATTAGGCCTACCTTGTCCAGTGTACATGGACCACTGTAGAACATAGCCTGACTTGGCTTCACTCAGAATATAGCCATATTTGCCTGGTTTGTTTAGGGTAGATTTCCCTTTGAACGCAATGGTCATTTCATCCAATGACAGCTGCTTAGATGGACCATCCATTGCTGAAAACCGGGGGATGACCAAATTGATGATTGGGCGGATTTTGAATAGTCTGTCATACCCTGGCTGACCCCTGTCAACACACTCCTCATTATTGGTGAAGTGAAGGAAAGACAAAATGATCTCAAATCTATTCCTGGACATCATCTTGCCAAATCCAGGTGTTGCTGTTGGCCAATATTCGATCCAATAATCCGCAAACTCTGACTTCTCTACCAGACCAATACTCAAATGCAGAGAAAAGAAGGCTTTCATTTCACTGACAGTTATGTCAGACCATTGATGAAATCTGGAGTGTGGCTGGAGTTGATGGGAGGCTAAAAACTCATGGGCGTAGCGATTTGTCTCATTTAAAAGTAAATTCCAGGAAGAAAGAGTGATAGAAAATCTAGGGGAAAATTGGCATTGGAGAGTTCTCTTTCCCCCAGATATCCAGTTGGCTGATCAAAGGGCGTGATCCAACTTTGGAACTCATCCTCATTGGCCAAGTACTCAAAGCCGGCATTCCCATCAGCTTGCAATAGACTATGCATAATAGCCCCTCTGCCCCGTGTCACACCACCTCTGCTCCTGCTACGAGCAGCGTGGCCAGATCTGCCTTGCGCACATGCTGAGTGTGCACAGCTCGGACTACTGTCATGGTCATTGCGACTCCCCACCCTGCCTCCACGTTGCCCCCTAACTGTCCTATGAATACTTCGACTTCGTCATTAGACAAAGTCTCCACCACAATACTGTCGCCGCGATTGTGGAGAGGCACACGGTCAGAAGACAAAGCTTCATGGCTAGTGCGGTATAAATCTCCTGCTTCGTTCCCCACAACACTAACACGCCTGCTAACTTCGCGATGAACACTCCGACCCCGGGAAAACATTGTTCCCACCACTGACATTGGGCAAAGGACCATCTACATTGGGCAAAGGATTCAACGTTTGTGCTTGGTGTAGGGCTATACTTTCACTTTCAGAATCACCGTCATCTTCTGAAGGCAGATATTCCCCTTCAGAATCAGGGTCCGCGAATAGAAGACCCAACATTTCATTGCGGGTAAGCTTTATTGATGCCATTAGAATATAATAATAATATTTTTTTGAGTTGGGGATGAAGTATGACATGTCTGCCATCTAGTGGAGGGGAGGTCGAACGAAATTTGACACCCTATTCGGCCATTTTATTCAGTACCGCATCTTGTCAACTTGATCGTGGCGCCTAGAGGGTTAATTAATACATTTATTCAGCAAGAATGCATTAAACTGATCAAGTGACAGTATAGACATTTATAATGTTGCAAAAGCTTTATATTTTGCCAAAAGTTTTGGGACATCTGCCTTTTCATGCACATTCATTTTAATGCCATCCCATTCTTAATCTGTAGGGTTTAATATGGAGTTGGTCCATCCTTTGCAGCTCTAACAGCTTCAACTCTTCTGGGAAGGCTTTCCACAAGGTTTAGGAGTGTGTTTATGGGGATTCTTCTAGAAGCGCATTTGTGAAGTCAGGCACTGATGTTGGACGAGAAGGCCTGGCTCGCAGTCTCCACTCGAATTCATCCCAAAGGTGTTCTATTGGGTTGAGGTGCAGGCCAGTCAAGTTCCTCCACACCAAACTCGCTCATCCATGTCTTTATGGACCGACACTTTGTGCACTGGTGCGCAGTCATGCTGGAACAGGAAGGGGCCGTCCCCAAACTGTTCCCACAAAGTTGGGTGCTGAAGCATTAAGAGTTCCTTTCACTGGAACTAAGGGGCCAAGCCCAACCCCTGAAAGACAACCCCACCCCATAATCCCCCTCCACCAAAATTTACACTTGGCACAATGCAGTCAGGCAGGTAACGTTCTCCTGGCAACCGCCAAACCTAGATTCGTCCATGGGATTGGCAGACAGAGAAGCATGATTGGTCACTCCAGAGAACATGTCTCCACTGCTCTAGAGTCCAGTGGCGGCGTGCTTTACCCCACTGCATCCCACGCTTTGCATTGCACTTGGTGATGTAAGGCTTGGAGGAGCTGCTCGGCCATGTAAACCCATTCCATGAAGCTCTACACACTGTTCTTGAGCTCATCTGAAGGCCACAGAACTTTGGAGGTCTGGAGCTGTTGACTCTGCAGAAAGTTGGTGACTTCTGCACACTGTGACCCTCAGCATGCGTTGACCCTGCTCTGTGATTGTACTTGGCCTACCACTTCATGGTTGAGTTGCTGTTGTTCCCAATTGCTTCCACTCTGTTACAATCCCTCTAACAGTTGAGTGTGGAATATTTAGTAGTGCGTACATTTCACGAATGGACTTATTTCGCAGGTGGCAACTTATCACGGTATCACGCTTGATTTCACTGAGCTCCTGAGAGCGGCCCATTCTTCTTTCACAAATGTATGTAGAAGCGTCTGCATGCGTAGTGCTTGATTTATACACCAGTGGCCATGAAGTGATTGAACATCTGAATTCAGTGATTTGGAAGGGAGTCCAACTACTTTTGGCAATATAGTGTACATCATTGCATCTTTTGCTTTTGGCATCAAAATGTATCTAAAGTATTCTGGTGCAAATTCACTTAAGATTAAACAGGTGGAACTTGGACAGATCCTCAAAAATGATCAACAAAACTACACAAAGTAAAGAAAAAATATGAACCCAGATGACATTAAATACAAACTGAGGATGAACATGGTTTAGTGTCAACAGCAATTGTCTAATTGAAATAATAAATAGTTGGGATGTCCCCAAAACCGAATATCTTATTCGGAAAGGCATTGATAATGGCTTCATAGCATATATTTCTGCCGGATAATATTTGTATATAACATGTGAGACAGGGGACAGTAGTATCACTACTTCCCTGAAAGACAACCCCTTCCCTGAAAGACAACAATATCACTATATTATAGTCTACATTAACATCTACACTCTCTATGCAATGAGTGTGTGAAGTGAATAAGTAAGTAAACTTTATAAATGAAATGAGCACAAATCAAAGCTGTGTTGCTGTCTACACCTGCATCTCTCAGAAAACAGAGCTTGGCAAGAGTAATATCAAACAGCATGTTGCCGTCTCTGTGGGTCTCTCAGAAAAAACACCAGCTCTAGTAGCCTAATAATCAACTAAGATTATTATAATTGTTTTCATTTGAAGATAATATTTATTTATTGGATCATGAATGGTCCTCAAGCCGGGACTTGAACTCGCACTGTCTATCTGCCGGCTCTGACAGTTAGAAGATATTTTAATAAATATTATATTCGTAATAAATAAATTATTTTATCAGTTATACAACAACATATTTGTTCAGTGATAACTACGAAGAAAACAGATAGGTTGTAGGCTAATTGTATGAAAATACAATATTATTGGCGTATACTGTCTTCGCTACACACCTCTAATAAATGGACACATTTCAAATAGTTTGTTTGTTCATACCTGATCCATAGACCTCCACCTCACACAGAGTGAGAAACCTTGAATCTACAGGAATGATCAGATTCACATATCGACCCACCATATCATTACAAGTGTAGGTGGACGAAACACCAGCTGGAATACTAGAAATCACAGCACATCTACAGAGAGACAGAGAAAACTTCATTTAGACTTTATTCTTTCTGCACTTGTGTTTTCAGCCTTGAGGAATCAGGGATTTCTATGGATATTAAGCCACTAAAAGAGGGTCTCACACAGGATTGTTGTTGCCATTGTTATCCAAAGAGATTCCAATGCGAATCTCTGCTCCGTTTATTCGTTCCGGACAGCAGTCTCGTCTGTTAGTGATGACCACTCTATTAACTCTGTAAGTATCACGCAGATCCAGCCTCCACCATGGGTTAGTCTGACTAGCGGTTGATGAGCACACTAACCATGGTTGTGGGGAAAAACCTGGTTTTAAATCAATGGCCTGTTCAGCGATCCAGGTGCCAGTGGTTGATGACTGTGTGACGATTCCTCCTGTTGCCAAATTACCTGTAAAATAACAGTATCAAGAAATATTTTATTTTATAATCGTTTACTTCATTTTAGGAATGCATTTCTACCAGATCTGTCTGGTTCTAGACTAGAACTACACTCTATAACTATATTAAAACCACTTGAAATGCAATGAGAATGGCTTCAAAAATTAAAAATCCCCTGGAAAAGGGTTTAGAGCAGGTTGTTATGAATTACCTGGATAAATCACATAGACTTTCACCTCAGAGAGAACAAGATACTTTGTTCCAGGATTAACCACAAATACATATTGTCCCGCCATCATATTACACGAGTAGCTGTAGGAAGCTCCTGCTGGGATACTAGAAATTACAGCACATCTGGAGAGAGACAACAGAGTGAGTTTATTATGATGACTCTTCACTTATCATCTTTTCTCGAAATTAATACTGTATATTGTATGGTTTGATATTTTCCCCAACTTATATACCATATAATGTTTTATACTATATATTTTCTTTGTTTGCAGCTAAGCTGCCAATGCGTGCAAGTATTTGCCATGCTAATTAAGTTTGTTACAAATAGAAAATGAAGTTGTTCTGTTTTTATCCCTATTGCTTGTGCCATTATTCATATTAGCAGTTGATCAGTATGGTCTCATCTAGTGTTTAAAGCTGCAGTCCAAAACATTTTGCGCTCTAGTGGTTAATAAACAGAACTGCATGCATCTTGCGGAAGAACATTGCAGCCGGAGCTACTTCTCTCTATTTATGTCTATGGCGAGTCACACAGGGACTGTGCTCCTCCGCAGCAGTTCCTACCAGACCGGTCTGAAATTGTCCCAATATAAACACTTATTATAAGTGTACCATAATGATTCGGGGTAAAAATGGATTCATGTTGTACATTCTCATTATATAATTTTTTGTAAATCTTGAACACAAAAAAACAGTAGCTTTAATATTTAGATTATTATATTGTAATGTAATACAACGCAGGTAATGTAGAGTATTTCTTTATTCTGAAACAATGTTATTAGTGTTGTATTTTATTGTAGGTGTCCAAATTAATTCTGTAATCATTGAGGGAGTTTCCTGTAGGACTCTCGTGCTGCCGCCTCAGAAAACCAATACCATCAACAGTCTGATCTTTACTACGTTTTATCAGGTATGTAAACCAGTGTTTTCTGCACCAATTATTGCCACGTCCAATGAACCAATAATTTACCTGAGCTGTGAATCTATTTTCGTGGTCTGTATTGAATTAAAAAGTCCCTATACTGTGAAATAATGACAAGAAACGGCTTAGCTGTTTTCCTCACGTGCTGGATGCTAAGAAAGAAAGAAAAAACAACACAATGAAAGAACAAATTACTCTTATGATCCGTGTAGGAGCCATATTAGAATTTATTGATGTTTTTAATTTTTTTATTAAATATTGCCTCATATGGTTGTTTTGTGTTTTTGTGTGTACGAGTCCTCTATAGGAAGTGAGGACTAGGTGGCGCCATTGGCATATATCTTTGACCGTGCTCACAGGAGTTGGCTGGAATGCACACAAGAAAGATCAAAAGCTGTGTACCTTTGAGGCATTTGTGCCAATCGATAACTCCACCTTCACACTTATATAAGGAAGTTGTACTCTCTTTAGATTTGGCCACTGAGACAGCTTGACATGACAGGCATTTCTTTCTGTGCAATTTTGAACAACTGACCACTTTCTACTGTGTCCTCTGAAACCCCATGACATAGACCCGCTGACTCCAAATCATATTCTTATCTTGAAATCGCAACCAGTTTTACCTCCAGGAATAATCTCACAGTCAGACTCCTATGCAAGACAACGTTGGAAGCAAGTTCCGTATTTGGCTGACTTATTCTGGCATAGATGGACAAAATAATACATTTTGGTAATGCAAGAAAGGCATAAATGGGTAAAGGTGATAAAAAAACATTAACATTGAAGACTCCAATGCTCCTCGAGGTTCATGGATCCTGGGAAAAATACTAACAGTTGAACCTGATAAAAAAAGGACTAGTACGTTCTGTAACTCTCAACACCAACCAGACCTGTAACTAAGCTGTGCTTAGTCTTAGAAAAAGAAAATTAAGCTCTACATTAAGGTAATTTAATAAGTAATTGTGTTTGTTTATTGGCTCCTTTTTTTTTATGAATTAAAGTCATTGTTTTCTGAGTTATGTAAAACAATTAGGGGCCGTTGTGTAGGAGCCATATTATTGAAAGTATTGCCTCGTATGGTTTGTTTTTGTGTGTACGAGTCCTCTATAGGAAGTGAGGACTAGGTGGTGCCTTTGGCATGTAATAGAGTTATGTCAGAACGACAGGTGGAATCGCTGTGGGTGGATGCTATTGTCACATGTCGGAGCGGACCGCGTGAGTCCCGCTCCTCCCTTATTTTTCACCTCGGGGAGGTTCCCAGTGATACCCCAGACGACCAGACACACGGGGACACTGGAGTAAAGTTTAAAATTACAAGTCTTTATTAATTTACTTAAAATTGGGGGGAAGGGGAAGTGAGGGGGCTAAAATCCAAGAGGACTGGAGAGTGAGGACACCGCCTCAGAGCTCGCCGGCTCTCTCCGCAGGAGAACCTCAGATAAGTCGTTTCGTCCTTTTTCTCAATGTTTGGCTTCCATGTCCTGCTAGGTGCTCACTTGTCTCTTTCTTTCTTTTTCCAAGGGCGGACCTTTCGGGGGATTTACGCCACGGCTTGCTCCTTCTCAGTCCTAGAGAGCTGATGTCCTGCAGAGTTTAGCTCCAAACCTACTAAGCCACCACAGTATAAGACTAATGGCCTGTTGAGATGCATATGTTGATTCTTGATATCTGTGTGCGTCTAAACTTTTTTCCCCTTAGAATGTATTTTAAAATCAGAATTCAGTCTGATCTATGGCAAAAAAGTATTATTGGTGAATATTATTTATTAATATTTTTTTGTCAGTGATAATCAAACATTTTTCTTCATGACAATTTTTGATTATGGCTTTGTTTGATTTGAACAGATTATGTGTTTTGTTAACACTGTAACAAAAACCACAAACTCATAAAATACAAGAGTCAAACTGCCCAACTAAAGGAAACCCTGGAAATTAAAACATTTTCAATAAAACATCAATATCTAAACCTCTGTAAATTCTGAATAAGTACTTCTATAGATGTCTTTCAGGGTTGGAGCCAAACTCTGCAGGACAGTGACTCTATAGGACCGAACTTGCCTATCCCTGCTCTAAGTAGAGGAAAACAATGGTATAATTGTGTACCTTTAAAAGGTACAGTTATACGTTTTGTTCCCCAGGGAACAAAATTGTACCTCCACTGTACCTTTTTTTCTGAAAGAGTGTATAGAGATTATCTTTTTCTTGTGGCCTTTCATTGTTCTTACTGTGTTCTAAACAAAACTGGTTTGATGGCCCTAAGCAGTCCATGGCCATTCACAACTTGGTCTAAGACATTGAGGGCTGAGGTGAACAATGGTCAACTGGTGATGAGATTAGCTTATGATCAGTGGGACATTGATGTAATTACAATGAGAATATTAGAATGATTTGATTCAGTGTGACACTGAAGACTGGAGTAATGATGTTGAAAATTCATCTTTGATCACAGGAATAAATCACACTTCACTATATATTCACACAGAAAACAGAGATTAAAAAAAAAAAAAACTTTGAGACTTTGCTGAAGTCTCTGATTTATATCAACAGGATGTTCTGTATAACCCGTCAGAGTTATCATCAGTGAACAGTGGAGGCAAACAGTGAACAGTGAACTGGTTCTAAAGATGCTTGATAAAAATGTAAAAGGTTCCAGCCAACTGGGCAAAATCTCTGTAAATAAGAATATATCAGAGAGTCTCATCACTGACAATGATGAAACGGCCTACAGAGAGGAGGTGCACACTCTGACACGATGGTGTCAGGAGCACAACCTCTCCCTCAACGTCAGCAAGACCAAGGAGCTGGTGGTCGACTTCAGGAGGAATGAGAGAGAACACCGCCCCATCACCATCGATGGAGCACCGGTGGAGAGAGTCAGCAGCTTCAAGTTCCTCGGTGTCCACATCACAGAGGAACTCTCATGGTCCGTCCACACCGAGGCCGTTGTGAAGAAGGCTCATCAGCGCCTTTTCTTCCTGCGACGGCTGAGGAGGTTTGGAATGAACCGCCACATCCTCACACGCTTCTACAGCAGCACCATAGAGAGCCTGCTGACTGGCTGCATCACCACCTGGTACGGCAACAGTACCGCCCGCAGCCGCAAAGCCCTGCAAAGGGTAGTGCGCACAGCCAGCTGCATCATCGGAGGTGAGCTTCCCTCCCTCCAGGACATTTATGCCAGGCGGTGTGTGAAGAGAGCTCAGAGGATCATCAGAGACTCTAGCCACCCGAACCATGGGCTGCTCTCACTGCTGCCATCAGGCAGACGGTACCGTAGCATCAGAACACGCACCAGCCGACTCCAGAACAGCTTCTTCCCACAAGCAATTAGACTCCTGAACTCTTGACCATCATGATCATAACACACACTGGACAGTATATCACTCAGCACAACCCACTCTAGATACACACACATTATATGCACATTTATTTATCATACAGCATCTATTGCACTTTGGATTTCAATTTTTCAATCTGTGAATAATATTTTATACTATACATTGTATATTATTATTATTATTATAGCGTAATGTGTATGTTTAGTGTATATTGTTTAAAGTATATGTATATTGTAAGTATGTGTATATTGTTTAAAGCTGTGAGAACTACACTCACATTGTGTAAATTATTTATTGTTTATTGTAGTGTATACTGTGCTGTGAGTAATTGTGGGCGCATCAGATGTGTAATCTGCTGTTGCTTAAATGTTGTACATGTCATGTCATGACTACTATGTTTGCTCGGACTGCACCTAAGAATTTCACCTACTGTTGCACTTGTGCATATGGTAGAGTGACAATAAAGTGATTTGATTTGATTTGATTTGATTTGACTCACATGGGGTTGCTGAAAGCATCTGAAGGAACGTTTCCGACCCGAATCTCTGCCCCGTTTATCTTGTCGAAGCAGCAGTCTGGTCTGTTAGTGAGGACCACTCTGTTCACGCTGAACACCTTCAGCAGATCCAGCTTCAACCACGGGTTGCTTTCTAACGGTGTATGCATGTAGGTGGAGGGATTCCCATCCAGAGCATTTTGGGGAAACATGCTGTAAGCTACCGTCGACTGGCTGGCTGTGCACCATCCTGCTGCATTCACTGGAATATGTTCAAGGGAAGAAACAATGTGAATTGTGAAAAGTTCTATGCAAAAGAAACTGACTTGACTTACACGTTTAGAGTGTTTTACATTTACATGTAATCAGTTTTGGCATGCTCTGACATTTGTGTTTTTTTTGTTGCTTATAAACATATTAATGGCAAAAGTGTCATTACACTGTATTCAGCACAAACTGGGATACTGTAATATAAGAGCAACATGTATGTACATTTTTGTATTTTTGAGAGAATAAAGTTTGTGTTTAAAAAAAAAAGAAAGAAAAATATAAGTCCGAATTAAGGCCTCTAAACACACAATAGTTATGTGTCCACAAGACTTTTGACTAATGGTTGTTGTTGCAAAGAGTTTTTCCTTCAAACTGATGTGAGAATCATTGAGCCTACACATTCACATAAAACAATATATTAATTTACATTCTGTAAGAGACTTTTTCTTTACAAAGGCGTATGGGAAGAGACGTGAACAATCATGAATAATGATGTAAATCACACAATCTCTCAAGTCTTGAGAGAACAAGAGAACGCATAATAACCTGCATAATGAGCTGCATAATGAATGAACCTCAGGTATGTGTCAGATAGAGCAACAAGACAAAATACATATATTTTGTTGTAGTTTATTTAGAATATAGTTAACAAAGGCCTATTATATTTTAAATAATCAAAAGATTTGACTACTATTTTTAATGTTTTTGAAAGAAGTCTCATGCTAAAAAAAAAAGTAATATTGTGACACTGAACACAATTAAGTATTCAGTAAATAAAAGTAACTGAATAATTGGTAATGATGAATGTTATAGTAAAATATTTGGGATTTAAAACAACATAATGCAATGCAATTATGATTTCAAAGAGTATAGGGTGACTTCAGGTTGATTGGGACACTTTTTTCCCAGTCATTTCAAATGGCAAAACTGTTCTGGATATTATTTTGAGCTTCGGTTCATTTATGAGACATGCGTGCAATGCAGGATGCAAGGCTATCTGCTAAATTTGGTACTTATTAAATAAGAAGCAAATATATTAAAAACATTTATTAAAATTAATATACAATTTATACAAAATGAAATTAACTTTAAAGAAAGGCTTTCTACAAAACAAACCTTAATGAAGTGGTCAAAATCTTTTCTGACAAACTCAGGGAGTTTGGTACAGGGAGTTTGGCAACAGAGACAACACTCTCGCCAGAAGCCAGCCGAGCCGAATGTTGATCTGAGGACGTCCTAGAAAGGCTTCTCAGAAGAGGTCCTAGCTCTGGCAGGACCTCCTCAGAGCTGTCCGATCGAGGTTCTCCGTGGAGCTCTCTGGAAATCGATGTTGCGTTCCCACCATCCAGTACGCTTCGGGCCACATCGATTTCCAGCGAACGCACGCTCCTTTGTCCGCCTCAAGAACTTGCGGCTGGGCAGCGAATGCATCTGCACACTGAAAATCATCTTCGTCTTTTCCGTGCCGATCAGCCTCTTCAGGGGTCCGGGAATGAGAGGCTGGTTCCCTTAGCAGATTATCTTGGCTTATTATTATGGTTATGCCTTCCAAATATATTTGCATGGGCCCTGCGCACTGTAGAGAAGGGATAACAGACTGCCGTTTGGTTACCCTCCCCACGGGGTGGTCTGGACTACAGTTGTCACAGAGCAGGCTCTGGTAATGGAACAGGAAGTTCACTCCCTGTTGGTAAAGGAGGCCATAGAACTTCCTACGCCAGACAGGGAGTCTAGGTTCCTCAGCCAGTACTTCATAGTTCCCAAGAAGGATGGGAAGTTGCGTCCAATTTTAGATCTGAGGTATTTCTAACGTTCCAATATCTTGTTCTTCCGTTCGGCCAAGCTCTTTCCCCTCGCACGTTCAACAAGTGCATGAATGCAGCTTGGCTCATTTGGCCCAGTAGAGAGAAATGGCACTTCAGCATTGAGATGTTGTCCTTGGCCACAGTGCTTGGGGTTGAGACTCAACACGAAAAAGAGAACCACGTTCCTGGGAGTCGTATGGGATTTGACTACGATGCGGGCACAATGTCTCCCGTGTGTATCGAGTCCATACGGGCGATGGTTTCCAGAATGAAGCTAGGCCACTGCACCACTGAAGCAGTTTCATAGACTGCTGGGGCTCATGGTGGCTGTGTCCAACATAATACCTCTAGGTCTTTTAATGCTAGTTTTTCTCTGTACTGTGTTTGTTATGGCAAGAATAGCCAGAGAATATGTGATAAGACAATGTTGGTGGGAACATTACTGTAGACATTTTTTTATTTTTTTTACTCTCCTCTTCTGCTCTTTTTCTCATTTGTTAATTGACTGTTGATTATTGCTGCTCTATCACTCGTCGGGAACAGCACCACATATTTCAAACAGGTTTACAGCTTGAAATAAGTTCACAGCTGATGATCGTGAGTCGTTCGAGGTGTTGTTACAGTAGGTGGGTGGATCTTCAATATTTCATAAACACTCCCACAGACAAGTAACATCTGCAGGACTAAAATCACAAAATCTTTTCACACACATCTTGCTGCCCATTTGCAAACCTTTTTGGGATTTCTATGTTGACTTGGATGTAAGGAATTGAACAGCAGCCAATTTTAATTTGTAAAATAAATAAATCCTAAATAGTCCATATAGTCAAAACAACTGCTGCTTTGTTTCTAATGATTGAATTATTACTTTATTTTCATCTTTAAATCTGTTGGTATTTAAATTTCCTTTGCATAGGCTTTTTATGTTCATGAGTTTTCATTATGTGTCTGAAATTGTGCAGCTCTAAAAATGTTTCACAGCAGCACAAACTAACTAACAAAAGATGTAATAGTGTTTCATTCATGAAATCTCACCTTCTTTTTCATCTGCCTTGATTTGAACTGAGACAAACCCTTAAAATGAGAAACACAGAATGAAGGGCAGTATTAGTAGACTTAAATTTAAGTAAAATCAAGTCACCTTCATTTATATAGAACTTTATTTACAATACTGATTGTTTCAAAGCAGCTTCACAATAATAAACAGGAAAATAACAGAATCAATGATGCAAATGTCACTAAATATGAGACAAACTCAAATTCTGCTGTAAATTTGAACTTGTCTTATATTTGGCTTAATTTTTTATGGAGCTGCTAAAGGAACATTGTGATGGAAAAAATATATTTCAATGCTTTTGCATTCTCTCGCAAAGGTTTTATGTTCACTCGTGCCACAGGGGAATCCAAAACTTTTGTAAGAGAACCTGAAAACATTTGATTATATAATGTTTCCTCCCATCTCATATTTTTTCCTTCATCATGTCCTTTTATTGGCTCTGTATATTTTTTGTATAGTTAGAGCTGCACTATTAATAGTTAAAACAACTCAATCTCGATTCAAACACCCACACAATCTCATTCCTAAATGACAGCGATTCTCCTGTGTCTATTAAACCTTTGACAAAATCACACCGGAACATTCAGATCTGCGTTTCCAACCTCACAAGTCTCACTAATTCTGTTACAAATATTAAAGTGATCACAGAAGAACTGGGATGAAAGTTTATATTTCAGATATAAACTCTGATCTATATGGTTGTGATCAAAATAGAGCAAATCACCCTTTGAAAGTAACTTGTTCCTTCAAACAATGCTTGTATCAATTACACCGTTACATCAGTAGGTGGTGACAAGAGAGTGTTAAAAATGTATTTGTTATCGAATCATTCAGTCAGAGATTCGTTCAATAACACTTATTCATCTGGTATAATGAAACAAGTGAAGTCTTTATGAGTGAAGGAGTCATTGAATCATTCATTTGATTAAATAATTCAACATTTATTAAATAGACTGCTGCAATTAACATTTTGTCAAAACCCCTAGTAAATTACATGTTACATTGTTTAGATTTACACTTAAGAAAGAAAAGGCCAATTGGGTAATATTCAGTGTTCTCTAAAATGAATTATTTCTGTTAGTGATCTACATTCTGTTTCCAGCCTCATATTTCAGAAACACCCAAGATATTAGAAAAGATGTTTCACTTACCCAATAAAAGCGACAGAGTCCTGAGGAAAACCCTCATGTTCACTTCTCGATTATTTCTGCTTTTATTTGAGCACTGAATGAAAGTTGTCCCTGTGAGAGGAGAGAGAGAGATGAGAGATGACAGAATGATGCAAAAGTTCAGCTTTACATACCAGTGTGACTTCAGTCAGTGTCACATGATCATATTTCTCCTCCTCCAGACAAAAAACAGGGTATTATTTTTCAAATAAATAATCTTTCAAATCCGAGTGTAAACAAGTGAACAAGCAATGAGATGAATGTCTTTAGTAATAAATTATATCAAAATAGTCTGTACCAATAATCTCTTTTATGCTAACCAAGTCAGGTTAAAAATGGCACATTGACTTGTCATAAGAGGCAACTACTAGTACCAGGTATAGATAGCAATGACCCTAACCCTTTGACTATAAGTCAATTCTCCTTTATTTACATAGCGCTCTTTACAATGCAGATTGTTTCAAAGCAGCTTTTCAGTGATAACAGGAAAATATTGCAACAAAGTTTGTTTTGGCTGTACAACCGCTCTGGAGAAAACAGTGATGTCATTGTCCAGCTCAGTTAAGTTCCCTTTCGAAAGAATACTCGCACTGACTATGTTTACATGCTCCCTCATAATGCGATTATAATAGGATTTTACGCAGACACTGCGTCCTGAGACACTATGGGGAAACGCCTCAGCGTAACTGGTATCTGAAGCAACTGTAAAATCACGGCAATCGTATTGGCCGGTGACAGCCTATGAAATCATACTAGTGAAATATATAAGGGTCACCTAGAGAACATGTCATCCACTTCTTCTGAAGGGACTGAACAGGCAGACCAGAGGCATGGGAGTGAGATGCAGTGTCTCGTTCCCTGTTCTCAGGGAACCAGGGTTACAGTCATAACCATACAATGGTGTCAATGCGGGCGGATCAGTAATATAGTTGAATATTTAGTGTCCCCAACTAAGCAAGTCAAAAGCCAAAGGCGACAGAGGCGATGGTGGCAAGGAACCAAAACTCCATCAAGTGACAAAATGGAGAAAAAAAACATTGGGAGAAACCAGGCTCAGTCGGGGAGGCAGTTCTGGCCAATGAACGAAAAGTGTATGACTATGACTCAGGCAACATTACAGGTCAGAAGTCAGATCGGATCGGAACATTCAGAATAGTTATCCAGTTCCATCTGGTTGAAGATGGTCACTTAGCATGTTTGAAGCAAGTTTCGACAATAAGCATGCCAAGTTTTCTTGAAGTCATTTGCTTATGTCCAAAAAATCATGAATGTAAATCTACATGTAAATGTTCCCAAAATTCTCTCTGTGCTGGCGTCTTAGGGTTTTGTGTGTAGTGACGCCAGCAATAAGGCCAATGTTATGAGTTTTAAGTGATTTTTAAGATTCACCTGCATTAACCTGGCAAGAGTCTGATTTATTTCTAATAATGTCTGATTATAGTGTTCTTTTTTGTGCCCCAGATAGACTTCGTTGTCATTTGAGTAGGAATACAACAAATCATTTGAATAGGCAGACGACTCTTATGCCTATACAGTATGTAAATAATGTTTGTCATATTTTCTTTGGAGAGAAGCTAAGAAAATGACTTTATGTAGATGAGATGTTGTGACTGGTGGAACAAAGATGGCCAGTGAAGTGGCTGTTTGCATTCGGACCACGAATTATTTTTATTTGGTCCATTTTTGTCACTTGGCTTTTATCAAGCTCCATGTGTGATCCTCAGATGTGTGTTTTCATAATTGAAGAGTCTTTTTTTTCCTGAGCTTTTTTTTTGTCTTATCACCAGGTAACCATCATCATCCCCTGATGTTATTTCTCTTTAGGGACTATTTTCTTTATTCTTCTTTAAGCGCAGAGGAGCAACTGTGTCTAAAGTGCTGGAAAAGAGAGAGTCAATAGTTTCTGTTGCAACATCGAGTTCTTCTAAGCTATCTGGGATGCTGAGGAGATTAAATTGATGAGGAAGATTATTTAAAAGCAATCTTTAGTGTCGGCAGTGATTATCCTGCCATATATGAACCGAGGGGACAGCTTTGCAGATATTATATTAAGATAAAGTGCAATCCGTTTGGACATATAAAATAACATGCAAGCAGTTTGGACAAAGCACAGTGCTCATTCAGTAAATGCACAGCTGAACAGATGTGTTTGAGTCTGGACAGATGTGCACAGATGAGTTTTGAGTCTGAACAGATGTGCTCAGATGTGTTTTGAGTCTGGACAGATGTGCACAGATGTGTTTTGAGTCTGGATTTGAAAGTGGCTACTGTTGGAGCACATCTGATCTGTTCAGGAAGCTGGTTCAGCTGCGGCTGGCATAATAGCTAAAAGCAGACTCTCCTTGCTTTGAGTGAACCCTTCTTACTGAGGATTTTTAGATTACAAAACATAATTAAAAAATGGACATAAACATGACGAAGACAGAGTATATACAAGAGAGGAGGCGACTGAGTTCATTTTTGACACTTGAATGGAGGCTGAGCAGGACTCTTCAGATCCGGAGTCTGTATATTCAGATATTGAGGATGTATTTGCTGCTGGCATTGATCCAGGCATGGATTGGTAGTGCTTGTCTTTTTTTCTGATGAAGCTGTGAGAAATGTCAGTAAAGTAGGCATATATTCAGTGTTTCAGTTCAAAATACCACTGTTTCACGCATCTTAGAATGTGTGTGGTATGTGATGTACATATGTGTTGGCATGCGTGTATATAAGTATCAGCAGATTTTATTTTTATTTAATTGTTATTGTGTTGAAATTATAACTTTTTTATTCTTTTTTTATTTTTTACAATTTTGCTTTTGCTAATGTATTGTTTTGTAATGTAAAATACATTTATAAATATACAGTGAGTTTGTATGTTTTGTTTTCAGTGTGGCTTCTACAGAAGCAAATGGGCCATCCACAACACCACCGTGGGCACAGTCATAGCCAAACAAAATGCCTTGAACAGAAGGTCACTAAGAGGCTCATTCGCTTCATTCAGAGATGACCTTTTGTTTATGAAGTGGATGGACACAAGTCTTTAGGTGCACAACTGTCCACACTGTGTACAGAGGTGGCAGACAACAGAGGATGGGCAAAAACAGGCCAACAGCAGTTCAACAATATTATAAGTACATGGGGGTTGTGACACCTCTGACCAGATGCTGGGAAAAAAAAGTCTGTGCACTGTTAAACACAGAAGTGATACATGACCATTTTCAGCCCCTCCTGAATATTGTAGTGGCCAACAGCTTCCTTTTACACAAAGAGCTGTGTGCCTCACAAAGTGCCACACAAAGTGCGATCATCTGCCCATTCCTGTGAGTGACGTTCAGGACCTGTCACAGAGGGCCAGCATGGGTTGGCGTCATTGCATATGATGCAGAAGGAGCACCCCATGGAAGTGCCAGGAGTGTGATAGGAACGGCTTCAGAGAGCACCACATTTGAATGACTAGAGTGAATGATCAAATAAATGTAAATAAAGGCTCCTGGGTGAAAACTCTGCAAACCAGTGTCACACACACACACACACACGAGTGCCTTTAGGTCTCTCTCCCTGTTTGTGCCATCGATTAGTGTGTTGTTCAGTTACTGTATGTTTCTTTACACTCATTTTGGGCTTTTGAGGAGCATTAGATTCATGGGACTCACCGGCTGTATGCTGAGGGTGTCCATGATGAAGCTTTGCTTTGTGTTCAATCTGGTTTGGTAGTCCCGCAAGTACATTTACATTTTACATTTGGCAGACGCTTTTATCCAAAGCAACTTACAGTGCCCTTATTACAGGGACAATCCCCCTGGAGCAACATGGAGTAAAGTGCCTTGCTCAAGGCCTTGCTCAAGGACACACTGGTGGTGACCGCTGGGATAGAACCAGCAACCTTCTACGTATCAGTTCCATGGTTTAACCCACTGGACCACCATCTCACACTACATTTACATTTACATTTAGCAGACGCTTTTATCCAAAGCAACTTACAGTGCCCTTATTACAGGGACAATCCCCCTGGAGCAACATGGAGTAAAGTGCCTTGCTCAAGGCCTTGCTCAAGGACACACTGGTGGTGACCGCTGGGATAGAACCAGCAACCTTCTGCATATCAGTTCAGTGGTTTAACCCGCTGGACCACCACCTCTCAAGTAACTTTGTTTCAAGAATTGCAATCCTTTGTAGAAGTCTGTGGCAGTTTGTAGATTTTCTTCAACCAAAAGAGGCATTTTCTTTCTTATCCTTTTGAATGTAGGCAACTGTGTTTTCCCTTCTCCGAAATGTAAGCCGATGGCTGCTGTCGGCGGGAGGCTGGTCGGATAAAAATCCCCCTTTTGTGTAGTTTTCCAGTGACAAAACTTTCTAGTTAGTGGGAATAAGGGAGGCAATAATGAAGTCGATTGCGATATGCGACCAGGGGCGTTGAGGGATGGGTAGAGGTTAGAGAAGACAAGCAGGTAGTTGTCGTGGTCTTTTGGAGGTACTGCATACTGTACAAATGTTGACGAATTGGATGGTGTCTGCAGACATTGTGGACCACCAGAATCTATTGTTGAGGAGGTGAAGAGAGGCAGTAATACCTAGATACCCGGATGTGACAGTTATAAACTATATTATTTTATTACTATAAAAATCAAAACGACGGTGGGGCGGTGCCACGTGGGCATGTATCCATTGTAGCGACTGAGGAGAAATCAGACACATAATCGCCGGTTACATTTACTAATATGTTTTAAAATGCATTGTGCTTAGTAACAGACCCTCCCCCAACACATCAGAGAAAGATCCTCATTTACCAACTGATAAGACGTTTTACGGTCCAAAAGAATGTGGCCATGGAAAGTCCACAGTTAAAGACACAAAGCCTGTATAACACATGCTTTTGCCTCAAGTTATAGACAAACCGTCTATAAATGAACATGCACACCAGGACATTGCATGTACACACAACTGTCTTGTAAAATGTCCGTTGCATTGTATGTCGTTTAGGCATGTCTTATGAACAACTTACTATTTCAGGTAACCTCATATATGTTGTGTCTCCTATCAAATTAATGCTCGCTTCACGACTTACACTTTCATGTATGTCACGTCCTTGTAGGAGGCAATATTTGTTTGTTGCATTTATTAGAGTATAAATGGGCATAGACCCTTTGATTTCATGCTTGAAACAAAGAGCCATAAAATCTCTAGAAGAATCTTGAATCGCTTGGAAATCCCAACAATCTCATTGGTCAAGTCTACCTCAGGAGGCAGTGGCCTCCTGCAGACCTCTCCTCCCTCTCTCTTCTCTTTTTCTTGGCTGAAACAACACCTCATCTCTGCCAGCCGGCCCACCGGCCAGATAAGGCCTCCACACGTGTGTGTGGGACAGGAAACCAGATGCCACCACACTGGCCAGAAGGCCCAAACTCTGCACGCCACATGCAACTTCCTCAACGGAGTCAAAGTAACCACGCAAGCTCATCATTTCTTCTTCAATTGATGCAGAAGAACTTGACTGCCATTTCAATGCCATCGGACAGAACCATCAAAGCGTTCTCCTGCGATTTCACATCGGACGGTCTTCTACAGCTCAGGCTAAATGCAAGTAAAGTACGAAACAGAAATCGCTGTGTAGTTAGTAAAACTGTAAACCCCCCTTTGTTCAGACAAAGGAGTTTATTAATGATGGTTCTTCCCAAAGGTTTAGACTCTCTGTATAACTTCATCCATCTGTTCTGACCCTTTTCCCTCCATCCACTTTAACCTTACCTCTTGTCATGTATGCATAGCGTATGTATGTCTTCTGTTAGTTTTAGTCTTGTTCCGAGATTTAGTTATTAAAGTTTGTGCACAATATATGTTGGTCCTGACTCCGTGCCTGCAAACATATTGTCCCTTAAATGATCGATCTTGCTATGCACTCTACGTGCTAAGGTAAATTCAAAGAAAGAATCATTTTTCTATGGCCATGAGAAATATCCTTTTCTAAGAATTAATTAATAATCAATACTGAACTGATTGAATGATTGTCAAGTTAACAAGCTACATCAAGTTAATCTATTTAACTGATTCAAATATTCATAATTAATCATAATGAATAATCATAATGAGTTATGAATAATTATTCATATTTCCCCTAAAAAGCTAATTAGTAGGGATGGCTGACGCGAAACAGACGTTTCGGGGCTTTGCCGAGATCCCGAAGCGCAGATGTTTCGAAACACTGCTCCGAACTGTGATTCGAAACACCCATGTCACGTGACTATGGCTAAATGAAGCTTCAAAGTGTTTCATCAGGTGGCGCCTGCCGAAACTGCGTTGATTAAAGAGGGCGGGAACAAACCACACAGTCACACATCTGTATGAAGCTAATTCTCCACAGTTTAAAAGTGAAGTTAATCCAACTTCACCTCGTGGGTTTTTGTGAGAGGAGAGTGATTTTGTGATAGCAGTGATTTTGTGATAGCAGTGAGATTAATAGTGCGCTTTGGTTAGTTATATTTAGGCTAGATTTAAATTAGATATATTGACTGATAGGTATAGACAGTGACAAATAGTTAGGATAGATATAGTGACACATTCATATAGGCTAAGTTAGATAGTGACAGATAGATAGCACAGGTTAAGTTAGATATATAGAATTATATAGATATAGATTCATAGGTGATATATAGATAGATATATTAATAGAATAGATAAAAATGGAGGCTCCACGTAAGAGATGCCGTTCATCTGTGGTGTGGGAGCATTTCCATTTGGAAGCACCAAATAAAGTGAGATGTGTGTATTGTGATAGGCAGCTAGCCTTCTGCAACAATACATCATCCATGATGCGCCATTTGAGGAGCACTCATCCTGCCATTTTGGAGGGTGCAGAGGATGGTAACATTCCCCGTACCTAGGCCTGCTACTGACACTGCTAGGCCATCTAAGCAAGGTATGCATTGTTTGAAATATAATTCAGATAAAATCACAAGGTGTTGGGACACTGTTTAGAAAGTGTGTAGTTTTAAATAGGTAAAGCACCCCTAATAACTAACGTCCCAATCACAACTCCCAATCGTCTTAATCGTGCTTCACTGTGAATATTTAAATATAACACTTCACAAACTTAGCCACTGTATTAAATGGAAAACATTTATAGGCCTACAAATTAACCCATCGACAGCCAGTGAAGACATCAGTTTGGTTTTCCTAATTGTTGTAGTTCTAAAATCAGTTTGATCTGTGTTTGTGTGAGCATAAACTTTACCAAACATAACTTGTTTGTTTAGAAAGGTTTCCAAATAATGAACCAGTACTTTTAATAGCAGTGCACTATTTCTATATTTTTTTCCAATGTATCTGTCTGAAAGATGGTTTCATGTTTTATCTTATTTTATTTTAAAAGGCAGACAGAGGGAATTGGATGAGGCTCTTGTTAACAAGGTGGAGAAGGATCTGCAGCCCTTCACTGTCGTGGAGGATGAGGGTTTCATGGCCTTTGTGAACAAGCTTGATCCAAGCTATGTTCTCCCATCCCGGAAGGCGCTTAAAACTATGGTGACCGACATGTACAACAAAACCAAGGAGAAGACAATGGAGGAGGTAAAAAAGGCTGAATTTGTTAGCCTTACGGCTGACATGTGGTCCTCCATTAATATGGATGAATTCCTTGGTGTAACTTGCCACTACATAACACCAGAAGCAAAGCTGGCAACTGTTGTACTGGGTGTAAGGAGGTTTTACCAAACCCACACAGCCCAGCATCTCATGGAGGCTAAATCCTTGTTAATGGCTGAATGGGGAATAAAATCCAAAGTTCAATGTATGGTGACTGACAATGCATCCAACATGGTCCTAAGTGCCCAGCTGCTCAACCTTCGCCATGTGCCATGTTTTGCCCATACTTTGAATTTGATTGTGAAGAAGGCACTAGATCAAACGGCAGTCATCAGTGAAATACGGCAGAAAGCCAGAAAGATTGTGGGGTTGTTTAGATCCAGCTGCAAAGCAAAGGACAAGCTTGTGGAGATGCAGGCCTTGATGGCCAGACCAACTCTGAAACTGATCCAGGAGGTTGAGACAAGATGGAACAGCACGTTCGACATGATGCAACGCTTGTATGATCAACGAGAGCCAGTGGGTGCTGCACTTTCCAATTTAAAAAGTGATATTGCTCCGCTGACAAGTTTGGAGTATGAAATTATTGAACAATCATTGTCAATACTGAAACCGTTTAAACTAGCAACAACAGAGTTGTCAGAGGAAAAGAGAGTGTCAGCTTCAAAACTTATACCTTAAAACAAATTTAAAAGTGCTGGCTAAGGCTAATCGTAAATTCTCTAAGATTATTATTCACGTCGGCACTAATGATGTTCGACTTCGCCAGTCGGAGATCAACAAAATTAACATTAAAGAGGTGTGTGAACTCGCTAGTACGATGTCAGAGGCTGTTTATTGTTCTGGACCGCTCCCCGTTAGAAGGAGTGATGAGATAGTTAGCAGGCTATCATCACTCAATGGCTGGTTGTCTAAGTGGTGTCTGCAAAATAACATAGGGTTCATAGACAATTGGAAAAGTTTTTGGGGCAGACCTGACCTGTTGAAGAAGGATGGCATCCATCCCTCCTGGGGTGGTGCCTCTCTTCTCTCTAGTAATTTGGCACATAGTCTTAGAGCTAAACCTTGACTCACTAGGGCCCAGGTCAGGAAGCAGACAAACTGGCTAAACCGACCATCTGCTAGCTGTCTCACGTCACCGGAGTCAGATAGAGACTCTTTCACCTACATATTATCATATAGAGACTGTGTCTGTTCCCCGAATTAGTAAATACAAAAAAACATCAAAACCATTCAACAGTAAAAATTTAATTGATGTCCAACAAATAAACAAAAGATATAATACAGATGAACAATTGATAAAGCTTGGGTTGCTGAATATTAGATCCCTTTCCCCAAAAGTGCTTATTGTTAATGATATTATTAAAGATAATAATCTAGATGTGCTCTAAAACCTGACGACTACATTACCTTAAATGAGTCCACCCCCCAAGATTATTGTTATAAACATGAGCCGCGTCTGAAAGGTAAAGGGGGAGGGGTTGCTGTAATTTATTATAATATCTTCAGTATTACTCAGAAGTCTAGTTTCAAATATAATTCCTTCGAAGTTTTGGTGCTTTATGTAACGCTATGTAGTGTACATGACAAAACCCGTTCAACATTGGTGTTAGCTACTGTATACAGGCCACCAGGGCATAATACAGACTTTATCAAAGAATTTGCTGACTTTCTATCAGAATTAGTACTGGCCGTAGATAAAGTACTAATTGTTGGTGATTTTAATATCCATGTAGACAACGAAAAAGACGTATTGGGATTAGCATTTAAAGATACACCAAACTCTATTGGAGTTAGGCAACACGTGTCAGGACCCACTCATCGCCATAATCATACTTTAGACCTAATATTGTCACATGGAATAAATGTTGATACCGTTGAAATTCTGCAGCAGAGCGATGACATCTCAGATCATTACTTATTATCTTGTATACTTAATTTAGCTAAGGTTGCAAAGCCGCCCCCTTGCTTAAAAAATGGCAGGACAATCACTGTTTATATGTTACGTCACCATTAAATAAACAAGAGAATGTATAATGTAACATATGAAGAGACCATAGAGACGAAATGACGGTGCAACAAATTAATTTAATAAAAGAAAGTTTGACAAACAGAGCATGGTGGAAACAACAAAAAAAAACAAACATCCTGACTACACGTGTCTGTAAAGAACAATGAAACTTGCCTACCTCCCGTCCAAAACAAAAGACAAGATCGTTGTGAATCTTCCGGTTCCTCTCGCTGCTACACTAAACTACCGATAAGATAAACAATGTAAAACCCATCACCAAAAATCCCACCAGCTCTCAAAACTACTCATAATCTAGGACAACAACTCATCCCCTTTCAGAAACATAGCGAGATGAACGAGCGTGCCTCCCACGGAGCGTTCGCCCCGTCTACCGAGATGAACAGGTGGAACAGGAGAATGAGAGACTTCCGGACATCAAACGAGGCGTCTTTAAGGCGGTTGCCCAACCCACAATCAGCACCCAGCGGACGCAGCGCGGCCTCTAGGGGAAACAGAAAGAACAGCAGCAGCACAACCGCAACCGAGCAGAAATCCACACTGTTCACATCACTCTTTAACGTAACACCCCCACCCTTAAAGAAATAAATTGGGATTTAAAGTAACGTCTCGGTTACGTATGTAACCCTTGTTCCCTGAAGGAGGGAACGAAGACGCCACGTCGGAGTACCGACGAATAGGAATCTCGCTCGCAAGAGCCAATCTACTTCGAGTGTAACTAAACAATGATTGCACCAGGTGCTCATGCCACGCCGTGCGGGTATAAATGAGACACAGTTGATTGCATCAAATCATCCTTTTGCTGAGGAGCCGGGTAGGTAGACAGGCACCCCAGCAGGGTACAGAGGACATGGCGACGGGACGTGGCGTCTCCGTTCCCTCCTTCAGGGAACGAGGGTTACATACGTAACCGAGACGTTCCCATTCAGTCGGTCACTCTCGACGCCACGTCGGAGTACCGACGAATAGGAATCCCTACCAAAGCGCCATGGCTTCTGCCCCCATCCAGTGCCTTGTGTGAGCCACCTGAGCTCTCTTACCTGATGAGACGGGGCTCACACCGGGAAGTCCATCACCGCTGTTCCGCATGACCCGCTCAGTGATTATTGGATAACACTGGGAAAGCGTGCCCAAGAGAAGGGAACGCTGCGGAGCCCACATCGTACCCCGAAGGAGTTATGTGGAGTACAATGCTGAGCCGTAGCCCGCCAGGAGAAGGGGGCTCAGTCCCCCTACAGGGAAGGCTCTCCCAAGGGAAAGACACGGGCTTCCCGAAGGAGCGACCGTGGAAGAAAATATGGGATCCCCGCAGGGTCACTCATATGGCCCAAGTCCAATACCGGTTCTCAAGGATTCAGCGGCAAGGGGCCTGATGCCAGACGTTCCGCCACGTCCGGCACCGAGGGCGGTGGAGGACTCACAAATTTTGCTTCTGGAGAATATAAGCGCCGTAGCGCAGCAAGCCGACAAGAGCCGGGGCCTCTCAGTGCTTCTACCCGTTTGAGGTGAGAACACAGGAGGAGACCGGCTCTACACGTAGGCTATAGAATCTAGCGAACGTGTTGGGTGTCGCCCAGCCCGCAGCTCTACAGATGTCTGACAGCGAGGCGCCACGTGCCAGCGCCCAGGAGGATGCAACACTTCTAGTAGAGTGTGCTCGCACCCTGAGCGTACAGGGCACACCTTGTGCTTGGTAAGCCAAGGTGATGGCATCCACTATCCAGTGGGCCATCCTCTGCTTGGAGACAGCCTTTCCCTTCTGCTGGCCTCCGTGACAGACAAAGAGCTGATCTGAGGTTTTGAAGCTTTGAGTTCTATCCACGTAAACCCGCAGAGCGCGAACGGGACAGAGCAAAGCTAGGGCTGGGTCTGCCTCCTCCGGGGGCAGCGCTTGCAGGTTCACCACCTGGTCCCTGAAGGGAGTGGTAGGAACCTTGGGCACATAGCCAGGCCGGGGTCTCAACACCACGTGGGTATCACCCGGCCCGAACTCTAGGCACGATTCGTCGACCGAAAATGCCTGCAGGTCCCCTACCCTCTTGATGGAGGCCAATGCAGCCAACAGCAAAGTCTTCATTGACAGAATCTTTAGCTCTGCTGATTGCAAAGGCTCAAATGGGGCATTCTGAAGTGCTCGGAGCACCAGAGCAAGATCCCAAGAGGGTATGGAGAGGGGGCGAGGAGGATTTAACCGTCTCGCCCCCCTAAGGAACCTGACGACCAGGCCGTGCTTCCCAACCGTCTTACCTTCTACATGGTCGTGATAGGCGGATATTGCAGCAACATAAACCTTGAGGGTGGAGGGCGACAGCCTACGCTCCAACCCCTGTTGCAGGAAGGAAAGCACAGACGCGATTGAACATCTTCGGGGGTCTTCTCGGCGAGAAGAACACCACTCGACGAACAGGTTCCACTTCAAGGCGTAAGCCTGTCTTGTAGACGGTGCTCGTGCCGAAGTGATGGTGTTAACTACCTCTTGGGGTAAGTCACCTAGAACCTCCGCGTCCCGTCCAGGGGCCAGACATGAAGCTTCCACAGGTCTGGACGCGGGTGCCAAAGGGTGCCCCGTCTCTGAGTCAGAAGGTCCTTCCTCAGAGGAATCGGCCAAGGAGGGGCTGTCGTGAGGAGCATAAGTTCTGGAAACCAGGTCCGGCTGGGCCAGTACGGCGACACCAGCAGGACCTGCTCCTCGTCCTCCCTGACCTTGCACAATGTCTGTGCAAGTAGGCTCACTGGGGGGAACGCATATTTGCGCAGCCCCTGGGGCCAGCTGTGCACCAGAGCATCCGTGCCGAGTGTGCCCTCGGTCAGCGAATAGAACCACTGGCAATGGGACGTTTCTGGAGAGGCAAACAGGTCGACCTGTGCCATCCCGAACTGTCTCCAAATCAGCTGAACCACCTGGGGGTGGAGTCGCCACTCGCTTGGGAGTGCAGCTCGTGAAAGCTCGTCGGCCACACGGTTGTGCACACCAGGGACATGAATGGCCCGAAGCGACCTCAGACACTTCTGACTCCAGAGGAGGAGATGGCGGGCGAGCTGCGACATGCGACGGGAGCGCAGACCACCTTGTTGGTTGATATACGCAACGGTCGCAGTGTTGTCCGTGCGGACCAGTACATCTTTGCCCCGTAACCGCGCTTTGAGGCGGCTCAGAGTAAGATGCACTGCTAGCAACTCGAGGCAATTGATATGCCAATGCAGGTGCGGGCCCGTCCAAACCCCTGACACTGCATGCCCGTTGTACGTGGCTCCCCAGCCCATGGCAGAGGCATCCGTGAAAACCACAGCGTGCCTGGACACCTGTTCCAGGGGCACTCCGGCCCGAAGGAACGAGGGGTCTGACCATGGACTGAAGGACTGGCGGCAGGCCGGTGTGATGCTCACCCGGTGAGTGCCGCGTTGCCACGCCCATCTCGGGACTCGGCCGTGTAGCCAATGCTGAAGCGGTCTCATATGAAGCAGGCCGAGCGGTGTTACTGCCGCAGCGGCCGCCATATGCCCAGGAGCCTCTGAAACTGTTTCAGTGGAACCGCCATCCTGCCTTGAAACGTGTTCAGGCAGCTCAGCATCGACTGGACACGCTCCTCCGTGAGGCGCGCTGTCTGTTCGACCGAATCCAACTCCATACCGAGAAAAGAGATCCTCTGCACGGGGGCGAGTTTGCTCTTTTCCCAGTTGACCCGAAGACCCAACTGGCTGAGGTGTCTGAGCACCAGGTCCCTGTGTTCGCACAACTGATCCTTGGACTGTGCTAGAATGAGTCAGTCGTCGAGATAGTTGAGGATGCGAACGCCCTGTTCTCTCATGGGCACAAGGGCCCCCTCCGTGACTTTCGTGAAGACACGAGGGGACAGGGACAGCCCGAAGGGCAGGACTCTGTACTGATATGCTCGACCCTCGAACGCAAAGCGCAGAAACGGCCTGTGTCGAGGAAGAATCGAGACATGAAAGTATGCGTCCTTCAGGTCGATCGCTGCAAACCAATCTTGGGGACGGATGCATTCGAAAATGCGTTTCTGCGTGAGCATCTTGAACGGTAGCTTGTGGAGGCTCCGATTCAGGACTCGCAGGTCCAAGATTGGCCGTAACCCACCGGTTTTCTTGGGTACAATGAAGTACGGGCTGTAGAAGCCGGTTTTCATATCGGCTGGAGGGACCGGCTCTATCGCGTCCTTCGCCAGTAGGACAGCGATTTCCGCGCGCAGGACATGGGCATCTGCAGCATTCACCGAGGTGAAGCGGACGCCCTTGAACCTGGGGGGGCGCCGGGCGAACTGAATCGCATAGCCGAGCCTGATGGTCCGAATGAGCCAGCGAGACGGACTGGGGAGCTCTAGCCAGGCTCGCAGAGACCGTGCAAGCGGGACCATAGGGACCACCGGCGTACCCACGGTGGGGCAGCGAGGTGGAATGCAGGTACCGGGCTGGGGCGGCTGTCTCGTGGAGGCGGCCCGCAGCGAGGTTAGAGTGTGCTGTGCAACACTTACCTGATTCCACAGGTGGGCAGGAGGAACGTGAGGAGGTCGTCCACTGCTGCCCGCTGGCGAAGGGGGAGGATGAGTGTGGTCCGGCGTTTGACCGGCCACAACTCTCCGAGCCCCCTGAGGACCCAGAGATGGAGGAAACTGCTCTTTTATTGAAAATTTGGGTACCAGAATTTGGGCGGAACAGAAACAAAACGGAACACAAAATTCTCCTCCCGGCCCTCCTCCGGGGGATGGAGCGGTGCGGTCACCGTCTCCAGAAGAGCAGTCCTCCCCATCTCCGGGTCGCCCGTCTCAGGGCCGCTTGCCCTTGCCCCTGCCTTTGCCACCTCTCTTGGCAGGAGCCTGGACGGGCTGGGCGGCCTGCTTGCGCCCGGCTCCACGACGTCGCTTGGGTGGAGGCTGCTGCTGCGACGCGGGAGCGGAGGCAGACGCAGACTGCCGCCCTCGGCGACGAGCAGACCGAGGTGCTGCCGGCGGTGGGGTGGAGACAGCAGCTGACCGCCGTGGCAGGATGTGACTGATGGCCTCAGTCTGCTTCTGTGCGGCCGAGAACTGCTGGGCGAAGTTCTGGACCGCGTCGCCGAAGAGGCCGGTCTGGGAGACGGGGGAGTTAAGGAACCTGATCTTGTCAGTCTCCCTCATGTCTGCCAGACACAGCCAGAGATGGCGTTCCTGGACCACCATAGTGGACATCGCACGACCCACGGCCCGCGCCGTAACCTTCGTCACACGAAGCGCGAGGTCCGTTGCGGTTCTCAGTTCCTGGAGAACTGCGGGATCGTGACCACCCTCGTGCAGGTTCTTCAGTGCCTGGGCCTGATGAACCTGCAACAACGCCATAGCGTGTAAGGCGGAGCCTGCCTCTCCACAAGCCTGGTAGGCCTTTCCGATCAGATTGGACGAGTACCTACAGGCTCGGGAGGGGAGACACGGGTTCCCCCTGGATGTGGAGTTAGGGCACAGTTGCATAGCAACAGCCCGTTCCACGGGAGGAACCTGCGTGTAACCCTTTGCAGGTCGGCCATCGAGGGTGGTGAGGGAGGAGGATCCACTGGGCCGGTTTCGGGCAGTAAAAGGTGCACGACCTAGTGAGCTCCTCGTGCACCTCCGGGAAGAAAGGAACCGGGGTGGGGCGCTGAGAACCAGCACGGGCCACCCCGAGAAACCAATCATCCAACCTTGAAGGTTCGGGACACGGTGGAGGGTTCCACACGAGCCCGATCTTCTCGGCGGCCCGGGAAAGCATGGCCATCATCTCCGGATCCGTATCGGGCACAGCGGATCTTCCCGAAGGAGCCCCCTGCGCCGACACGTCATCTCCAGAGAAGTCTGACCCTCCCTCCGATGCAGCGATGGACATCTGATCATCAGGGGGAGCCCCGAAGGATACGGATAGTGCACATCTCGAGGACGGCCACCACGTTCCGACGGCAGCTCTACTGGCTGCGGAGTGCGTGAGGGATGAGGGTTCCCCGGTGGTTGGTTCCCTGGTGGAAGCGCGCTCACCGTAACCCTCAAATCACCCGCGCTACTGCCTGAAATAACCCTCTGTGGAGGGTTAGATCGAGGCAGAGGCACGGGGGCTCCACCCCTTGCGAGATGGAGTCTAGACCGCAACTCCGAGATGGTCATGTTCCCGCAGTGAGTACATGAGTCATCCACCAACGCTGCCTCAGCGTGCTGAACGCCCAAACACGAGATACAGCGCTGGTGATCATCCCTTGGTGACAGGTAACCATCTGTTTTATCTGTGTTTGCTCTTCCAGAAGGACGCTCTCCTTGGTGCTGAAGCACGCAGGGGGCGGGGTCGCGGCGACACAGTCAGGGGGTGGGTGCAGCCTGACGTGCGCGCTCTCACACGAAGGCGCTCTCTTACCAGCCGTAAGAACGGCTTTTCAGCGTTCTCCACCTAGCGCACCGAACCAGCTGTGAGAACAGCCTTTGTGATTGCTCTAACAAACAACACAGAGAGATGATCCGAAAACCACGCGACCGCTGCTGTGCCGTCACACCAACACCGACTGAAGAGATCGCTTCCGAAAGGCGGCTTCCGTCTTCAGTCAGGACTGCGAAGTATTGAGTGATATCTGGCGTTACCATCTACCACCCGGCTCCGAAGCAAAAGGATGATTTGATGCAATCACCTGTGTCTCATTTATACCTGCACGGCGTGGCATGAGCACCTGGTGCAATCATTGCATGCCAATGTGCATTGGCTCGTTTAGTTACACTCGAAGTAGATTGGCTCTCGCGAGCGAGATTCCTATTCGTTGGTACTCCGACGTGGCGTCGAGAGTGACCGACTGAATGGGAACTAGATAATTAATAAATATTTACAAATTAAAATTTTTACAAACCATTCAGTAACGGCTCCATAAACTGTTAACTGAAACAAAAAGGGAAAAGTATATATATATTAACCCCTTACCAGTCACCCCCACTTTTGGCAAAGGAGTGCAAAATGACATACCCAAAATAAAATTGTTGCTGCTAATGAGTCCTTCTGACTACACACAAATCAAAGGTATTATTTGAAAGCTGACACTTGACAGTTTACCATGAAAGACTCAAAATTACTCTAGAAATTACTAGTAGAGAGATAAATAAGCTCAAACACAATGGACAATTGAAAAAAAAAATTATAACGGTTTATGAACAAGAAAAATACATAAGGCAGAAATATATATGGATCTGGAAACACAAGTAAACTAAAGCCACATGTCTTTTAAATGTACGTTTCAAATTTGAAGTTGATACAAGCCAAAATGACTTTTTTACAAGCATTTAGTTCTGAGTATGTCTAGGCACCTTTCCAAAAAGGCCACTTGGAGACTCCAAAGGGACACTTGGTAACCACCTTTTACCATGAGGTATAACCAGTTAGTTTGATCCTTTCAATCTATTTTCTCATTACAACATGACAAAGCTCAATTTATATACTTTCTCTGGTATATTTTTCACCCCTAAATGTTTATAAAAATGCATGTATGTGCATATTTTTTTGTAAAATAATATTTTTTTGAAAGAGCTCCAAAAGGACACCAAAGTGACACTTGGTAACGTATAAGACGTTTAACAAAGTCTTTGTTCACTTCCATTAATTTAAAGGTTTAGAATAATGACATACATTATTTAGCAAATAAAAAGTTTTATTTATGTATATATTGTATACAGCAACAAACATCTGTTCCTTAGTTATTCAACACAGTGATAACCCCCCCCCCAAAAAAAGGACTATTTACAAAGTACTGAGTTTGTCTCGGTCTTCCTTTCTTTCCTCCTCCCCTGGAACTTCTGGAGGCAGCGAGAGATGTTGCAGCCAGGCAGGGACGTTTTGTCGGTTGTCCAGAGGCCTCTGGTACCCAGTCATCATCTGAAGTTTCATCACTGTTGAATTACACAAAAAGGATTAGAAATAAACCCAACACAACTGTTTATCTTACACATAGAAAAAACTACAGCAATTTACTCCCATACACACTCTATTGTTGCCCTGATGGCACATTTACATCAACTTACTGATTTTCTATTCAAATTCAAAGAATCATTCACATACAGTGATCTACCTACATACCCACTCTATTGTTGCCCTGATGGCACATTTACACAAGCTTACAAATTTTCTATTCAAATTCAAAGGATCTTTCACATACAGTGATCGACCTCCATACCCACTCTGTTGTTTCCCTTATTGAAACATTTACACTACCAGCTAATGACTCAGACTGTAATCAGACAATAATCATACCCCAAAACAGTTTCTTCTCTCAAGAAACATTTCTTGCTTCACATTATTTGCTTACCACAAAGTACTGCGCTGTCTCTGTCTTCCTTTCTTTCCTCCTCCCCTGGAACTTCTGGAGGCAGCGAGAGATGTTGCAGCCAGGCAGGGACGTTTTGTCTGTTTTCCAGAGGCCTCTGGTACCCAGTCATCATCTGAAGTTTCCTCACTGTTGAATTACACAAAAAGGATTAGAAATAAACCCAACATAACAGATTATCTTGCACAGAAAATAGCACATATTATTGCATTTTTTCCTCTGACACATTTGGTCTGAACTTTGTCCTGCTTTCTACATACACAACTGTACATACATAAAGTTATATGCTCAAGTACGTTGTACAGGGTTTCTTCTAGAGGTTTACCAATACTCCCATGTCACATTTCGATAAATAGCACAATACTGAACTCACAATACAATATTATTGCGATACTCCAAGGCATATTGTAAAAAGGATAACAAAAAATATACCGAAATGCTAAATTTGTATTACATTGGGGTGGATATGAATAGGCTTGGACCTGGTGCTGATAACCAAACGCACAGGACAATGGTGACAACATAGTAAAAACTATTCTGGTGATAATAGCCGAAAAGACTGAATTATTTTGGACAAATATGCTTACACTCTCACCCACTCACTGACTAGATATATTTAAAATATTGCTGGTCACTTTTTAGTGGCAACATAAGACATTTGTCATTATCAGGTCCCACAAAATATTCCCCATTGCATTACTATACATTATATTCAACATTTTATAGTAATTGAATGTAGTACTGACACTAAAACACTGTGAAATTTAACTTTTTCCTCACACTGTCATTTTTATTTTGGGTGAAATATACACAATACAGATTTTCACTATCCACGATACATTGTTACAACTTACATCACTAGCTTCTAACTCAGAACTTGAATAAAAAAGGAATTTTGCGGTACTTGAATGTACTAATAAGCCGTAATAGTGTAGAAACACAAAACTACAAAACAAAGCAACAAAAACATACTAAATGTAGACACTTACCGATCTAAAACAGGATCGAGACCTTCCAAAAACATTTCCTCTTCTTCAGAGTCGACGCTGGATCCAGCACTCTCTTCTGATTATTCCAAATTTTCTTCATCACTGCTTCGCAAAAGTTCTTCCAATGCAGCAGCAGGAGAAAATAACTTCTGTCTTCGACGTGGATCCATTGCAGGCGAATGCTGACAGAGCGAGCGCTAGTGAGCAAGTGTAGCAAGGGAACCTCTATGCGTCACGAGGGGCGTGCGTGAGTAATTTTCCAGGATACAAATGGTTACGCAAACAAAAATACAATGTGATACTCGCGAGATTTATGCTAATCAACACATCGGCGTATTCGTTATTGCATAGACTACATGTTAGATGACAACACAAGACTTTCCCATTGCTGTTTTTTTTTTTTTTACCAAACACATTTGCATGTGGATAATCATGCGTCACCAAAAGTGACTGTCATCTTTCAATCTTTTCTAAAATTGCGTGGCTAGTTTTCATCAGATATCTTCTGGGCGGTTCTCATTCAGTTCCAGACACTCTACTAAATACATTGATACGTTATATTTCATTGAATAATGCGCTTCATGCGTACAGTTCATCAAATAAACAGGACAGCGTCCTCGTGATTAGTAAACTTCAGGAAGTAAACAACAGAAGTTCTATAGCTTTTTTTACCAGTTTGCTTGTTTTTGGACAAATATTTACTATGGACATCGTACACTGGACTCTTCCCATGGAAAAAAGGTCGAAGTCACCATTATTCTGCCAAACATTACATTTCCAAAGCACAAAAAGGTAAGGGACCCCCCTCTCTTTGTTGTCATATCACATTGTTTAGATTCATACAGAATGACAAAAAAACGTTGCAAAGTTATCTTGATTGTATAATACTTATACAGATACGAATCTGCAGTCTCTTATCTTTCAAACAATGCACTGGTTGACCTTATTACTTGACAAAATGATATTGTAAACTAGCGATCAATGTAAACACTATCAAACGCGGGGCCGTCGGCGATCTCTGTACACAAAGGGGTTAATGTGCACACAGTACATTTATATATAAAACTCACAATTTATTTGCAAGGATGTTCCCCTCAAGCACGAGACAATGCATCTGCAACTACATTGTCACGTCCTCGGATGTGTCTAATCTCCAAGCTGTAACCTTGAAGAATCAAACTCCAACGCATTAAGCGCTGATTACAATTACGCATACGATCAAGAAAAACCAAGGGGTTGTGATCTGTATAAACCACAACCGGGCATGCAGCACCTCCGACATAAACCTCAAAATGCTGGACGGCGAGGACAAGAGCAAGGGCTTCCTTTTCTATGGTCGAATAAGCACACTGATGACGGTTAAATTTGCGCGAGAAGAAACAGACGGGGTGTTTAAGACCATCCCCGTCATGTTGCAAGAGAACAGCTCCTGCTCCCAAGTCACTCGCATCAACAGCAATGGAAAAAGGCTGGGAAAAATCAGGAGCGGCCAACACAGGCGCAGTAGTCAACAGCGCTTTAACCGACTCAAAAGCTGCTTGACTTTGTGTAGTCCAGTTGTAGGTCACTTTCGAACTGAGCAAATCAGTGAGGGGCGAAGCAAAGGTTGAAAAATTCTTGCAAAATGACCGGTAGTAACCTACCATGCCAAGAAAGCGACGGAGCTCGCGACAAGTGGTTGGAGGAGGATAGTTAAAAATCGCCTCAACTTTAGATTGGACAGGACGCACCTGCCCCATCAGTATCATCTCCTCAGCATCCCAGATAGCATAGAAGAACTCGATGTTGCAACAGAAACTATTGACTCTCTCTTTTCCAGTACTTTAGACACAGTTGCTCCCCTGCGCTTAAAGAAGATTAAAGAAAATAGTCCAACGCAGTGGTACAACGAGCACACCCGGGCCCTTAAAACAGCAGCCAGAAAAATGGAGCGCAGCTGGAAGAAAACAAAACTAGAGGTCTTTCGTAATTCGTGGAAAGAGCACATGATCACATACAGAAAGGCTGTAAGAACTGCTAGATCTGCTTATTTCTCAACTCTCTTGGAAGAAAACAAACACAACCCAAGGTATTTATTCGATACAGTGTCTAAATTAACCAAAAATAAAGCTTCAACTTCTGATGATTGTAAACAGCACAGTAGTAATGACTTTATGAACTTCTTCACATGTAAGATTGATAATATTAGGATGAAAATTTTAACCATGCAGCCGTCTACTACAGTATCACATCAGACAGAGCATTGTAGTGAGGAAAAATTACAATCATTCACTGCTATAGGAGAAGAAGAATTGGCTAAACTCATTAAATCATCAAAATCAACAACATGTATGCTTGACCCTGTACCGACTAGGCTATTAAAAGAGATGCTACCAGAGGTCATAGATCCTCTTCTTAATATCATTAATTCATCTTTGTCATTAGGATATGTACCGAAAACTTTTAAGTTGGCTATTATTAAACCACTTATTAAAAAACAGCAACTTGATCCTACAGAATTAGTCAATTATAGACCAATCTCAAATCTACCCTTTCTGTCAAAAATACTTGAAAAGGCAGTGTCTTCACAATTATGTTCCTTTTTAGAAAGAAATGGTATCTGTGAGGATTTCCAGTCAGGATTTAGACCATATCATAGTACTGAGACTGCTCTCATCAGAGTTACAAATGATTTACTCTTATCATCCGATCGTGGCTGTATCTCTCTATTAGTGTTACTCGATCTTAGCGCTGCATTTGATACCATCGACCACAACATTCTTTTGAATAGACTCGAAAATTATGTAGGTATTAGTGGAATTGCTTTATCATGGTTTAAATCATACCTATGCGACCGTTATCAGTTTGTAGCAGTAAATGAAGAGATGTCACACCGATCGCAAGTTCAGTATGAAGTACCACAAGGCTCAGTGCTGGGGGCCGCTACTCTTCACCCTGTACATGCTACCACTGGGAGATATTATTAGGAAGCATGGCATTAGTTTTCATTGTTATGCTGACGATACTCAGCTCTATATTTCTTCACGCCCTGAAGAAACTTACCAATTCACAAGATTAACGGAATGCATAGCTGACATAAAACATTGGATGACCGGTAATTTCCTGCAACTCAATTCAGAAAAAAATGAATTTTTAATTATTGGACAAAAAAGCTCCACAAGTAGTAACCAGGAATACTGTCTAACACTTGATGGCTGCTCTGTCAAGTCTTTGTCGTCAGTGAGGAACCTGGGTGTGCTCTTTGATACTAATCTTTCGTTTGAAAGCCACGTTTCTAGCATCTGTAAAACTGCATTCTACCATCTTAAAAATATATCTAAATTACGGCACATGCTCTCAATGCAAAATGCTGAACAGTTAGTTCATGCGTTCATGACCTCAAGGCTAGATTATTGTAATGCTCTACTGGGTGGTTGCCCTGCTCGCTTAATAAATAAACTACAGCTGGTCCAAACGCAGCAGCTCGAGTACTTACTAGAACCAGGAAGTATGACCATATTAGCCCAGTTCTGTCAACATTGCACTGGCTACCTATTAAACATCGCATACATTTTAAAATCTTGCTTATTACTTACAAAGCACTAAATGGTTTAGCTCCCCAATACTTGAGCGAGCTCTTAACATATTATACTCCATCACGTCTACTGCGGTCTCTAAATTCTGGCCAGTTGATAATACTGAGAATATCCAAATCAACTGCAGGCGGTCGATCCTTTTCCTATTTAGCTCCTAAACTCTGGAACAGTCTTCCTAGCATTGTTCGGGAAGCAGACACACTCTGTCAGTTTAAATCTAGACTAAAAACACATTTCTTTACAGTGGCATACACATAAAACACTTTCTCAATGAAATGATTGTTAGGCTGCATTAACTAGGTCAGCCGGAACCGGGAACACTTCCCATAACACCTGATGTACTCGTTACATCATCAGAAGAATGGCATCTACGCTAATGATAGTCTCTGTTTTATCCCGAGGTTTACTGCAGTCAGCTGGATCCGGGCCGTATCCAGATCAAATGGTGGACCTGCGCCCAGAGAAGACCAACACAGGACCCCGAAGTGTCCGCAGAGACCGTGATTAGACTCCCCCTGCAACTGCCTCATCGACACGGCATCTCAATAAACCCGTCTCCAGCGTGTTGCCTCCAATCTTTCGAATATTGCGCTTTAATAATTATTTAATCAACATCATCCTCAATAAACCCGTCATCAGCGTGTTGCCTCCGGTCCTTCAAATATTCCAATCTATTATGACCTCTGACCTTTAAAGCGGCCAGAATAATAATAATAATACTACGCTATTTGTTTGTTAATTGGCCAGAGGAGAACTGGCACCCCGACTGAGCCTGGTTTCTCCCAAGGTTTATTTTTCTCCATTAGGTCACCTGATGGGGTTTTGGTTTCCTTGCCACTCTTGCCTCTGGCTTGGCGTGCTCAGTTGGGGACATTATATTTTTCAACTAAACATAGAAATAAATCTAATTAATAAACTAAATTAACCATATAAACTAAATTACTGATCTAATTATTGATCTAAAGCCCACACTGTCACCGTATGGAAATTGGAAATTGAAATGAACTGATGACATCAAATGGCTATACAGCTTAATAAAATTATGCTGCATTATTTTCCTGTTTAACACTGTAAAGCTGCTTTGATACAATCTACATTGTTAAAAGCGCTATATAAATAAAGCTGACTTGACTTGACCTCTGTACAGGATGTTGCAGCACAAGCTTAAACAGAAAAAAGGACATGTACCACAGGAATCAACTGTAGAATTAGGTAGGCCACAATGACCATTCTACCCATAATATACATGTCATATTGTTGTAATTAATATATATTCATATGGTTTTCTCCTGTTTTGAACAGGCTCATACCTGCAAGAAGGTCTGCACTCCAGATGTGGGGGGTATGAGTCCTTCAGAGCCTTGGCGCTAGCTACACTGCTGGACCCAAGGTTCAAAATGTGGCTTTTGGGAATTGTACCAACGCCCAGGAAGCTGAAAAAAACCTCACACTGGAGTGCACTTCACTGATGCGTTCAAACACAGCAACTCCTGGTGAGCAGTCTCAGTCTTCATCTAACTTTATGGAGATGGGTCATCTGAATAATTATGAACATTATACTTCATATATGATGTCAGTTTATGCTTTGTAACTAATTGTCGTTTTAATTTTCATTCAGAGCCACAAATGTCAACATCAGGACCATCATCATCATCATCATCATCATCATCATCATCATCAACAACAACACCAGCAGAAACCCAGGACAGTTTATGGGAACTGTTAGATAATCGTATCCGTGAAACCCAGACAACACACAGTACTACAGCTGATGCAACTGTAGAAGTGAAGAAGTACCTGAAAGATGCGTTTTTGCCCAGAACGCATGATCCATTAATTTATTGGAAAGAGAGAGCAGTAATTTTCCCTAATTTGTGTGTACTTGCAAAAAAATATTTGTGTGTGCCAGCAACAAGTGTACCTTGTGAGATTTTTTCAAAGGCTGGAGAAATTATATGTAAAAAAAGAAGTCGGCTGAGTCCTTCAACAGCAGAGCAATTCATATGTTTGAATAAAAAAGTTTTGTAACAAATGTGACACATTGTGGCTTTATATATTTTATTAATGTTCATTTTGTATACCAAAAACCATATAGTTCTTTACAATGACGAGGCTACAGCTTACAAAACCAAGACCATGTAGCTGTCAAGACAGATGTTAAAAACTATTTTTTTTACATGGATCATTGTCAAGGCAACACATGCAGTGACCACTAGATGGCGCCGTAGAGACGGGTGTCAGATTGATTCGAAGCTTCGAAACAATATGGCACATTTGCTTCAAATGCTTCAGTGCTTCACGAAGCCTCGGTCTGCCCATCACTACTAATTAGCTAATTCGCTACACCAACTGCAGACATTGTGTCTGAACACCGGCAACACCAACTGTCGCATCAAGCCTTGAGCAAATGTGTGTGTGGGTGAGATCTGCTTAAGAAGTGTGTGTGATGAGATGCAGGTGAGTGTGCAATCAGTCCCAGGAATGAGGGCCTATGGGAATTGTAGTCCAAATGAGAAACAGTCAATATTCGGGTGATGGCTCCCTCTGGTGGTGTGAAGGAGACGGCACAGGAGCCTCACTTGTAACAATTACAATAGAAGCCCATTATTTTAAATTGAAATATTTCACAATATTACTTTTTTTTGTCACACATATGCAGGCTTGATGAACTGAAGAGATTTCTTTCAAAAATAAAAAATAGTAATGTGTCCAATCTTTTGACCAGTACTGTGTATGTCTATATATGTAGCACTGTGGTCCTGTGAGGTGTAGGATTGAAAATAATCAAAAGATATTTGATATTTGAAATTGAACAAAGAAATTCTGGCTCTCTTTTATTCTCTGACTCTCTCTCTCTTCTTAGGGCCTTCTCTTTGGCTCTTCTCTTCTTATCTCTCCCTCTTAAGTTTTTATCATCTCATACATCTATTCTGTAACTGTTTTAAGTGTAACCATATTTAGAAATTGTTATTAAATCCCTTCTATTACAAACGATGTTGACTTTGAAGTTCTACGTATTGCAATACAATATAGTCACACTATAGCAACGCTCTCCCACATACAGTATTTTGCTATTATAACTGCGTTTATTTCCGACGTTGGTATAAGTTGCATTGGGTGGAAATAGACGAAAAATGTACAGTTTTCTTCCATCTGTTAACGTTTCTTTAGTCATTTGGCAACACTGCAGCCTGAACAACTGGAGGAGTCCACCCTTACAGAGGTGCAAAATTTAGTTCCTCCACATAGAGGAATTACAATAAAACAGATTAAAATTCAAACCTCCTCACATTCTTTGTTCAGGCTGCCTCACAGCATTCCACCTATTTATGGGCCATTAGCCATTGGGGAAGTGTCTTTTTTCTACCCTGGTGTGAATCACATAAATATGCATGGCCATGAACATTCCTATGCATACAGCAGTGCTGACTTGCTGACAAAATTTTAATCATTATATTGTTGTTCGTGAATGAGTTGTCAAAATGATTTTCACACCATTCAGTAGTACAAATACTAGCCCTCAAGATTGATAACTCAAAAGTCTTTTGAATAACTATTCAGTATGTTTTCCTCCAAAACTTAGAAACCATGCATAATCATTATTTTCGGACCCACTTTATATTAGGTGTCCTTAACTACTATTTACTAACATTTGATCTAACTAGTCATTTGATACATTGCACTTATTGTGTACATGCATGTTTTTACATTGTACTTTTTTTTTTTAAATACCTGCATGTAATTACATCTGTAATTAATTTCTGTAGTTACATTTGTGATTACACTGTTGACACTTCCCTTACACCTAATTTTCTAAAAAATGCAAACATGTACATCCACTTTGCTCACATATTATTGTAGCAGAGTTTGTGCTGAATACAGCAAAATTGCATGTTGGTCAATAGTATGTTATAAGTAGCTGAAATAAGTACAAATATCAGGCCATTTCAAAACATATCAAGGGCCCCAAAAAAACTGTAGTCCTCTAGGGGTTAAAAAGGGGGAGGAGATTAAAATAAACTCAAACTCAAACTCAAAAACAGCTCCTGACCAGGTTAGATTCACAGAGTAAGTTACCATGTTAACTTCGGACATTGAAGAATTTTTCTTTTTACATTTTTTCTATTGTATTAGTAGGTTTAATTGAAACAGGTTAGACAGATTATGTTTGTTTTATTCTTTACTTTATTTTGGCACTGTCCAGTTTCCCTTTGTAAATTATTTTTATCTTACAAACCTTTGCTTAATTTATGTAAATTCAATTAATGTTCTGGTGCTTCTGCTGGTCTTATTCACTCTCAGAGAAATGTAATGGTAGAAATTGCTTAAGAGTTGCCTAATGTTCCCCTTCTTAATCCCTAGACCTCTAAAAACCAGCGAAGAGTCGTAACACTCCCGCTGAAGCCGTGTATGGAACGTTTGAATCTCCCTGCCTCAGTCTGGACAGGCCTGAGGAACATCACCAACTACAAGTCACCCCCCCCCCCCTGCAGGTTTGAAAAGCCCAGTCTCACACCACACACCCGCTCTAATCTGCACTTCACACATCCCCCATCACCTCCTGCACCTCCTAAACTTAACAGATTATAATGATGTATAACACTTGCCTGAATGATAAAAAACGACAGAGTTATTTGAGTCTCTTTGGCTCTGATAAGAAAAAAAGCGAGCGACCGCCGACTCGAGGGGGTTAAGGTCTGTGTGGAGGATGTGAGCCGAGTCTTCAAAAAACAGAAGACTAGGAAAGCTTAAGGCCCCGACAGCATCTCATCTGCCTGTTTGAAAATCTGCGCTGACCAACTGGCCCCAGTCTTCACGCAGATCTTCAACAACTCATTGGAGCAGTGTGAAGTTCCCTGCTTCTTCAAACGCTCCACTATCATTCCCGTCCCCAAAAAACCCCAAATCACTGGACTTAATGACTACAGACCTGTCGCTCTCACGTCGGTGGTCATGAAGTTGTTTGAAAGACTGGTTCTGGCCCACCTGAAGGACATCACTGGACCCTTGCTGGATCCTCTTCAATTTGCCTATAGACGAGTTTCCTGAGTGAAATAGGCGGGCCGCCATTATCCTTTCACTCTGCCAACGACTTCCGGTTGTGTCTGCCAAGAACTTCCGGTTAGCATCTTTTACTGTCTTTGGTTAGCGTGCAGAAAAAGTTAACTATGGATGGTGTTACACGCCGACACGGCTCCGGGACATATTGTGCTGTTCGCAGTTGCAACAACTCGTGGCGATTGCTGAATGTTTGGTCGGAAGGAGAATGTTTCGACCATCAACCATCTACAAGGCGCCAATGTGGATGTGCTCCCCCGTATGCGTTGTATGAGAAACCAAAAACAGATGTTGAATCTCGGAAGTGGCTAGCGGCTTTGAAGTTGAAGAATCCGCCCAAAAGACTGTTTGTTTGTTCTTATCACTTCATTGATAAAAAGCCCACAGAGGAAAACCCTTTCCCGGAACTTTGGTTGGGATACGAGCGACCTCCCCAGCAAAAGAGACGTAAACTCGACAGAAACACAAGTGACACGCAATCGGATGGTAAGTGTATCTTGATATTTTTCTGGTTAGCTAAAGTTTGCAGCATAAGTTCGACTGTTGATATATGTGTATCTGTCCTGTGTTAGTGGGGTATATACATTTATAGTTGATGGTGTTTGTCTTTTAGAAGTGTGCATCGAGCCGAAGTTTAAAGATGCTGCAACACAATGGGAGGACCTAACAAAAACTGACCACAGCTACGCGGCAAAGTTGGACCACGTGAACAAATCGACGCAGACTGGGGGTCAGACTGTGGCTGATGATATGCTCCTGGATGATGATACCTCGCTGCTGTACACAGGACTGCGTCTGGTGTATTTTTTTACTTTGGTGAAAACGATGTTGCCATTTAGTAAACCATCATGTAGTATTCCTATTGTTGACCAAATACTGATGACCCTCATGAAACTGAAACTGAACCTTGTGTTAGGGGATGTGGCAAAGCGCTTTAAAGTGTCTAAAGGTGAAGTAAGTAAGGTGATTGCTCACTGGATTGATACATTGGGTGAGCAGCTTGAATCCATGGTTGCCTGGCTGCCAAGAAGTGTTATATGTGCTAACATGCCACCATCCTTTAAAAAGAACCACCCCCAGACCACTTGCATCATCGATTGTGCTGAAACGGCTATTCAGAGAGCAACAAACCTTAACTGTAGGAGTGCCACTTTCAGTCATTACAAGGGAACCAATACTGCCAAATATCTTGTTGCTGTGTCACCTCACGGGCTGATAATGTTTATATCAGAGGCCTATGCTGGTAAAAGCAGTGACAAGTTTATCACTATAAACAGTGGGTTTCTGGAGGCCCTAAGGCCTGGTGATGAGGTAATGGCTGACAGGGGTTTCACGATTCGAGATGTACTACATGAAAGGAAGGTGAAATTGAATATTCCTGCCTTTACCCACAAGCGTGGTCAATTGACCAATGAGGAGGTAACGCGCACTAGACGAGTGGCCAATGTCCGTATACATGTGGAGAGGGCAATCCGAAGACTTAAAGTCTTCAAAATTCTGTCCCAAACTGTCCCCATCTCCATGACCCCGCGGTTGGACAAGATTCTTACCGTATGTGCTGCTTTAGCAAACATGAGGTCCAGACTCATACGACTGCCACATGAGGTTTAAGTCCCTATGAAAAGTAAAACCGGGGTTACCTGCAGTTGTTTTTTTTTTATTGTACATATTCCTTTTTATATATATATACATACATATACATATACACATATACTTTCAGCTAGAAAAAACGGTGTAAATTTATTTTTGTTCCCTTTCTGGTGCTGTTTTTTTTTTTTTAATTGTACAAATTCCTTTATTTTATATATATTATTTATATATATATATATATATATATATATATATATATATATATATATATATATATATATATATATATATATATAAATAATTTCAGCTATAAAAACCTGTGTACATTTATTGTTATTGTTCCCGTTCTGGTATTGTGATTATTGATAAGACAAAACAGAGTTTAAAAAAAAAAAAAACCTTTTGAGTGCTATTCTTTTTCTTGTATTGTAAATATTGACACATGACAATAAAAAAATTGATTTGAGAAGAAATGAATTAATTTTTATTGATCCTATTCCATAACAAAGGGACAATTTCATTAACTCCTTAATGTATGATTTTTTTTAATTAAATAAAAACAAAGTAAATACAGGAAAAAAATCTCACAATATCACAAAAAGAAAAAGACTGGAATAAAATATTAAATCAATAAAAATAATAAATAAAGAAATAAGTGACTGATATAAAAATAAATAAGAGTAAGTAAAAGAAAATAAATCAGTTTGATACAAATAAATAAAAGCTAGAAAGGATTTGTCACAAATTTGTGACAACAAGGGACAAGGGGTTAAAAAAGGAATGACTAATCACCCCCAGTACACATAAGCAGGTCATGCTGATTTTACAACATCCATGTATCTGGAACACAACTCCAGCCTTCCATCATCGAAGTCATCGACAACTTTTGGCAACATGTGGGTGAAATAGAAGGAGTGTAGCCTTGAGATATGTCCCTCAACAAAGGTTTGGTCGTTGAGCACGTTGAGCTGCAGACATTCAGTGTTACTCCAAATCACCAACAAGGCTTGCCGTAGCCCTGTGCAGTGCATGCCCAGTTGCACCTGCATGTAATATCCCTTTGGCCCATTGAAGGACAGATGGAATTCCCCTGTGGGCATGCGTTTGATCTCACTGCTTTTAGCAGCAAGTGCTTCAGTAAGGGACTGGTTTTTGACTAAGACAGGGCACTTGATCTCCAGTAGTGTGTCTCTGTTCATGACACCATCCAGACTCGCAGCAAGCCATGGCTCACTCGGGCAAACCACCAAACCTTTCACATTGATGTCATGACCTTGGTCTTGCAGGTATTGCCTGGCGTGCTCTTCACCCTCTGCTCCTTGCCGGGTTGCTGCGTTACCGTGAAAGGTAGGATGGAGGTGTTCAGACAAGAATTTGTCTGGTGCTGTGGTAGCCCGAACTGGCACATTCTTGGCTGTGCTTGCTGTTATCCGTACCCGTCGCATGTCATGCCACAGTTGTTCCCTGCTCTGTTCTTTTGTGTGCTGCTCAATGTACATAAATTGGGTTGTGGTCATGTCAATGTATGTGGTGTAGAATGCCCTACATTTCTCACATTCAAGTTGTGTGTTGTGATCACCATGATGTAGGGGCAGTGGAGCTTTTGATGTCTTGGCAGACTGAGCAGGGAGGCTGGTGTTAAAAGTGAGCTGCATTAGTCCACTGCCAGGTGCAGTAAAAAGTGCCGCTATTGGTGTGGAGAGACAGTAATTTTGCCATTCTTCCAGTGTCTCATGGACTTTTACCTTGCGACTAGGTGTAGAAACTATGCTGGAGGAGGATGCCTGTGATGCTGGTTGGTATAGGTTATTTCTGCTGTGTCTTTGGAAAGACACATCTCTGATTTTTTGCTGCCCAGTATTGCTTTTTGTCCCGGCATTCCAGCAATTCTGCACATCAGTGCAGGCAAGCCCTGTCTTCCCTTGCCTCACAGCATTTTCTACCTGCAGACAGATAGAAACAAAAATCACACACTTTTTAAATAATGGTTTGAGCATCACAGCACAATTGACTTCTTGTAGAGAAAACATTTTGCAAATCAAAATAACAAGGGTATGATGAAGGTAGAGCGTTTTTGTTACTTTTCAAAACAATTAATGAGCTGGGCCTGCAGCCATTAACATCAATGTTTAACCCCTTTATGTCTGAGTTTATTTAGACTTATATAAAAAAATCTGGAAAAATGTGAAAAGAATAATAAAAGAAAATACCCGCTGCATTTCTGGGTTTTTAATTCAACATAATTAAACAATTTATGTTAAAAAAAACTCAACAGATGTTTACTTCATCCCAAGTACAAGCAATATAAACAGTTTTTATGGTTAATATTTTCCCTTTAGCTTTGTTAGATCACATTTAAGAATTGCAACCTTGTGCGGGAACAGCAGGGGTAGTTCAAACTCTCACACTCTCTCACACTTAGACACAATCTCTCTCTCACATGCATACGCACACACACACACACACGCATACGCGCACACACATGCATACGCGCGCGCGCACATGCATACGCACGCACACACACACACATACAGACACACACACTCACATGCATACGCGCGCACACACACACATACAGACACACACACTCACATGCATACGCGCGCACACACACACACATACATACATACATACATACATACAGACACACACACACACACACACACATTTGTATTACTCGTCGTGTTCTGTTATAGATTAACACACGGATAACGTTACATACAAACATCTTAATACAAGCATAAGATGGGCTAACGTACCTTCCAAAGCACGGCGGCTGCATGGCTACAGGAACGTCCGGGTCCGGCGATACAGGTACAGCCTGCAGTCTCCACATCTCCCGTCTTGGTAACCAAAACCCAGGCATTATGCGCTGAATTGTTAACGGACTGGCTTGGTTGAACATCGGCCTTTAGGTAAATTAAACTGCCCATATCGTGTAAAAGTTCACAGCCCACTTTGCCTGAATGGAGGTACTGAAACGCCTCAGAGCTTTTCAGGTTATTAATTGCATTCCCATCCACCGCCATGGAATCAATAAAATAAGAAAAGATCTCGGATGTTGTTATGCTGGGCCATATCGACATGTTGTCCGCCCATGATGTTACCTTACTTGGATGCGGAATGGTCAAAACACCATTTTTAACAAGCTTTTCGGTCGAATGTTGCCATTCCAACGCCATTTTTACACTACTACTCAGCCTGGGCCGGAAGTTCTTGGCAGAAACAGGAAATAAACCGGAAGTGCCCGGGAAACTCGTCTATAGGGCAAACAGGTCTGTGGATGATGCAGTCAACATGGGACTGCTTTATATCATACAACATCTCGACACACCTGGGGCTTATGCAAGGATCTTATTCGTGGACTTCAGTTCGGTCTTCAATACCATCATGCCTGATCTTCTCTCAGCTAAACTGACCCAGCTCTCCAGCTCGTGATACTGGGGAAACTCACATCCAGGACTCTAACTACCAGCACTGCGTGCCCCCCAGGGGTGTGTTCTCTCCCCACTGCTCTTCTCCCTGTACACCAATGACTGCTCCTGATCGTTTGCTCCTGTCTGATCGATTGCTCCTGATCGATTGTTCCTGTCTCCTGTTTGCCTCCTGCCTTGTTTGTAGCTCTGTACAGCCTTGCTTGCGTTTGAATCTCTATTTTGATATATTTTCTTTGTTCTACTGCTAAATATAATTTACTCATCACCATACATTGTTTAAATATTGCCTATCACGTTAAATTTGACATTGCTAGCTTTTAATCTAAATCACCATCACACGTCAGCATTTCGCTAGCCTGTTAGCTTGTCATCTTTGCACCCTGGTCTCTTGTTTTCTGAGTTCATTAAACCGTGGTGAGTTGGATTAGTAAATAGTGTCCAGCAAACAATTGTGGTAAATTGGATTAATCAACAAACACGGTAAGTCATGTCATCTTCTGTCATTGTCACTTGCATCGCTTGCTGCATGTTCAGTATAGGCTTCTCCGCTGACAAACAGGGCTTCACATGTGATAAATGTAAGGAGATAGTTAGGCTAACAGAGAAGATTTCAGAATTAGAAACACGCATCCATACTTTATCTGAGAGTAGTGAGGATGTAACAGCTTTAGACACTGATTTGGATGCGAATAGCTTAGTGAACTCTGTACATTCTTCGGTTCCGGCTGCAGGGCCCTCGCAGCAGGGCAACTGGGTGACAGTGAGACGGCATAGTCGCGGATCTAAAAAAACGCTTATCCGTTCCGGTTAGTACATCAAACAGGTTCTCCCCTCTCAGTGAAGCACCCACTGAGTATCCTGTTGAAAGTGCCGTAGTCATTGGTGATTCTATTACACGGAACGTGAAAATAGAGACACCAGCCACCATTGTCACATGTTTACCGGGAGCCAGAGTGCCTGACATCAAAGCAAATTTAAAAGTGCTGGCTAAAGCTAATTGTAAATTCTCTAAGATTATTATTCACATTGGCACTAATGATGTTCAACTTCGCCAGGCGGAGATCACCAAAATTAACATTAAAGAGGTGTGTGAACTCGCTAGTACGATGTCAGAGGCTGTTTATTGTTCTGGACCGATCCCTGTTAAAAGGAGTGATGAGATAGTTGAGATAGACTATCATCATAAATCCCAGCAAATAGAGACTCTTTCACCTAGATATTATCACATAGAGACTGTGTATGTTCCCCAAATTAGTAAATACAAAAAAACATCAAAATCATTCAACAGTAAAAATGTAATTGATGTCCAACAAATAAACAACAGATATAATACAGATGAACAATTGATAAAGCTTGGGTTGCTGAATATTAGATCCCTTTCCCCAAAAGCGCTTATTGTTGATGATATCATTACAGATAATAATCTAGATGTGCTGTGTTTGACAGAAACCTGGCTAAAACCTGACGACTACATTACCTTAAATGAGTCAACCCCCAAGATTATTGTTATAAACATGAGCCGCGTCTGAAAGGTAAAGGAGGAGGGGTTGCTGTAATTTATAATAATATCTTCAGTATTACTCAGAAGTCTAGTTTCAAATATAATTCCTTCGAAGTTTTGGTGCTTTATGTAACGCTATGTAGTGTACATGATAAAACCCATTCAACATTTGTGTTAGCTACTGTATACAGGCCACCAGGGCATAATACAGACTTTATCAAAGAATTTGCTGATTTTCTATCAGAGTTAGTACTGGCCGTAGATAAAGTACTAATTGTTGGTGATTTTAATATCCATGTAGACAACGGAAAAGACGTATTGGGATTAGCATTTAAAGACACACTAAACTCTATTGGAGTTAGGCAACACGTGTCAGGAGCCACTCATCGCCATAATCATACTTTAGACCTAATATTGTCACATGGAATAAATGTTGATACCGTTGAAATTCTGCAGCAGAGCGATGACATCTCAGATCATTACTTAGTATCATGTATACTTAATTTAGCTAAGGTTGCAAAGCCGCCCCCTCGCTTCAAAAATGGCAGGACAATCACTGCCGCTACTTAAGATTGCTTTTTAAATAATCTCCCTCATCAGTATCATCTGCTCAGCATCCCAGATAGTATAGAAGAACTCGATGTTGCAACAGAAACTATTGACTCTCTCTTTTCCAGTACTTTAGACACAGTTGCTCCTCTGCGCTTAAAGAAGATTAAACAAAATAGTGCAACGCCGTGGTACAACGAGCACACCCGGGCCCTTAAAACAGCAGCCAGAAAAATGGAGCGCAGCTGGAAGAAAACAAAATTAGAGGTATTTCGTAATTCGTGGAAAGAGCACATGATCACGTACAGAAAGGCCGTAAAAACTGCTAGATCTGCTTATTTCTCAACTCTCTTGGAAGAAAACAAACACAACCGAAGGTATTTATTCGATACAGTGGCTAAATTAACCAAAAATAAAGCTTCAACTTCTGATGATTGTAAACAGCACAGCATTAATGACTTTATGAACTTCTTCACATGTAAGATTGATAATATTAGGAATTTTTTTTTAACCATGCAGCCGTCTACTACAGTATCACATCAGACAGAGCATTGTAGTGTCACTGAGGAAAAATTACACTCATTCACTGCTATAGGAGAAGAAGAATTGGCTAAACTCGTTAAATCATCAAAATCGACAACATGTATGCTCGACCCTATACCGACTAGGCTATTAAAAGAGATGCTACCAGAGGTCATAGATCCTCTTCTTAATATCATTAATTCTTCTTTGTCATTAGGATATGTACCGAAAACTTTTAAGTTGGCTATTATTAAACCACTTATTAAAAAACCGCAACTTGATCCTACAGATTTAGTCAATTATAGACCAATCTCAAATCTACCCTTCCTGTCAAAAATACTTGAAAAGGCAGTGTCTTCACAATTATGTTCCTTTTTAGAAAGAAATGGTATCTGTGAGGATTTCCAGTCAGGATTTAGACCGTATCATAGCACTGAGACTGCTCTCATCAGAGTTACAAATGATTTACTCTTATCATCCGATCGTGGCTGTATCTCTCTATTAGTGTTACTCGATCTTAGCGCTGCATTTGATACTATCGACCACAACATTCTTTTGAAAAGACTCGAAAATTATGTAGGTATTAGTGGAATTGCATTATCATGGTTTAAATCATACCTATGCGACCGTTATCAGTTTGTAGTAGTAAATGAAGATATGTCACACCGATCGCAAGTTCAGTATGGAGTACCACAAGGCTCAGTGCTAGGACCGCTACTCTTCACCCTGTACATGCTACCACTGGGAGATATCATTAGGAAGCATGGCGTTAGTTTTCATTGTTATGCTGACGATACTCAGCTCTATATTTCTTCACGCCCTGAAGAAACTTACCAATTCACAAGATTAACGGAATGCATAGCTGATATAAAACATTGGATGACCGGTAATTTCCTGCAACTCAATTCAGAAAAAAACTGAATTTTTAATTATTGGACAAAAAAGCTCCACAAGTAGTAACCTAGAATACTGTCTAACACTTGATGGCTGTTCTGTCAAGTCCTCGTCGTCAGTGAGGAACCTGGGTGTGCTCTTTGATACCAATCTTTCGTTTGAAAGCCACGTTTCTAGCATCTGTAAAACTGCTTTCTACCATCTAAAAAATATATCTAAATTACGGCACATGCTCTCAATGCAAAATGCTGAACAGTTAGTTCATGCGTTCATGACCTCAAGGTTAGATTATTGTAATGCTCTACTGGGTGGTTGCCCTGCTCGCTTAATAAATAAACTCCAGCTGGTCCAAAACGCAGCAGCTCGAGTTCTTACTAGAACCAGGAAGTATGACCATATTAGCCCAGTTCTGTCAACACTGCACTGGCTGCCTATTAAACATTGCATACATTTTAAAATCTTACTTATTACTTACAAAGCACTAAATGGTTTAGCTCCCCAATACTTGAGCGAGCTCTTAACATATTATACTCCATCACGTGTACTGCGGTCTCAAAATTCTGGCCAGTTGATAATACAGAGAATATCCAAATCAACTGCAGGTGGTCGATCCTTTTCCTACTTAGCTCCAAAACTCTGGAACAGTCTTCCTAACATTGTTCGGGAAGCAGACACACTCTGTCAGTTTAAATCTAGACTAAAAACACATCTCTTTACTGTGGCATACACATAAAACACTTTTTCAATGAAATGATTGTTAGGCTGCATTAACTAGGTCAGCCGGAACCGGGAACACTTCCCATAACACCTGGTGTACTCGTTACATCATTAGAAGAATGGCATCTACGCTAATGATAGTCTCTCTGTTTTATCCCGAGGTTTACTGCAGTCAGCCGGATCCGGGCCGTATCCAGTTCAGATGGTGGACCTGCGCCCAGAGAAGACCAACACAGGACCCCGAAGTGTCTGCAGAGACCGTGATTAGACTCCCCCTGCAACTGCCTCATCGACACGGCATCTCAATAAACTCGTCTCCGGCGTGTTGACTCAGATTGTTCGAATATTACAATTAAATAATACTTAAATCGATATGTCATCCTCAATAAACCCGTCTCCAGCGTGTTGCCTCCGATCATTCGAATATTGCACTTTAATAATTATTTAATCAGCATCATCCTCAATAAACCCGTCTCCAGCATGTTGCCCCCGGTCCCTCGAATATTCTGATCTATTATGACCTCCGAGCTGTAAAGCTGCCAGAATAATAATAATAATACGCTGTTTGTTAATTGGCCAGAGGAGAACTGGCACCCCGACTGAGCCTGGTTTCTCCCAAGGTTTATTTTTCTCCATTAGGTCACCTAATGGGGTTTTGGTTTCCTTGCCACTGTTGCCTCTGGCTTGGCGTGCTCAGTTGGGGACACTAAATTTTTCAACTAAACATCGAAATAAATCTAAATAATAAACTAAATTAACCATTTAAACTAAATTACTGATCGAATTATTGATCTAAAGCCCACACTGTCACTGTATGATAAATGAAATGAACTGATGACATCAGCGTTTTTTCCAGAATGGCTATACAGCTGAATAAAATTATGCTGCATTATTTTCCTGTTTTACACTGTAAAGCTGCTTAAAAACAATCTACATTGTTAAAAGCGCTATATAAATAAAGTTGACTTGACTTGACTTGACTAATGAAATTAAAATTATGTAAAACTGATTCTACAATAATACTGTACGTACTGTTGTGTCTAAAGCCCAAAACATATCATGATATAAACTAGTCCTAGACACAAAGCCTTAGTTTAGACAGTATAGTTAACTTTATGGTTAATTTATAAAAATTCACACAAACACATTCTGTTAACAACTTTCTGTATCGTTTCAGGAGTGACAAGATCCCCAAAAGCTGTGCTGTTTGCAAAGAAATGTCACACACAACTCAGTAAGGCAAATAAAAAAGAAGACCTTCAATCAAAGAAAATTGCTGAGTTGACCGAAGAAAGAGACTCTCTACTGAAGCAGTTGTCAGAATGTGACTATCAAATTTACAATTACATTCATGGTAACTAAACTTCATGTTGACAAGCAATGGCAAACTGCTAAAAGAAACTTCAAAACACCTTAATATTTGTATAATTTGGTTTGAAATAATGTCAAACTCCCTGGATAACCACTGGGGGCTTAAAGACGTGATAAAATGTAAGCAGGAATGGATATTTTCTCCCGTATTGTGACGCACATCTGAGTTAAATAAAAAAACATACACGGGTTGTTCAAAACAAGATCTATAACATACCTTTAGAAAACAGGTAGCATTTTAATTTACTTTAAGTCATTGTCCTTGAATGTTATAAAATATAAAATAACGGGATCCCTGTGTATGTGAGAGGACACAAAAAATTCTCATAATTTATAAGTATTTATGTCTACTTGCACACTTTGGCCAAAAAGGAAAATAAATTAGATAAGACAAGTGGGTAAGTAAGAAATACCAAAACCATGGGCTACTGAAACGTCTCGGTTACGTATGGTAACCCTCGTTCCCTGAAGGAGGGAACGGAGACGTACGTCGGTAATACGACGAATTGGGATCACTTTAGAGAGCCCCTATCAGCTTCGAGATTTAGAGAACAGGCCAATGGACCATTGGCGTGCGAGATTTGCATCTTGCGCACCGCCCCGCGCCGCGGGTATAAGTAGGAAGCGAGAGCATCGCACTGACGTTTTTCACTGAGGAGCCGAACTAGTGGCTCGGCCCTGCAGTGATGGAAGGAACTGTGGCGACGGGACGTACGTCTCCGTTCCCTCCTTCAGGGAACGAGGGTTACCATACGTAACCGAGACGTTCCCTTTCAGTCGGTCACTACGACGTACATCGGTAATACTGACGAATTGGGATCCCTATGTAAAACGGCACAGTTACTACCACTTCCATCGCCCAGCGAGAGCCCCTCAGACCCCGTTCTGATGCGGGCGGGGAGATTCACGCAGGGAGAGTCACACTGCTGTTCCGCAAGACCCATTCAGCAGACTTATTGGATAACGCTGGGAAAGCGTGCCCGGAGGACGCTGCGGGAGCCACATCATGCCCGGAGGGAGTTACCATGTGGAGAGTACACGTATGGGCTGGCCGTGGGCAGCACAACATACGGAAGTCCCAGAGGTGGCCCCGGCCTATTACAGGCGGGGACGACACCGTACTGAGACGGCAGAGGAACTCTGCCAAGGGAAAGACACGAGCTCGCCGTAGGGAGCTGTACCGTGGAGAATACACGTATGGGACCGCCGTAGGGGTCACAACATACGGACCCCAGTCCGACACAAGTTCCACCAATGCATACAAGTGCCAGACCTGGCGTCAAACGCTCCGCCACATCCGACTGCCGAGGGGTGCGGAGGACTCAACAGGGTTCGCCACTCCTGGGGAACTCGACTGGAGAAAATAAGCACACGTATCCGTTCCATGGGGAAGGGAATGGCGCAGCAAGCCGACACTTAGAACGGGCACTTCAGCTGCTGACTATGGGAAGCGAGCACACGAGAAGCCACCGGTTCTACACGTAGGCTATAAAACCTAGCGAACGTGTTAGGTGTCGCCCAGCCCGCAGCTCTACAAATATCTGTCAGCGAGGCGCCACGAGCCAGCGCCCAGGAAGAAGCAACACCCCTAGTGGAGTGGGCTCTTAACCCGAGCGGGCAGGGCACGTCTTGGGCTTCATAAGCCAAGACGATGGCGTCCACTATCCAGTGGGCCATCCTCAGCTTGGAGACAGCCTTTCCCTTCTGCTGTCCTCCGTAACAGATGAAGAGCTGCTCTGAGGTCCTAAGCTTTGCGTTCTGTCAACATAGACGCGCAGGGCGCGAACTGGACAGAGAAAAGCCAGGGCTGGGTCTGCCTCCTCCGAAGGCAGCGCTTGCAGGCTCACCACTTGGTCCCGGAAGGGAGTAGTGGGAACCTTGGCACATATCCAGGCCGGGGTCTCAGGGTTACCTGAGAGTCACCTGGCCCGAATCCCAGGCACGATTCGTCGACCGAAAATGCCTGCAGGTCCCCTACCCTCTTAACTGAGGCCAATGCAATCAGGAGTATTGTCTTTAGAGACAAGATCTTTAAGCTCCGCTGACTGTAAAGGCTCAAAGGGCGCCCTCTGCAGTGCGGTCAGCACCAGAGTCAAGTCTCAAGAGGATATAAAGGGAGGACGGGGCGGATTTAATCTCCTCGCCCCCCTCAGGAACCTGACGATCAGATCGTGCTTGCCTAAGGACTCACCATTAACCAGGTCATGATTTGCAGCTATAGCGGCAACATACACATTGAGGGTGGAGGGATACAGCTTTCGCTCCAACCCGTCTTGAAAAGAGAGCACAGATCTGACCGAACACTTTCGGGGGTCTTCTCGGTGAGAAAATCCGTCACACCAGCACAGCGTCCTCCAAGTTCTTTGTTGAATCTTCTCTGATAGGTAAACAGGAAGTTTTTGACTCTTCATCTACGCCGTTCGGCTCCGAAGTGAATGACGTCAGTGCGATGCTCTCGCTTCCTACTTATACCCGCGGCGCGGGGCGGAGCGCGAGATGCAAATCTCGCACGCCAATGGCCCATTGGCCTGTTCTCTAAATCTCGAAGCTGATAGGGGCTCTCTAAAATGATCCCAATTCGTCGGTATTACCGACGTACGTCGTAGTGACCGACTGAAAGGGAACTGTCCCTAACTTACTTGGGTATAGTATAGCTATTCAGCAAAGGAAACATGACAAACTGACAGTACACAGATCACTTTTTTACATTTTACCACATTTTCACTATTAAAGTAACAAACCTTTTAAGAATGATTATCTCTGAATATAGAACAATTCTTTTATTTATTCGGATGAGGTCATAACTGTAAATCTTTCTCGGTGTTCCCGGTTCCGGTTGACCTAGTTAATGCAGCCTACCAATCATTTCATTGAAAAAGTGTTTTATGTGTATGCCACAGTAAAGAGATGTGTTTTTAGTCTAGATATAAACTGACAGAGTGTGTCTGCTTCCTGAACAATGTTAGGAAGACTGTTCCAGAGTTTTGGAGCTAAATAGGAAAAGGATCGACCGCCTGCAGTGGATTTGAGTCCAGAGTCCAGAGTCGTGATTAGTGGCTCCTTTATTTGAGCTCTTGACCCTTGACTCTTTCACTTCAGTTTTTCTCTGTTCGCTGTGTGTTTATTTTGCACGTTTGAAGCAGCAGAAATAACCATGAGAAAAATATGATCAGATGATAATTTTATCATCACATACATTTGTTGAGCTCAGCAAGTGTTTGATATCTGAGAGGTTACAGTAAAAAATATTTGTATTGTTTTTTTTGTTTTTTTTATAACAATGTTGTCATTATCTGCACATTTGTTTTTAGATACACAGTGTGTACAGTATGTTATAGTCTATGGTGCCACCCACACACACACGCACGCACGCACGCACACACACACACACACATCAAGAATCAGCTCATGAATCTCAACAATGGTGACAAACCAAAAGCTTCATACCGCAATGCATGCTGGGTGCCAAAACTCATCCATGACTCCCAGCATGCATTTTTGGTTTGTCACCATTGTTGAGATTCATGAGCTGATTCTTGATTTGTGTGTTTGACGAGTTTCTGCTCCACTTCAAAACTCTCTGAAAACATTTCAGATGTTTCAAACATTTCAAATCACTTTTTTTTAAGAAATCATTCTGCACTGCTGGATATCATGGAGTAGTTTCACAAAACCTTTAGAACTAACAGCACATAAAATACATTCACATCATCATCCATCGTCATGAAGAGCGGCTGGTCCTAGAACACCTAAAAGACTCTCTACCATCCACATTGGACTCACACCAGTTTGCCTACCGCAGCAATAGGAGCACAGAGGATGCCGTTTCCATGGCACTCCACTCTGTGCTCACCGATCTGGACCATAAGAACACTTATGCACGCATGCTGTTTGTTGACTTCAGCTCAGCATTCAACACTGTCATCCCATCCAAGATGATAGCCAAACTTGGAGACCTGGGCATCAATACCTCAATGTGTAACTGGATTTTGGACTTCCTAACTCACAGACCCCAGAATGTTCGTTCAGGATTCACCTGCTCCACATCCATCACACTTAACACTGGTGTACCACAGGGCTGTGTGCTAAGTCCGTTTCTCTACTCCCTCTTTACCTCCGACTGCAAGCCTGTGTATGGATCTAATTCCATCGTCAAGTTTGCGGACGACACTACGGTGATTGGGCTCATCAGCAACAACGATGAGACTGCCTATAGGGAGGAGATCCAGCACCTGGCCGCATGGTGCGCTGATAATAACCTGCTCCTCAACACCACCAAAACGAAGGAGCTCATCGTGGACTTCAGGAAGGAGTCAAGAGGCACACACGACACCATCCACATCAATGGAATGGCTGTTGAGCGTGTCTCCAGTTTCAAGTTCCTGGGGATCCACATCTCGGCGGACATGTCATGGACGACCAACACCTCCAACCTGGTCAAGAAGGCTCACCAGCGCCTCTTCTTCCTGAGGACACTGAGGAAGAATCAGCTCTCCTCGGCTATCCTGGTGAACTTCTATCGCTGCGCAATAGAAAGCATCCTGACCAACTGTGTCGCAGTATGGTATGGGAGCTGCTCTGTTGCGGAGCGCATGGCACTGCAGCGGGTGGTGAAAACTGCCCAGCGCATCACAGGGACTCCACTACCTGCCATCGAGCACATCCAGAGGAAACGCTGTCTGCATCGAGCTCGCAGCATCCTCAAGGACTCCTCTCACCCAGCCCACAGACTGTTTTCTCTCCTGCCCTCCGGCAGGCGTTTCAGGATCCACCGGACCAGGACCAGCAGACTAAAGAACAGTTTTTTCCCCAGAGCTGTCTCTTTACTGAACTCAAACCCCCGCTGATCCACTTCCCTCATAAACTGCTAACTCTCCTACCTCACATCTGCCTTCACTATGTTATTTGCACTACCGACTGTTTATTACACAACTGTTTACTTATGCATTCTGCACTACCATATCTTAACTGGATTATGCTCATTTGCACTGCCGACTGTATTTATAGTACCAATGTTTACATTTGCATTTTGCACCGTACTTCTAACTGTAATATGCAACCACTTTCCACTGCACTTTTACACTTTTTTTTCCGGATAGCTCTGTCTTAATTTATTGCACTACCTTAATCCACTGCTATATTCCTCATCTTGCCTAACATATTATTGTATACCTCTAACTGTAAAAAAATTCTGTTCAAAGTACTAGCCATCTGTATATTATATTCATAGTACATATTCACCTGTAAATTCTGTTTATAGTAATAGCCATCTGTATATTAATTCACTGTACATACTCACCTGTAAATTCAGTTCTGTTTATAGTAATAACCATCTCTCTATTTATACATATTTATATATATTCAGTATATTTCCATGTCCTGCACTTATGCAACCATTGTATATCTTGCACTTGCTGCTATTGCACTTCTGGTTAGACCTAAACTGCATTTCGTTGCCTTGTACTTGTACTTGTGTAATGACAATAAAGTTGAATCTAATCTAATCTAATCTAATTTACTCAAACACTTGATCAGATCAGATCTTGAGATTATGACATCATCAAGAAACATCTGATCATATTTTCTCTCGCCATAACAAACATATTTGATTAAAATACAGTTACAGCAGGAAGAGAATAATTAAGAGACAAGTAAAGGGTCAAGAGCTCAAATAAAGAAGCCGCTAATCACGATTCTGGAGACTTCAGATGAAACATTCAATGAATCATCAACATCTAAACCTCTGTTCATCTCAATAAGAGCTTGTGTGTGTAGATTCATGATGTCTAAAACATCCATTAATAAAATGTTTAAACAAACTCTTTATTAAACGTCACTGGACTAAACACAAGTTAACAATATGTGTCAGTGTTCATCCAAACACGGGAAGTAACTCTGGCAAATACACACCTACAGTCACGTGACACACATCTGACACACGTTGTGTAACTATAACACAGTGTGTAAAAGGTTTCAACACACTTCTGTGTAAGAGGAATAACACATTAGTTGAGTTACAGGTAAAACAGATGTTTTAAAGAAACAACACAGGTTGTGTGTTAAATTTGAAACAACACGTGTTTTCCCTGAGCACACACACTACATGTGTTAAACCGACACAATATGTGTTGTCCCTGAGCACACACACACTACATGTGTTAAACCGACACAACATGTGTTGTCACTGAGCACACACACTACATGTGTTAAACCGACACAACATGTGTTGTCCCTGAGCACACACACACTACATGTGTTAAACCGACACAACATATGTTGTCCCTGAGCACACACTACATGTGTTAAACCGACACAACATGTGTTGTCCCTGAGCACACACACACTACATGTGTTAAACCGACACAACATGTGTTGTCACTGAGCACACACACTACATGTGTTAAACCGACACATGTGTTGTCCCTGAGCACACACACACTACATGTGTTAAAACCGACACAACATGTGTTGTCCCTGAGCACACACACACTACATGTGTTCAAACCGACATAACATGTGTTGTCCCTGAGCACACACACACTACATGTGTTAAATTTGAAACAACATGTGTTGTCCCTGAGCACACACACTACATGTGTTAAACCGACACAACATGTGTTGTCCCTGAGCACACACACACTACATGTGTTAAATCGACACAACATGTGTTGTCCCTGAGCACACACACACTACATGTGTTAAACCGACACAACATGTGTTGTCCCTGAGCACACACACACTACATGTGTTAAACCGACACATGTGTTGTCCCTGAGCACACACAAACTACATGTGTTAAACCGACACGTGTTGTCCCTGAGCACACACACACTACATGTGTTAAAACCGACACAACATGTGTTGTCCCTGAGCACACACACACTACATGTGTTAAAACCGACACAACATGTGTTGTCCCTGAGCACACACACTACATGTGTTAAACCGACACAACATGTGTTGTCCCTGAGCACACACACACTACATGTGTTAAACCGACACGTGTTGTCCCTGAGCACACACACACTACATGTGTTAAAACCGACACAACATGTGTTGTCCCTGAGCACACACACACTACATGTGTTAAAACCGACACAACATGTGTTGTCCCTGAGCACACACACACACTACATGTGTTAAAACCGACACAACATGTGTTGTCCCTGAGCACACACACACTACATGTGTGACACAACATAGGTTGTCCCTGAGCACACACACTACATGTGTTAAACCGACACAACATGTGTTGTCCCTGAGCACACACACACTACATGTGTTAAACCGACACGTGTTGTCCCTGAGCACACACACACTACATGTGTTAAAACTGACACAACATGTGTTGTCCCTGAGCACACACACACTACATGTGTTAAAACCGACACAACATGTGTTGTCCCTGAGCACACACACACACTACATGTGTTAAAACCGACACAACATGTGTTGTCCCTGATCACACACACACTACATGTGTGACACAACATATGTTGTCCCTGAGCACACACACACTACATGTGTTAAAACCGACACAACATGTGTTGTCCCTGAGCACACACACACTACATGTGTTAAAACCGACACAACATGTGTTGTCCCTGAGCACACACACACTAAATGTGTTAAATTTGAAACAACACGTATTGTCCCTGAGCACACACACTACATGTGTTAAACCGACACAACATGTGTTGTCCCTGAGCACACACACACTACATGTGTTAAATGTGAAACAACATGTGTTGTCCCTGAGCACACACACACTACATGTGTTAAATTTGAAACAACATGTGTTGTCCCTGAGCACACACACTACATGTGTTAAACCGACACAACATGTGTTGTCCCTGAGCACACACACACTACATGTGTTAAATTTGAAACAACACGTGTTGTCCCTGAGCACACACACTACATGTGTTAAACCGACACAACATGTGTTGTCCCTGAGCACACACACACTACATGTGTTAAACCGACACGTGTTGTCCCTGAGCACACACACACTACATGTGTTAAAACCGACACAACATGTGTTGTCCCTGAGCACACACACACTACATGTGTTAAAACCGACACAACATTTGTTGTCCCTGAGCACACACACACACTACATGTGTTAAAACCGACACAACATGTGTTGTCCCTGAGCACACACACACTACATGTGTGACACAACATATGTTGTCCCTGAGCACACACACACTACATGTGTTAAAACCGGCACAACATGTGTTGTCCCTGAGCACACACACACTACATGTGTTAAAACCGACACAACATGTGTTGTCCATGAGCACACACACACTACATGTGTTAAAACCGACACAACGGGCCCTATCTTGCACCCAGCGCAATTGACTTTGTACACCGACGCATGTGTCATTCCTATTTTGCACCCGCGCAAAGTGCGCTTTTCCCTCCACAGAAGCACGTCGCTAAACTAGTGAATGAACTTGCGCTCCCTGGGCGGTTCAGCGCAAAAAAGGAGGCGTGTTCCGGCGCAAACAATCCCTGGTGCTATTTTGCTGTTCCATTAAACAATTGCGCCACTGACCAGAAAAAACCTAGTCTAAAGTCAGTGGCGCGTTGCGCGTTGTTCATTATGCTATTTTAAGGGCGCATGCTTGACCATAATGTATAGCGTGCACAACGCGCATACACTTTGCTCATGTAATCTACACAGATGCAACAGTTATTTTTGCAAATCATAAATTGTTACACTAAAAAATATTAACACATGAGATGACGGAAATCATTGTGGTGTGCCACGAAGATGTGAAAAAATAGGCATAAATCTAGCTTACAAATTATTCAGGCTAATTGTAGTCTAATAATTAAGGAGACCTGTTTGCCCAATAGTGGCAACTTCTGGCAAGACATATGTATATAAGGAAATCTAACAAATTGGTTTGTCCGTCAAGAACCAGGAAAAAAAATCGGTGAGGGTGGACGCAGCGATGTCCTCTGCTGGCGTCAGGTCCTGAGTAGAGGCAGATCCACCTCCCGTTACACGGCGTGCCCGATTGATGCTGGCAAGCTTGGACTTTCCCCGTCTTCTGATGTCATTGTAGCGCTTGCGGCACTGGTGCGACGTCCTGGGGATGCCAGCTGATGAAACAATTGTGGCTATTTCCTCCCACGCCTGTTTAACCGACGCTATTTTGGGTGGGTTTCTCCCATCCCCATACAACACAACTTCTCTGTCTTTCACTGCTCTTACAAGAACATCAGTCTCCTCGGCTGTGAACCGCTCCTGGCGTGCGCCTGGTAAATACGCCATAATAATAGCAATCCATAATGGAACTTGCGCACCTGCTTTTAAAGGGAATGTTGGATGACGCTCGGATTGGTTTATTCACGTTACGCCCAAACCACACCTATGAATAATGAAGCTACTTCAGACCAACCCATTTTAGATTTGCGCCGGGCGCAAGAGCCATTTATCCCGCCGGGAAAATAGCAACAGCGCCGAGACCCGCCCACAAAGTTACTTGCGCTTCGCGCTTTGACACTTGCGTTTCAGATCGTTAAAATAGGGCCCAACATGTGTTGTACATATGTATATATATAAATAGGAAAAAACATGTCTTTCATTATTTATACATTTCTTTCCATGCGTTATTTATATATTTATTGCATAATTGTTTTGTTTACATACAATTACTAATGTTTAGTCTTGAAGCATATCCTTTTTATTTTACTTAATATTTACATACGTTTATCACATTAATTTAAAACCATACAAATTTGTTTAAAAGAAGCACTTAAGCCAAGATGTTTAGATGCCAAGATGACCTTTCAGATATTACAGAGTGAGATTATAAAGATTATATATATATATATATATATATATATATATATATATATATATATATATATATATATATATATATATATATATATATGTGTGTGTGTGTGTGTGTGTTTGTGTGTATTTATAGCACTATATAGAAAAGGCTAATCATCATTGAGCCAATTAACGTTGGTGACTCCATTGCAAACACTGCAGGTATAAAAAATAAATAATTAAATAAATATCGGTAAAGTGCGGGTGCTACATACCACTTAACGCACTTAAAGCACTATTTTAACCATCTAATAAGTCGTTTGTGAATGATTCTACTGATAGACAAATCAAAAAGTTTCGGTGCAAAAAGTTAAGCTAACGTTAAGTACATTAAAGTTAAAGTTAGCTAGCAGAAATGTTACCACTGTGTGGTAAATGTATACTTACCTGTGCTGCTGCCCGCTTCATCTTTTTCTCCTTGCTGGACGGTTGTTTCATCAGTGTTCTGGTCGAACCGTTTTTTAAAACGGGTGGAAGGCTTTTGGGTACCGACCGGAGCTGCCATTTCTGCCGCTCGTTGTCACATTCGTAATAGTCACAAACGTCACAACGTGTACAACCAATTACAATGTTTCATTTAAAAAATGAAATATTTTACATTTTCATTATTTATGATATTTAAAATGACAAAATAAATGTAATTATTACATATTCGTATAATGGTAATTCTTTAATAATACTTTTATAACTTTACATGATTTTCTTTGGATCTGATTGGCTCTGTATGGGGGAGACCAGAACTACAATTTGAATGTTTTTGGCGGTACCATACACAATCTGTGAGTCGGATACCAGAAGAGACCTACACTTACAAGGTGTTAAAAAGATGCCAAGTTTAGCTAGAAAGATGAACAAGCTGGTCGAGGGAAAAAAACATCTGAAACTTATAAAATGGCTGCAAAAGAAAAAAATACTTAAAAGGATGATTAAATGTAGTTCCTCTGGTCATAAAATGAAGATGAAGGAAAGCGATTGCATTGACAATTTTGAATGGTAAGTAAGGTGGGGTGGTGGAATTTTGAAATCTGTAATTTAAATGTCCTTGTACTATATAATGCATACTAATGCATTCATAGTTTATTTATTTTTTATTTTGTAAAAACTTGAGTTTCATAGTTAGTTATAGATGTCAGATAAATGTGTTATGTAGTGAAACAATTTAAAAAAAAGTTCTCATAGTATAATAAATTATGAAGTAGCATTAAATAGCTCAGATAAAAGTATCTCCAAATCAAAAGTTCAATACTTGTGCCAATGGACTTTCACCATATCACAAGTTCATTACTGTATCTGAAATTATGTTATGTATTTCTATGCCTATGTCTTTTCACTTATCTCCCAGGAGGTGCCAGCATGGAGGCAGAAGAATAAAGAAGTCAATTAGGCACAAGTCAATATTTAGTCATTCCAAAGTCTCCCTCTTCAAATGGATGAGATTTCTGTACAGGTTATTGTGGGATAATTATGTTTATGGGACAATTATGTGTTATCTAAAAAGGTTAACTATGTTTGGTATATTACAATATGTTTGGAATCTTTTAATATGCTTGTGTAACCACTTACAGCAGAGGCCTATGGTGACTAAAGCCAGTCACCATATGAATTAACTAGAGGCACGCTCTGAAAGCGAAAGTATTTGAAACCATGAACTGGCAGTGGGGGAGCGGCTATGCTTGGTATGTTTTTGTGTGCAGATGCCAAATAGGGGAGGTCGAGAGGAGCAAAGGCCATTGGAAGGTGTTCATCGAACCAGGAGAAAAGGCGTCACCAACACAAGAATAAAAACTGCATACTTAGCTTTGTGAGATATTACGGACGGCCCGTATGTCAGTTTTGATATTGCTGTTCTGTAATCCTGAGCTCAGAAGCTGATCTGATTTTGCTTTATTAAACTTTCAAGTTACTTTTATACTTTTACTGAATCTCTTGCGTCTACTTATTGACAAACCAAAGAACTGGGGAGGAAACGGCGATTTCCAACATTAGTTTAACCCCCCCACCTCCCACCCCCATCCCCCAATCACCTGTTGTCAATTAATTTTCTGTACTTTATAGGTTCTCTCAAGGACTTTGTTTGCGGCAAATTGATATGATGGAGGATGACATAGCAGGGAGCTCTGCTACCTTGTCAAAGATGGCCAAAAAAGTGCGAGAAGCATGTGTGGTGGCAATGGACAGATTGAGGAGAAAAAGAGGACAACAAATAGGGGGCAGAAGACAGTTCATTGTTATAGATGAGAGTCACTTTCGACATAAAAGAAAGGCAAGAATAACAATTATTATTACAAGTAATATAATAACTTTTAATATTAAATAACTATTATTATTTAAATGTTAAACTATCCACCATAATTACACATGGTTTTAACCATTATCTATTTAAAATAATTTCAAATCTATTTAATATTCCTTTCTTTCTTTGGACATGGAAAAGGAGGAAGTGGGTGTTTGGCATGCTGGGGGTGAAATACCAAGGACAGAAATCTGGAAAACCAGTTCTCCGCTTGGTTGAAAGGAGGACCAGAAGGGAACTTATTCCACTTATTGCTCACCTTGCCAAGAGAGGGTCCATCATCATCAGTGATGAGTGGAGGGCTTATAGAAATGCTCTGCCCCAGCTCGGTTACAGGCATTATACTGTGAACCACAGTGTGGCATTTGTTGATACCCAGACAGGAGCTCATACCCAACACATTGAGAGGGCCTGGAGAACCTACAAGGAGAATGTGTGGAGGCTCAGGGGAAACCGCACAGAAGAATTACTGGTGGACCACCTTGCAGTTATTGAATGGAACGAATGGCTGGCAAAAGAACATCCCAATGGGGCCCTAGGCCGTTTCATTCATGACATTGGGAAACTCTATAGATAGATGATGTTGCACTGGTTCAGTGGTACTTCCAGCACTTTTGTCAGAGGTAGATCTAAAATTTAAAACAAAACATTAAAACATTTTTATTTTAAAAGAAAAGATTCTCCCCATAATAAAGAGAAAGTAAAAAGTATGGTGCTGTGCACATCCTCCCGGTTGGACATGCCCGAAACACCTTCCCGGGAAGGCGTTCAGGAGGCATCCAGAACAGATGCCCGAGCCACCTCAGCTGACCCCTCTCGATGTGGAGGAGCAGCGGCTGTAAAATGATTCATCAATGAATCCTGAAAAAAAGTATCACAGGTTATAAAACATTATTTATTTATTTAATACATTATTTATTTTACAATAGGCTAAAATATATTTGCACTAAATCACATCATCTAAGCAGATATTCACTAACAAGCTACATTTGTCACAGAGTCACAACCATCACAGATTATTCCATCTTCATCAGATCAGCACGTACCTACCTACCCACCAACCTACCAGGAATCCATCTTCTTCTTCAGTCTTCTGTCATTCGTAATCTGCCTGTTACCGGCTTCCACTTCATTCATCTGCCAAAAAAAGACATTTCCGTTACTGCCATCTAAGTCATCATTATGTCCGTTTAACAAATTAATTTGCCCATATAATCTTAAAATATTTAGGTTAAGCTTATTTGGCTTGCTGTCTACTAATGAGGGGCTCGATGAAGCAGTTTCAACTCAAGCTCTGATATACCCCAATAGTGACTAAACGATCATGTCGGGCAATGTACCTAAGTTCAGCTCATAGGACTTGATGTTAATATCCCTTGTAATCAGCACCTCCTAGTTTTTAAGTGGGGAGAGGGGTAAAAACTTCATCAGGGTCTTCAGGTGGGCACCCTCCTTCACCGGTGTTTCGTTGATAGGCCCACGGCACCTCCAGAGGGCTCAACGGCAACACCTGGCGTCCCAGGTGAGCCCCCTTCTGCTTTTACCCCTCCTTGTTGTTCTTTGCAGCCCAGTTAGGATCCTTCCTCTTTATCCATATCCACCTGCTGCTTCGCTCTGCTGCCTCCGACATTGATCTGATGGCTTTCCTGAAGGCCTGTCCCCGAACTCCCACTCCATTCAGGAGCCTGGCTATGGATGTGGCCACAAATCCTCTACAACCAACCTCTACCGGAAGTACCTGTGTACACCAGCCTAGTTGTTTTGCCTCCAAAGCTATCTCAGTGTACTTCAGCTTTTTCTGTTCATACACTTCTCCTACTGCAGCCTCCCATGGTACAGTTAGTTCCACGATGAACAGGGACTTCTGTGAAGATGACCACAGAACAAGATCCGGCCTGAGATTGGTGTTTAAAATCTCAGGTGGAAACTTGAGTTGCTGATCTAAGTCCACTTGCATTTTCAAGTCCCGTGCGGCATCTAAGAGGGTGCTTTCGAATCTTGCGGTTGGTTTTGCTGGGCACTGCCCTGCTGTCACAAAGGGGATAGTGGATGAGTGACCGGATATTGGGTGAGGGAAGGCATTGATGAAGGATCGCCTTCCTTCCAGAATGACTGCCAGTTGGCGAAGGACCTGGTTATGCCTCCAGGTGTAACGGCCTTGGGACAGACTGGTTTTGCAGCCGGTGAGGATGTGTCTGAGAGTTGCTGGGGTTTGGCAGAGAGGGTTCCCCGGAAATTATGTCATTAATTAGTAAATACAAAAAAAACATCAAAACCATTCAACAGTAAAAATGTAATTGATGTCCAACAAATCAACAACAGATATAATACAGATTAAAGGGTTAGTTCACCCAAAAATGAAAATTATGTCATTAATTACTCACCCTCATGTCGTTCGACACCCGTAAGACCTCCGTTCATCTTCAGACACAAATGAAGATATTTTTGTTGAAAGCTGACGGCTGAGAAAGGCCTCAGATAGGCCTCCATTGGTATTCAGTACATTCACACTCACATGACCCATAAAAGGCACTCAAAACGTTGTTACAAAGTCCATCTCACCACAGTGGCTCGACAATAATTTTACGAAGCAACGACAATAGTTTTTGTGCAAAAAAAAAATCTAAATAACGACTTCATTCAACAAGTTCTTGTCTTCCGTTTTAGAATATGATGTAGCGCCGGTGTTCGGGAATCCATGAAATACACACTTTAACCCCATTTTGAGCACTACGCCGAGACCTAAAGCACGATCAATGTAGAATTCAACAGCTTAGATACGGCGCGTCTTCCTCTGCTGGTAAACAAATCTCCTCCTCGCTTCTGGGTCATGTGTCCGAACGGCGGATCTGCGTCATTTTCTCGCGCATGCATCGTGGTGCTTCGTGAGTTCACGTCCGAGGCCTACACGGAAGACAAGAACTTGTTGAATAAAGTCGTTATTTTGATTTTTTTTTGCGCACAAAAACTATTGTCATCGCTTCGTAAAATTATTGTCGAGCCACTGTGGTGAGATGGACTTTGAAACAACGTTTTTAGTGCCTTTTAAGGGTCATGTGAGTGTGAATGTACTGAATGCCAATGGAGGCCTATCTGAAGCCTTTCTCAGCCATCAGCTTTCAACAAAAATATCTTCATTTGTGTTCCGAAGATGAACGGAGGTCTTACGGGTGTCGAACGACATGAGGGTGAGTAATTAATGACATAATTTTCATTTTTGGGTGAACTAACCCTTAAACAAATGATAAAGCTGGGGTTGCTGAATATTTGATCCCTTTCCTCAAAAACACTTATCAAGTCAAGTCAAGTCAAGTCAACTTTATTTATATAGCGCTTTTAACAATGCAGATTGTTTCAAAGCAGCTTTACAGTGTTAAACAGGAAAATAATGCAGCATAATTTTATTCAGCCGTCTAGCCGTTCTGGAGAAAACGCTGATGTCATCAGTTCATTTCAATTATCATACAGTGACAGTGTGGGCTTTAGATCAGTAATTAGATCAGTAATTTAGTTTATATGATTAATTTAGTTTAATAATTAGATTTATTTGGATATTTAGTTGAAAAATTTAGAAGAATTTAGTGTCCCCAACTGAGCACGCCAAGCCAGAGGCAACAGTGGTAAGGAAACCAAAACCCCATCAGGTGACCTAATGGAGAAAAATAAACCTTGGGAGAAACCAGGCTCAGTCGGGGTGCCAGTTCTCCTCTGGCCAATTAACAAGCAGTGTATGATTATTATTCTGGAAATAATAATTTACATAACCTGTAAAGTTCTGAAACTTTACAGGTCAGAGGTCATAATAGATCGGAATATTCGAAGAATCGGAGGCAACACGCCGGAGACGGGTATATTGAGGCAGATGTGATTGATTGATTAAATAATTATTAAAGTGCAATATTCGAAAGATCGGAGGCAACACGCTGGAGACGGGTTTATTGAGGATGACATATCGATTTAAGAATTATTAAATTGTAATATTCGAACAAACGGAGTCATCACGCCAGAGACGGGTTTATTGAGGATGCTGTGTCGACGATGCAATTTCAGGGGAGTCTAATTGACACGGTCTCTGCAGAAACTTCAGGGTCATGTGTTGGTCTTCTCTGGGCGCAGGTCCACCATCAGATCTGGATACGGCCCGGATCCGGCTGACTGCATTAAACCTCGGGATAAAACAGAGAGACTAACATTAGCGTGGATGCCATTCTTCTGATGATGTAACAAGTACATCAGGTGTTATGGGAAGTGTTCCCGGTTCCGGCTGACCTAGTTAATGCAGCCTAACAATCATTTCATTCATTTATTTCATTCACTTATTAATTATATGATTACAGATAATAATCTAGATGTGCTGTGTTAGACAGAAACCTGGCTAAAACCTGACAACTAGATTACTTTAACTGAGTCCACTCCCCAAGATTACTGTTATAAACACGAGCTGCTTCTGAAAGGTAAAGGGGGAGGGGTTGCTGTAATTTATAATAATATCTTCAGTATTACTCAGAAGTCTAGTTTCACATATAATTCCTTTGAAGTCCTGGTGCTTTATGTAACGTTATGTAGAGTAATTGATAAATCCCATTTAACATTTGTGTTGGCTACTGTATACAGGCCACCAGGGCACAATAAAGACTTTATCAAAGAATTTGCTGATTTTCTATCAGAGTTAGTACTGGCTGCAGATAAAGAACTAATTGTTGGTGATTTTAATATCCACGTAGACAATGAAAAAGACACATTGGGATTAGCATTTAAAGACATTCTAAACTCTATTGGAGTTAGGCAACACGTGCTAGGACCCACTCATCGCCATAATCATACTTTAGACCTAATATTGTCACATGGAATAAATGTTGGTACTGTTGAAATTCTGCAGCAGAGCGATGACATCTCAGATCATTACCTAGTATCATGTATACTTAATTTAACTAAGGCTGCAAAGCCGCCCCTCACTTCAAATATGGTAGGATAATCACCACTACCACAAAATATTGCTTTGTAAATAATCTTCCTCATCAGTTTCATCTCCTCAGCATCCCAGATAGCCTAGAGGAACTATTGACTCTCTTTTTTCCAACACTTTAGACACAGTTGCTCCTCTGCGCTTAAAGAAGATTAAAGAAAATAGTCCAACGCCGTGGTACAACGAGCACACTCGGGCCCTTAAAACAGCTAACGGCTAAACAGGCAGTGATGAAGAAGGCATTGATCTTCTTCTGCAGAGGCGGTGCTTCACCATACTTAGACGTCACAGCCTGGCTATCAGCTCTGAAACTTACAGGATATTCTTATATCACAATTAACTTTTATATATCAAAGGCTGAGTGAAAAGTTGATTTCTCAATTCATGACCCCTTTAACACTTGATGGCTGCTCTGTTAAGTCCTCGTCGTCAGTTAGGAACCTGGGTGTGCTCTTTGTGTAAAGCCGGTATTGTACTCTTAGGTTCTGGGAGCTGTCCTCTGTAAATTTTTCACCACAACTTTTTCACAAGTTTCTTCGTCTTAGGAAGGCCAAACAGAGGGGTTTTTGAATGAAAAAAAACAGCATCTCTTCGACATGGCAACAACACACTACTAAACACGTTACTAAAGCAGGGTTTTTTTCAAGCGCAGCTTAACCAGGCTTAACCCTTTTTAGCGCATTACATGGGCTGTGGTTATTTAAATGAGTGACATTGTGACTTCACAAGATCCGGAAGAAGTGCATTGTAGTCCCAACCAGCCATTTTTTGTAGTTCTTAAAAAGTGTTTTCTGTTAAAGACAATGGGCCCTATTTTAACGATCTGAAACGCAAGTGTCAAAGCGCGAAGCGCAAGTAACTTTGTGGGCGGGTCTCGGCGCTGTTGCTATTTTCCCGGCGGGATAAATGGCTCTTGCGCCCGGCGCAAATCTAAAATGGGTTGGTCTGAAGTAGCTTCATTATTCATAGGTGTGGTTTGGGCGTAACGTGAATAAACCAATCCGAGCGTCATCCAACATTCCCTTTAAAAGCAGGTGCGCAAGTTCCATTATGGATTGCTATTATTATGGCGTATTTACCAGGCGCACGCCAGGAGCGGTTCACAGCCGAGGAGACTGATGTTCTTGTAAGAGCAGTGAAAGACAGAGAAGTGAAGTTGTAATGTTGTACATTATGGTAAAGGTGATTTCACAGTCTTTTTTTTTTCAGTCTTTCAGTTTTTCAGTCGATTTTTTTTTCCTGGTTCTTGACGGACAAACCAATTTGTCAGATGTCCTTATATACATATATGTCTTGCCACTATTGGGCAAACAGGTCTTATCCTTAATTATTACAATTAGCCTGAATCATTTGTAAGCTAGATTTATGCCTATTTTTTCACATCTTCGTGGCACACCACAATGATTTCCGTCATCTCATGTGTTAATATTTTTTTAGTGTAACAATTTATGATTTGCAAAAATAACTGTTGCATCTGTGTAGATTACATGAGCAAAGTGTATGCGCGTTGTGCACGCTATACATTATGGTCAAGCATGCGCCCTTAAAATAGCATAATGAACAACGCGCAACGCGCCACTGACTTTAGACTAGTTTTTTTCTGGTCAGTGGCGTAATTGTTTAATGGAACAGCAAAATAGCACCAGGGATTGTTTGCGCCGGAACACGCCTCCTTTTTTGCGCTGAACCGCCCAGGGAGCGCAAGTTCATTCACTAGTTTAGCGACGTGCTTCTGTGGAGGGAAAAGCGCGCTTTGCGCGGGTGCAAAATAGGAATGACACATGCGTCGGTGTACAAAGTCAATTGCGCTGGGTGCAAGATAGGGCCCAATAACTCACTTGGGAAAAGGAGCTTTTTACCCTTGCAGGTTTTTTTATTCTCAAACAGCAACATTACACACTAACTAAAGTTGAAAGAGTGAAAAAGCATAATAGGAACCCTTTTATGGTCAGATTTACTAAACAGGGCAAATCAGCATGATTGTTGAAAACATCAACGTAAGAAAGGTAAGACTTTACAATACGGTTCAATTCATTAATGCATTATATATCATGAACTATTTTTATTTTTTTTACAAAATGTATTAATCTAATCTTAATTTATAAGTATACTATTGTTCTCCATTAATTTAAGCTTGTTCATAAATGTTGATTTATACAGCTGGAAATGTTAAAAGTGCATATGTAGAAAATGACACATTAACCCCTTACCAGTCACCCCCACTTTTGGCAAAGGAGTGCAAAATGACATACCCAAAATAAAATTGTTGCTGCTAATGAGTCCTTCTGACTACACACAAATCAAAGGTATTATTTGAAAGCTGACACTTGACAGTTTACCATGAAAGACTCAAAATTACTCTAGAAATTACTAGTAGAGAGATAAATAAGCTCAAACACAATGGACAATTGAAAAAAAAAATTATAACGGTTTATGAACAAGAAAAATACATAAGGCAGAAATATATATGGATCTGGAAACACAAGTAAACTAAAGCCACATGTCTTTTAAATGTACGTTTCAAATTTGAAGTTGATACAAGCCAAAATGACTTTTTTACAAGCATTTAGTTCTGAGTATGTCTAGGCACCTTTCCAAAAAGGCCACTTGGAGACTCCAAAGGGACACTTGGTAACCACCTTTTACCATGAGGTATAACCAGTTAGTTTGATCCTTTCAATCTATTTTCTCATTACAACATGACAAAGCTCAATTTATATACTTTCTCTGGTATATTTTTCACCCCTAAATGTTTATAAAAATGCATGTATGTGCATATTTTTTTGTAAAATAATATTTTTTTGAAAGAGCTCCAAAAGGACACCAAAGTGACACTTGGTAACGTATAAGACGTTTAACAAAGTCTTTGTTCACTTCCATTAATTTAAAGGTTTAGAATAATGACATACATTATTTAGCAAATAAAAAGTTTTATTTATGTATATATTGTATACAGCAACAAACATCTGTTCCTTAGTTATTCAACACAGTGATAACCCCCCCCCCCCCCCCCCCCCCAAAAAAAAAGGACTATTTACAAAGTACTGAGTTTGTCTCGGTCTTCCTTTCTTTCCTCCTCCCCTGGAACTTCTGGAGGCAGCGAGAGATGTTGCAGCCAGGTAGGGACGTTTTGTCGGTTGTCCAGAGGCCTCTGGTACCCAGTCATCATCTGAAGTTTCATCACTGTTGAATTACACAAAAAGGATTAGAAATAAACCCAACACAACTGTTTATCTTACACATAGAAAAAACTACAGCAATTTACTCCCATACACACTCTATTGTTGCCCTGATGGCACATTTACATCAACTTACTGATTTTCTATTCAAATTCAAAGAATCATTCACATACAGTGATCGACCTACATACCCACTCTATTGTTGCCCTGATGGCACATTTACACAAGCTTACAAATTTTCTATTCAAATTCAAAGGATCTTTCACATACAGTGATCGACCTCCATACCCACTCTGTTGTTTCCCTTATTGAAACATTTACACTACCAGCTAATGACTCAGACTGTAATCAGACAATAATCATACCCCAAAACAGTTTCTTCTCTCAAGAAACATTTCTTGCTTCACATTATTTGCTTACCACAAAGTACTGCGCTGTCTCTGTCTTCCTTTCTTTCCTCCTCCCCTGGAACTTCTGGAGGCAGCGAGAGATGTTGCAGCCAGGCAGGGACGTTTTGTCTGTTTTCCAGAGGCCTCTGGTACCCAGTCATCATCTGAAGTTTCCTCACTGTTGAATTACACAAAAAGGATTAGAAATAAACCCAACATAACAGATTATCTTGCACAGAAAATAGCACATATTATTGCATTTTTTCCTCTGACACATTTGGTCTGAACTTTGTCCTGCTTTCTACATACACAACTGTACATACATAAAGTTATATGCTCAAGTACGTTGTACAGGGTTTCTTCTAGAGGTTTACCAATACTCCCATGTCACATTTCGATAAATAGCACAATACTGAACTCACAATACAATATTATTGCGATACTCCAAGGCATATTGTAAAAAGGATAACAAAAAATATACCGAAATGCTAAATTTGTATTACATTGGGGTGGATATGAATAGGCTTGGACCTGGTGCTGATAACCAAACGCACAGGACAATGGTGACAACATAGTAAAAACTATTCTGGTGATAATAGCCGAAAAGACTGAATTATTTTAGACAAATATGCTTACACTCTCACCCACTCACTGACTAGATATATTTAAAATATTGCTGGTCACTTTTTAGTGGCAACATAAGACATTTGTCATTATCAGGTCCCACAAATATTCCCCCATTGCATTATTATACATTATATTCAACATTTTATAGTAATTGAATGTAGTACTGACACTAAAACACTGTGAAATTTAACTTTTTCCTCACACTGTCATTTTTATTTTGGGTGAAATATACACAATACAGATTTTCACTATCCACGATACATTGTTACAACTTACATCACTAGCTTCTAACTCAGAACTTGAATAAAAAAGGAATTTTGCGGTACTTGAATGTACTAATAAGCCGTAATAGTGTAGAAACACAAAACTACATAACAAAGCAACAAAAACATACTAAATGTAGACACTTACCGATCTAAAACAGGATCGAGACCTTCCAAAAACATTTCCTCTTCTTCAGAGTCGACGCTGGATACAGCACTCTATTCTGATTATTCCACATTTTCTTCATCACTGCTTCGCAAAAGTTCTTCCAATGCAGCAGCAGGAGAAAATAACTTCTGTCTTCGACGTGGATCCATTGCAGGCGAATGCTGACAGAGCGAGCGCTAGTGAGCAAGTGTAGCAAGGGAACCTCTATGCGTCACGAGGGGCGTGCGTGAGTAATTTTCCAGGATGCAAATGGTTACGCAAACAAAAATACAATGTGATACTCGCGAGATTTATGCTAATCAACACATCGGCGTATTCGTTATTGCATAGACTACATGTTAGATGACAACACAAGACTTTCCCATTGCTGTTTTTTTTTTTTTTTTTACCAAACACATTTGCATGTGGATAATCATGCGTCACCAAAAGTGACTGTCATCTTTCAATCTTTTCTAAAATTGCGTGGCTAGTTTTCATCAGATATCTTCTGGGCGGTTCTCATTCAGTTCCAGACACTCTACTAAATACATTGATACGTTATATTTCATTGAATAATGCGCTTCATGCGTACAGTTCATCAAATAAACAGGACAGCGTCCTCGTGATTAGTAAACTTCAGGAAGTAAACAACAGAAGTTCTATAGCTTTTTTTACCAGTTTGCTTGTTTTTGGACAAATATTTACTATGGACATCGTACACTGGACTCTTCCCATGGAAAAAAGGTCGAAGTCATCATTATTCTGCCAAACATTACATTTCCAAAGCACAAAAAGGTAAGGGACCCCCCTCTCTTTGTTGTCATATCACATTGTTTAGATTCATACAGAACCCTTACAAAAAAATACTGCAGTTTTTTTGAAGTAATACTGCAGTTTTTATTCATGTAGAAAAATGCAGTTTTTTGGACACGAAAAAACTGCAATATTGCAGTATTACTGCAATATAACTGCAGTACTGCTGAAGTAATACTGCAGTAATACTACAATAATACTGCAATATAACTGCAGTACTGCTGAAGTAATACTACAATAATACTGCAATATAACTGCAGTACTGCTGAAGTAATACTGCAGTAATACTACAATAATACTGCAATATAACTGCTGTACTGCTGAAGTAATACTGCAGTAATGCTACAATAATACTGCAATATAACTGCAGTACTGCTGAAGTAATACTGCAGTAATACTACAATAATACTGCAATATAACTGCTGTACTGCTGAAGTAATACTGCAGTAATGCTACAATAATACTGCAATATAACTGCAGTACTGCTGAAGTAATACTGCAGTAATACTACAATAATACTGCAATATAACAGTACTGCTGAAGTAATACTACAATAATACTGCAATATAACTGCAGTACTGCTGAAGTAATACTGCAGTAATACTACAATAATACTGCAATATAACTGCTGTACTGCTGAAGTAATACTGCAGTAATGCTACAATAATACTGCGGTAGTACTGCTGAAGTAATACTACAATAATACTGCAATATAACTGCGGTAGTACTGCAATACATAATACAACTAAAGCACAATTACAATACTACCAAAGTGCAATACAAATAAAATGCTGTACAATACCATTAAAATACAACCAGAATATCCAGAATAAGTTTTATCTGCAATAGAACAAATTACGGTACAAAACAACAGTGAATTTCTCAAACAGCCATGCGACAATAAATGTGATTTTTACTTTTTTTTATTTTGAAACTTCAAATAACAGACTTAGAGTTAGACATTGTATTTAAAGTGTTTATTTACAAATCATACAATCATGCATATATCTTGTCATATTATTCAGGTAGGGTGCTTTTTTAAGAGCTTATCTTCATCATTATCCCACGTGGTTCTTATAACTGCCCGTATCTCAGCTGTGGAAACACTATTTAGGATGTAGTCTGGAAAAACAAAGAAACAAAAATAAATAGATAAACTCTCAAGTTTCAGTTACACTTCACCACAGGCATATAGTGTGTTTAATATTAATCTTGAATTGTGGAAAGTATTAATAATATTTCCAATGAATTTCTTACGCTATATTGGTGAGCATTATCAAATCACAAATATGCTTTGAACACTCCAGGTAAAAGAAGTTTAAGGGTTAGTTCAGCCAAAAAATAGAATTCAGTCATCAATTCCTCACCCTCGTGTCGTTCCAAACCCGTAAGACTTTCGTTCATCTTCGGAACATAAATGAAGATCTTTTGATGAAATCTGAGAGCTTTCTGTCACTCCACTGACAGTCTGTGTAATTTGCACAATGACATGCATTTCTGGAAAAATAAAAAGCAGAGAGACACAATCATGTTTAAATACTGTACAGTGCCCTCTCACACAAAAATTGGCTTTTTTTAATACTCTCGGACTTTTAATTCACAAATCTAACCTTAAATAAAATTTGAATATTATTGGAATAAAGTATATGGAATACATGTTCCACAGTTATTGTCCCCCTTCATTTATTACTTTGTGTAACTTATAACCTTTCACATAAGTAAGGACAAATCCATGGCTAGGCATTACATTTGAATGAACAAGATGGAGGTAAAGAACCACCCGACATGAAGCGGGTTGCTTCTGTGAAGTGCACTAAAATTGTGCAATAGACACCCAGCTGTTAAAGATAGGTAAAAAAGTTAAATTAAATTGGTCATTAATGTTTGTGGAGCACAATTTGACTGGAAGGGTAAAACTAACAGTTAATTTCCTTTTTTTGGACATGGGCCATTAGATCTAGCATTCTGCACACTTTAAATCAGGCACAGAGATAAATTAGCATCATGGTTGGATTACATTTATTTGAATAAATAAATGAGGGAGAAAGAGATAGCGCATATGTGAATAATCTGAGTCTGTGCAGCAGTACTCAGAATTTACTGTTTAATTAGTTCAGAAACAGCAAAAAAGGAATAGTTCACCCAAAAATGAAAATTACCCCATGATTTACTCTTCCTCAACTCATCCTAGGTGTATATGACATTCTTCTTTCAGATGAATAATCAGTTATATTAAAAAATGTCCTGGCTCTTCCAAGCTTTATAATGGCATTGACTTGATTCGTTTTAGAATTCCATAGAAGTTTATCTATCCATCATAAAAGTGCATCTATCCATCATAAAACTGATCCACATGGCTCAGGGGGTTAATAAAGGCCTTTTGAAGCAAAATGGCATGTTTTTTGTAAGAAAAAAATCTCCATATTTAAAACTTTATAGACTAAAATAACTAACTTCCAACAGTCAGCGGTACGTAAGTGGACTTACGCTAAAAGAGTGACCCCTGACGCGATTTACAGAATCACCGCAAGCTATTACCTCTCTCACGGATAGTACTGGGCAACAAACTTAAAATCCCTCTTCTCTTATATCGAAATCCTCCACCATTTCCCTTTAAAAATTTTCCCTTCAGGCCATCAGTGACTACAAACCCCCCCACTCCACCCCCGCACCCACTGATGTCAACTTCCTGAACGAGCTAAACCACTTTTATGCTCGCTTTGAAAGAGACAACAGAGAAACTGCCACCAAGCTCAAACCCTCAGCTGACCCACCAATCACACTCTCCACCACAGATGTCTGCAAGGCACTGAGCCGGATCAGCGCACACAAGGCTGCTGGACCAGACAACATCCCTGGTCGTGTTCTCAGGGCATGTGCGGAGCAGCTCGCTGAGGTTTTTACAGACATTTTCAACCTGTCTCTTGCCCAAGCAGCTGTACCATCATGCTTTAAACGCACCTCCATTGTGCCAGTGCCAAAACACTCTAACCCGAGGTGCCCTAATGACTACCGCCCTGTAGCACTCACACCCATCGTCATGAAGTGCTTTGAGCGGCTGGTCCTGGAACACCTAAAAGACTCTCTACCATCCACATTGGACTCACACCAGTTTGCCTACCGCAGCAATAGGAGCACAGAGGATGCCGTTTCCATGGCACTGCACTCTGTGCTCACTCACCTGGACAATAAGAACACTTACGCACGCTGTTTGTTGACTTCAGCTCAGCATTCAACACTGTCATCCCAACCAAGTTAATAGCCAAACTTGGAGACCTGGGCATCAATACCTCAATGTGTAACTGGATTTTGGACTTCCTAACTCACAGACCCCAGAATGTTCGTTCAGGATTCACCTACTCCACATCCATCACTCTTAACACTGGTGTACCACAGGGCTGTGTGCTAAGCCCGTTTCTCTACTCCCTCTTCACCGCCGACTGCAAGCCTGTGTATGGATCTAATTCTATCGTCAAGTTTGCGGACGACACTACGGTGATTGGTCTCATCAGCAACAACGATGAGACTGCCTACAGGGAGGAGATCCAGCACCTGGCCACATGGTGCACCGAAAATAACCTGCTCCTCAACACCACCAAAACGAAGGAGCTCATCGTGGACTTCAGGAAGGAGTCAAGAGGCACACACGACACCATCCACATCAATGGAATGGCTGTTGAGCGTGTCTCCAGTTTCAAGTTCCTGGGGATCCACATCTCGGCGGACATGTCGTGGACGACCAACACCTCCAGCCTGGTCAAGAAGGCTCACCAGCGCCTCTTCTTCCTGAGGACACTGAGGAAGAATCAGCTCTCCTCGGCTATCCTGGTGAACTTCTATCGCTGCGCAATAGAAAGCATCCTGACCAACTGTGTGGCAGTGTGGTATGGGAGCTGCTCTGTTGCGGAGCGCAAGGCACTGCAGCGGGTGGTGAAAACTGCCCAGCGCATCACAGGAACTCCACTGCCTGCCATCGAGCACATCCAGAGGAAACGCTGCCTGCATCGAGCTCGCAGCATCCTCAAGGACTCCTCGCACCCAGCACACAGACTGTTTTCTCTCCTGCCCTCCGGCAGGCGTTTCAGGATCCACCGGACCAGGACCAGCAGACTAAAGAACAGTTTTTTCCCCAGAGCTGTCTCTTTACTGAACTCAAACCCCCGTTGATCCACTTCCCTCATAAACTGCTAACTCTCCTACCTCACATCTGCCTTCACTTTGTTATTTGCACTACCGACTGTTTATTACAGTAACAACTGTTTACTTATGCATTTTGCACTACCATACCGTAACTGGATTATGCTCATTTGCACTGCCGACTGTTTTTACAGCACCAACTGTTTACATTTGCATTTTGCACCGTACTTCTCACTGTAATATGCAACCACTTCCACTGCACTTTTACACTTTTTTTTTTCGGATAGCTTCTGTCCATAATTTATTGCACTACCTTAATCCACTGCCATATTCCTCATTTTAGCCTAACATATCATTGTATACCTCTATCTGTAAAATTCTGTTTATAGTAATAGCCATCTGTATATTATATTATATTCATAGTACATATCCACCTGTAAATTCTGTTTATAGTAAAAGCCATCTGTATATTATTCACTGTACATATTCACCTGTAAATTCTGTTTATAGTAATAACCATCTCTCTATTTATAGATATATTTATATATACTCAGTACATATCCATGTCCTGCACTTATGCAAACGTTGTATATCCTGCACTTGCTGCTATTGCACTTCTGGTTAGACCTAAACTGCATTTCGTTGCCTTGTACTTGTACTTGTGTAATGACAATAAAGTTGAATCTAATCTAATCTAATCTAATCTAAAAGTTCTCGTTTTAGACTAATGCCGCATTCACGTGCTATCGGAAATTTGATAATTCCCACTTCTGAAGTCGTGATTACGAGCTCATCGCATTTAAATTTTGAAATGGGAGGGCGTTCATGTGCAATTTTTACCTAGGAAACTCGTATTTACAATACGATAATTCCAAGAGCACGTGAAGGCAGCATAATTCATGACCTGTGTTTTGTTTTGCTCTATCCTTTGCGTGTGTTCGTCATTACGCATGCGTCAAGGATTACTCTTTCGCTGTAAGTTGACTTGCATACCGCTAACCGCCGGAAACTAGTTATTTTAGTCTATAAAGTTTTAAATATGGATATTTTTCTTACACAAACCACTTCACTTCAGAAGGCCTTTATTAACCCCCGGAGCCGTGTGGAGCAGTTATATGATAGATAGATGCACTTTAATGCCAATGCCATTATAAAGCTTGGAAGAGCCAAGACTTTTTTTATATATAACTGATTGTATTCGTCTGAAAGAAGAATGTCATACACACCTAGGATGAGCTGAGGAAATCATGGGCTAATTACATTTTTTGGGTGAACTAACCCTTTAAGACTTTGTTGCTTAGAAATATGTTTCTGTGTGAGAGTGACTGTGTTTGTGTTTGTGTGTGTGTGTGTTACAGGAAAGGCAGCACATTTATTTAAAATGGAGATTTAACTGACTGTAACTATCTGTGCATTCATTGTTTTAATGCACACCTTTCAGTCAATCAGAATCCAGTATACAAACAGACTATGGTATAATATACCCATGAAGAAGAGAGTCCACAAGCAAACTGTTGAGAACTGATGTCAAGTACTGAGAATAATTGTTGTGGTATAACTAGATTTCATTACCTTTCCAGCAGCGCTAATATCGTAAATCTTCTTTTAGGTCTTTGATTTCCTTTTTTAAATCCTCGATCTCTTCTAACATGGCTTAGGAGACAGAAGACTTTGTATACTTGATTCATCCAGCATTCCCACAGGTCTTGGTTCCTGAAGTACAATATTAGTTATTATGCATTCTAAACTATAAAGATAATAGTTTATAAAAGATAAAATATATAAAGTTGCCTACTGCTCTCACCATTATTTGAGTGCTGCTTTGTTTCACTCCAGCCATGATCTTCTGTTGAATTACATTTTTGGTCGTCTTTTTGTTGTTGTTGTTGTTGTTGTTGTTGTTGTTACCAGTGCATTTTTCTGAAAATAGCAATCACACAATAAATAGTATTCCTGTAAAACATCCTTTTCTGCACATTAATGTCAAACTATTGAACATAAATGCTTGTGTACAGTGCTGCGAAAAAAAAATCCTGATTTAGTCTATTTTTGTGTATATACAATATTATCAGATATTCCAAAGATATTTAACATAAAACAAAGGCAAACCTTATGAAAATGAACTAAATAAAACCAACACAAAAAAAAACATGGTTATTACAGTTAACCGTGGCTTTACAACTCTAACCATAGAATTTGTGGTAAAACTGTGGTTATATAAATGGTAATCAATTAGGCCAAAAACCATGGTTACTACACTTTTACTATAATAAAAACATGGTTAATTTTTCCGTGTTTAAGTGCTATAATCAGGCCCCCGGTAAATCTACCCACCCAGAAAATTTTAAAGGACAACTCAGGCCAGTAACTTTGTTTTGGTAAGTCTTTCTCTGCAAGCACAGTGAAAAATTAGCCTCTCTCCCCTTCTGACTTAGGAAGAGGATCTTATATTAACGCCCCTCTGCACAGTTTTTCAGAAAACAAGAACCTTGCGTGTATTTGACAGTTTAAACACAGCAAAAAAATGTAAAAGAGAAGTTACTCACGAGACTTGTTATCTGACAGCCAGTTCTTGTGTGCGCTCAGAAAACGCGGTCCATTATCCGTGAGTGTGATCGCCATACTGATGATAATCACAAGCAGGTGGGGGCCGCGTGCATGCAGCAGTTAATTTGCATTTAAAGGCACATGCACGAAAACAGCCTGTTCTTGACTGTAGTCTGTAATGAGTATTTATAACATGGATTTATAAATGATCTGTGAGGTCTTTTAAGCTGAAACTTCACAGACACCTGTAACTTAAATTACATCTTGTAAAAATAAGCAAAATAGGTCCCTTTTAAGTCAAGTCACTATTATTTATAGCACTTTAAACAATACATATTGTTGCTGTACAGTGATACAAATGAGAATAATAATGCCAACAGAATTTTTGTGAAGCAGCTCCAACTTGCCTGATGAACGTTTCTTCCAGAAAAGGTTTCTCCGTCCTGCTTGTGAATCAGGGTTGGCAGGTTACAAAACTCGTCCAATTGCTACTCAAAACTAACCCAACCAGCATTAACTAGTTCCGGGAGATAAATCTGTATTTTTTGGTGGGTAAGAACGTGAGGGCTATTTATCTATGTGGTTGAAATGTCCCATAGGTGACAAAAGTGGCTACATGTTGCACAATACAGCATAACTGCAGTACAGTGTATTATGAGTGGAAGGCCTATGAAGACTTCAGATGCAAAAACCGTAAACATTTTTATAAGACTCCTATAGGTTAACATTTTTGAATGTAATGGCAACTAAAAGTACATCATTGCCATTTAAGTGATATTACTGAACATAAACATAGGAGCCCAATACAAAAAAGCTCAATTAAAAATAAAACGGACATTTGCATCAAAGTCTTCATATACATTACAGTGTATCACTGTACTGCAGTTATATTGCATCTAAACTTCATTATACTGCAAATCTACAGTTGTACTTCATTGTACTGCAGTTTTACTGCTGTTGAACTTCAATGTACTGCAGTTACTACTTTGTACTGCAATGTTACTGCAGTTTTACTTCAATGTACTGCAGTTTTACTACTTTGTACTGCAGTTTTACTGCAGTTGAACTTCATTGTACTGCAATTACTACTTTGTACTGCAATGTTACTGCAGTTTTACTTCAATGTACTGCAGTTATACTACTTTGTACTGCAGTTTTACTTCAATGTACTGCAGTTATTTTTTGTAAGGGAATGACAAAAAAACGTTGCAAAGTTATCTTGATTGTATAATACTTATACAGATACGAATCTGCAGTCTCTTATCTTTCAAACAATGCACTGGTTGACCTTATTACTTGACAAAATGATATTGTAAACTAGCGATCAATGTAAACACTATCAAACGCGGGGCCGTCGGCGATCTCTGTACACAAAGGGGTTAATGAATGCTGTTAAAGTAAACATTGCTCTTATACCTAATGCAAATGTTAACAGATTAAACCATACAAAAAAACAAATATCTGTGTATTTTTACTTTCAGAAATTGTCCTTTACATACTTTTCATGTTTTATTTTTCAGATCTTTGGTTTGTGGAAACTTGTATTTATTTGGAATATTTGTATTAAGGTTTTATTTGTTTGATTGTTCCTTCCGTCAGTTTTAAGACCATTTGCAAAACAAACGATGATGCCCTAGAAGTTTTATTTATATTTCTCAGATAACAATGGTTCCCTTTCGTTCAGTCACTACGACGTACGTTAGTGACTAACGAATGGGGGTTTCGCCTAGAAGCCAATCACCTTCGAGGAATTTAACAGTGCCCAATGGCAGTGCCAATGCCATGGGCATGCGGAATTTGCATGCGTATGTCCGCCCTACCTCGTGGGTATATAAGGAAGTACGCTGGCAACATCGCATTATGTTTCTGCTTTGGAGCCAAGAGTACCTCTTCACTCCTTCAAGTCTGCTTACTGAGTCTTTGTCAGCCTTCGAGACGAACAGCTTTCCAGAGGCGTTGGTGTCTACGGCGCGTTCCAGTGATCGCATACTGCCTGCCTGCTGATATGCACAGTGGTCCGTCTGACAGCTGGTGTGGTCCCTGGGTGCTTCGGCGTCTCTGCGAAGCTTCCTCTCATAAAAGAGCTTACACGTGGCACATCCTTTTCAGGATTTATCGCCCGTGTACTTCTGGGTGTGGCCGGTTGTTGAATCCTTCCGATGGGCACAATCTCTGCTTGGTATGCTTGGGCGTTCAGCATGCTCAAGCAGCGTTTGTGGATGAGTCATGTTCCCACTGCGGGAACATGACCATCGCGGTGCTGCGATCAAGACTCCGTAATCTTCCTAATGAAGTGAGAGTCCCCTCTACCACACCCCGATCTACCGTTCCCCCGAGGAGCGGTACTTCGGCTGGTGGTCAGGCTGACCTGAGGGTGACGGTGTGGAACAAAGCCCCGACGCTCATGCCTCGGGCCACAACCCCCTCTAGGGCTCCGCAACCCGCGAGTGTCCAGGCGGAGATCGCGGGGCCTGCTCCGGCCCCCCCGCATATCTCGTTTGGCGCTCTGGAGGATGATGCGATGTCGGTTATCGCATCACAAGGTGGGCTCGAGTCCTCTGAGCATGATGACTCGGCTGTGCTGCCGCCTTCGGGCGCGCCAGCATTGCCAGAGTCGGACCCAGAGCTGACAGCCATGCTGTCTTGGCCAGCCGCAAGTCTCGGGATAGAGTGGAACCCTCCGCCCTGTCCTGAGCGCTCGCGGCTCGATGATTGGTTTTTGGGGGCCCGCGCTGACACCCATCAGTCCCTGCCCCCAATACCTTTCTTTCCCGAGCTGCATGAGGAGGTTGTGCGGTCCTGGAAGTCCCCGTTGTCTTCCCGTGACCGTTTGGCGACCTCCTCCGCCTTCTCAACCCTTGATGGGGCCGTGGCCAATGGGTAGACTGGGGTCCCCCCAGTTGAACGTTCTGTTGCAATTCAACTGTGTCCGCAGAGTGCTTCGACCTGGCGTGGTGATCCTAAGCACCCCTCAAGGACATGCACGAGGGTGGAGTTGATCCGGGGCTCGTGGACGAGCTGCGGGCCGCCACCGACCTCGCCCTCCGGGGAGTGACGAAGGTGACCGCACGCTCCCTGGGTCAAGTGATGTCCACAAATGTGGTCCAGGAGCGACATCTGTGGCTAAACCTGGCCGATATGCGGGACAGCGAGCGGACACGTTTCCTCGATGCCCCCATATCCCAGGCTGGCCTCTTCGGCGGAGCGGTTGAAAACTTCGCCCAACAGTTTTCAACCGCCCAGAAGCAGACTGAGGCAATCAAACATATACTGCCCCGGCGGCCAGCTGCTGCCTCCACCCAGCCGCCGGCCCAGTCGCCTCAGCCTGCTCGCCGCCGAGGACGCCCTCCTAAGGCTCCCGCCCGGTCCCAGCAGCAGCCTACACCCGGGCCGGGTCGTGGAGGAAGCCGTCCCAGTCCGCTCAGCCCGCCCCGCGCCCCGCTAAACGCCAGGCTAAGCTGCGCTCCTGAGACGGACGGCTCAGGGATGGGATATTCTTTCCAGGAGATGGTAGCAGGACCACTCCTTCCCCCGGTGGAGGGCCGGGGGAGAATCCTTTGTTCAGCTGCTGGCCCCCGGGTCAGCAGCACCCTAAATTGGTCAAAGAAAGAATTAACACTCCCACACCGGGACGCCCAACAGCCTCCCTTGTCCGGGCCGGTAAGACCGTTCCTACGGTTTGCTTTCGAGGGGCGGGCATATCAGTACGCGGTACTCCCATTCAGGCTATCTCTGTCCCCTCGCGTCTTTACGAAGATTGTCGAGGCAGCCCTTGCGCCTCTCCGGCAGCACGGGGTTCGCATTCTGAACTACCTCGATGACTGGCTAATAATGAGTCACTCTCGAGAGCAGGTTTGCGGACACAGAGATCTAGTGCTCCATCCCTTAGCCCGTCTGGGCCTTCGGGTCAACTGGGAGAAGAGCAAACTTTGCCCCGTGCAGAGGATCTCTTTTCTCGGTATGGATATTGACTCGGTCGCCATGTGCGCGCAGCTTACGAGCAAGCGCGCGCAGTCTCTGCTGACTTGTCTCCATCAAATCGAGAGCAAGAGTGCGGTTCCACTGAAACAGTTTCAGAGACTCCTGGGGCATACGGCATCTGCAGCTGCGGTGACGCACGCTCGCTCCGGGTACAAGTGACTCGGGCCTGCTTACAGACGCTCACCCCGTGGTCGAACCTCAGTTTTCTACGAACCGGAGTGTCCTTAGAATGAGTTTCCAGGCATGTTGTTGTATCAACAGATGCCTCCACCACGGGCTGGGGTGCCATGTGCAATGGACAAGCAGCCGCAGGCTCCTGGACAGGACCCCAGCGCCTTCTGCATGTCAATTGCCTCGAGTTGCTGGCAGTACGGTTCGCCCTGCACAGCTTCCGAGCGTTGCTGAGGGGTCAACATGTACTAGTCTGGACAGACAACACAGCCACAGTAGCGTACATCAACCACCAGGGCGGTCTACGCTACCGCCGTATGTCTCAACTCGCCCGCCATCTCGTTTTATGGAGTCAGAAGCACCTGAGGTCCCTTCGTGCTGTCCACATCCCGGGAGAACTGAACCATGCAGCCGACGAGCTCTCACGGATTCAGCCACTTCCTGGAGAATGGAGACTCCATCCCCAGACGGTCCAGCTGATTTGGGAACAGTTCGGCGACGCACAGGTAGATCTGTTTGCCTCCCACAACTCTTCCCATTGCAGCCTGTACTATTCCCTGACCGAGGGCACGCTCGGCACGGATGCACTGGCGCACAGCTGGCCGCGGGACATACGCTTATATGCGTTCCCCCCAGTGAGCCTTCTCGCACGGGTACTGTGCAAGATCAGGGAGGACAAGGAGCAGGTCATGTTGGTCGCCCCGTATTGGCACGTCCAGACCTAGTTCGGAGAACTGCTACTCCTTGCGACAGCCCCTCCCTGGCCTATTCCTCTGAGACCGGACCTCCTCTCTCAGAGACGGGGCACTCTATGGCACCCGCGTCCAGTGTTCTGGAAGCTCCACGTGTGGCTTCTGGACGGGACGTGGCAGGTTTGAGTGGCCTTCCGCTAGGGCAGAGTCTACACGACACGTCTATGCGTTGAAGTGGAACCTCTTCGTCACCTGGTGCTCTTCCCGCCAAGAAGACTCCTGGAAATTCCCGATCGGGTCCGTGCTATCGTTCCTCCAAGAGGGGCTGGAGCGAAGGCTGTCTCCCTCCACCCTTAAAGTGTATGTGGCTGCAATATCTGCCCATCACGACCTCTTGGGGGACAAGAAGGTAAGTCAGCACGACCTGATCATCAGGTTCCTGAGGGGGACGAGGAGACTGAATCCCCCTCGCTCTCCTCTTGTTCCCTCTTGGGACCTCTCAGTAGTTCTAAGCGCTCTGCAGAGGCCTCCCTTTGAGCCTTTGTGGTCGGTTGATATTAAGTTCCTGTCGATGAAGACGGCATTGCTGACCGCACTGGCCTCCGTTAAGAGGGTCGGGGACCTGCAGCCATTTTCGGTTGACGAAGCGTGCCTAGAATTCGGGCCGGCTAACTCTCACGTGATCCTGAGACCCCGGCCTGGATATGTGCCCAAGGTTCTTACCACCACATTCAGAGATCAGGTGGTGAACCTGCAAGCGCTGCCTTTGGAGGAGGCAGACCCAGCCTTGGCATTGCTCTGTCCAGTACGCACTCTCCGCGCTTACGTAGACATGACGCAGTGTTTCAGGACCTCAGACCAGCTCTTTGTCTGTTATGGTGGAGAGCAGAAGGGAAGAGCTCTCTCAAAGCAGAGGTTGTCTCACTGGATAGTGGACACCATTGTTTTGGCTTACCAGCAGCAAGGTCGACCATGTTCCTTTTGGGCTCTAGCGCATGGCGCTCGCTAACGGACATCTGCAGAGCTGCAGGCTGGGCGACACCGAACACATTCGCCAGATTCTACAATCTGCGAGTGGAGCCAGTGTCCGACTATGTACTCGCCTCTACTAGTGGCCAGTAATGGACCAGGCTCAGGTGTCTTCGCTTGCTCGCCATTCCACTCCACGGACTGGATACGTGCAATATATTCCTCAGGTGAGCTTCACGAGAGCCCTGAGCTCCTCCAGCACTGTCGACGCCGACATCATTTCAGTCTGCCCCCTCGTCCCCAGACCCTCATGTCCGGCCAGGTGCCCCGTGTGCATGGTTCCCCTCCGGTGACCTCCACACGAGTATTTCCACCATAAGCCTCCTCAGTGAGCAGGTGTCTTTCCCTTGGCAAGTCCCTGCCACCCCTAGGGTTAAAAATCCACCTTCGGCTGGTACCCTAGAGTTTCCCATATGCAGCCCTCAGCGTGTCATATGTATACTCTCTAAGTCCTGCCCACGGGTAGGCATTTTGGCATTCCCTCAATGGGATATGCTTTCCAGTGTACCTTGGTATTCCTGTGTTAAGTGGGAGTCTTTCGGCCCTATATGGCGGGATCTCACACTTACGCAGGGCACTGGAAGACAGCTGAGTGGCGCTGTTATATTGGAACCCCCATTAGATAACGTATTAATTTTGTGAAGACTGTGCCGGAAGCCGTTTTAGAGAAGGATGAGATTGATGCAGGGTTCAAGCCATTTGTGATGAAGGGGTTAAACTCTGTAAATGGCAAATCTGACGATCAGAAAGAGGTGCAAATTTTGTGAGATACGGGAGCAATCCAGTCATTTGTAATCTCTGATGCACTTCCATTATCAGAACAGACGTTCTGTGGGTCAAGTGTTTTAGTTCAAGGGATTGAAATGGGGGTCGTACAGGTACCGTTGCATCAGATACATTTACACTGTGATTTAGTCTCAAGTTTTGTTAAGGTGGGGGTACGTTCTTCTTTTCCTGTGAAGGGTGTCGCATTCATTCTGGGGAACGATTTGGCAGGAGGTAAAGTGTTGCCCGTACTTGAAGTCGTTGAGAGACCTAACTGTTTTATTCCTACTGATGACATCTCTGATAATTTTCCGGATGTATTTGCAGCTAGTGTAGTTACGCGTGCATAAAAACGAAGAATTGGAGACGACATTGTGCTGTCTGATTCCTTTATGTCACCTGTGTCTAATGAGACAGATTCTGAGTTAGATCACACGAGTTCTGAAGAGGTTAGACATGATAGACATTCTGTTGATGTTGTAACTGCGTCTGAGTTGTTAGCTGAACCTATTTCTCATGAACGCATTAAGACTGCACAAAGGGAAGATGTGTCACTAGCTAATTGTTTTTTCGGACAGCCCTCTCACTATCCGTTCACCCCCAAGTGACCTGCTTTGAGATGGTGGTCCAGTGGGTTAAACCATGGAACTGATACACAGAAGGTTGCTGGTTTGATCCCAGCAGTCACCACCAGTGTGTCCTTGAGCAAGGCACTTTACTCCATGTTGCTCCAGGGAGATTATCCCTGTACGAAGGGCACTGTAAGTCGCTTTGGATAAAAGCGTCTGCCAAATGCATAAATGTAAATGTAATAAATGTAAACTCATGATCATGTGCCAAACTCAAGACTTGTTTACGATAGACCGTAGGCAGAACAATCTGACAAACAGCATCCCACTCATTCTCCACATCCATTCTCCACATTACACATGCCACTGTAAATCTCCATCCATTAGCCCAAAAACCGGATACTAATGACTTGGCCAGAAGGAATTCTGCGTGTAAGCCTTTTCAGCCTTTCGGTGAAGTTCTCCTAATTTATTGATACCTCATTTTAAATCTGACTCCATTAATAATTTTATCTGACTCCAATTCTAAGTGACTCCATAAAGTGTGCTACATTTAGAGTTTATCAGCTGATTTTACGATTAGTTGCGATTTAATTTAGATTGTTGATTTTCTTTATATCTTCCTAGTTTTTATATTCATTCATCGAGAGACCCTAAATCGCATAAAGACAGACGCATCCGGACATTGCGCGCTCACGGACACAAAATGGTTACTTCTGTAATTAGTCAGAGGGTGCAGGGTGAATATTTTACCTTTAAGTGGTTGCACATGCTCACTCAACAAAAAGTGTAATTTTAGTAATATTCACGGACTACAACGTGCTAACCCAGCGATAGTCAGAAATCGGAATATCGCGTACGCTGCGCTCCATGCTTCAGTCGTACCGTCATCGGTGTGATCTATCATAACCCTAGATTTTGCGGTAATAAAGGAGTATACATCGATCCATACTAGAATAATGATTTCGGAACCATACAAGAGAAATCAAGGTTAACATTTATTTTGGCCAGACAGGAAAAGTAAATACGTAAACAAGAATCCATGGTACACAACTGATCAGCGTAAAAACATAAAACACAATTGCAAAGCAATATGAAAATAATTTAAAAGAGTCATCATGTCTGGCATATCTACATGCAGTTTGCACGGGGGGTCTGACTACAGAATATTCTGTCCCCCAGAGAGTTAGAACATCCAACCTTAAATACTCCAACTAGAACAAAAGGGCTGTAAATATTTGCAAAACCCCCACCTGGTTTTGGGGGAGTGGATCAGATATCTTTGAAGAGACTACTCAAAGGAGAACTGAATTCTCATTAGTTTTCCAATCTTTCTAATACTACCAGTGACTGCAGTGAAACTGAGACCATTTTACTATTCGCACTGAGACCTTTAGAAAGACATCAAACATGAAAGGGATAAAATAATAGATTTAAAAAATACATCATCACTGATATATCTGCATTTGGTGACTTGAAACCAGGACAAGGAGAGGGCAAAATGGGGAGGGGGGAGGAATGTTTGTCAGGGTGTTGTCACAGTTTCTGTGAGATCTTTTCCTCAAGATTAGTGACTTTTATTGTTCAATTACTGAGGTGTGTAGCTCAGCTTTTGTCTTAGCACCAAAACCGACTCTTACACCACATGAGGATGATCACATATTTAGCCGAACGACGGTTATAAGATTTAACGATAACCGTCGTTCGGCTAAATCTGTGATTGAAAATGGGCTGTTGTTGAGGAAGTGGCATCCGTATTCTCAAACATTTCTTCTGGCCTGGCTTGAAGAGAGATGTATCTCAGCACTGCCGCACCTGTCACGAATGTCAGGTGATGGGCCATCCGAACCAAAAGATTACGCCAGCGCCACTAATTCCGATTCCTGTCATTTGTGAACCGTTCGAGCATGTCATTTTGGATTGTGTGGGGCCTTTCCCAAAATTGAAAACAGGTAATCAATTTCTTTTAACCATTATGTGCTCCGCGACACGTTTTCCAGAAGCTATCCCCTTGAGAAGAATCACTGCACCTATCATTATTAAAGCTTTGCTTACATTTTTTTCTACGTTCGGACTGCCAAAAATCGTGCAGACAGACCAGGGAACGAATTTCCTCTCTAATGTCTTTCGGCAAGTGTTGAAAACCTTAGGTATAACGCATCGAGTTTCGAGCACGTATCATCCTGAAAGTCAGGGTGCGATCGAACGTTTTCACCAAACACTGAAGTCAATGTTAAGGAAGTATTGCCTGAGTTCTGGTAAAGAGTGGGATGAGGGAGTACCACTAGTGTTGTTTGCAGTTCGTGAGGCAACCCAAGAATCTCTAGGATTTAGTCCCGCAGACTTGGTATTCGGACATACAGTACGAGGTCCGCTAAAGGTATTGAAGGACGGAATGATGAATGACACCAAGTTAGCAAAACAAAGTTCCGAGAATGACTGCATAATGCCTGTTCATTGGCACGAGCATCACTGTCGGCCACACAGGAGGGCATGAAAAAAACGCTACGATCAGAAAGCTGTTGTACGCGAAATTCGACCTGGCGACGAAGTTCTAGTTTTGTTACCAATACCTGGTTCAGTTCTGACTGCTCGTTTCTCTGGGCCATACCAAGTATCCAAGAGACTGAGTGAGACAGATTTTGTAATATCTACGCCTGACCGTAAACAAAAATTTTGCACATGCCACATCAACATGTTGAAATTGTATTGTTCTCGTACGGTATCTGAAGAATCGCCGGAGGAAGTAGAAAAACCCGTTGCTGCTCGTAGTGAGGTTTTAGCTGCTGCAGTTATCGCTGTACCTGACTCTACCGCAGGGTCTGGGAATGTGTTGGTGCCACCTTCGGGTGAGTGTGATACTGATGATGGTGTTGCACTTCGTAATGATTTGTCGACGTGTGGGAGACTTGTGAATTCAGAAGTTCTGAGAAACTTGCCAGCTAAGCTTGACAATTTGTTTGAATCCCAGCAACAGGATATGATTCAGTTAATTCAAGAATTTTGCGTGCTGTTTGGTGATGTGCCAACACAAACCCATGTTATACATCATGATATTCAAGGGACCTGTGATTCTGCTATCAAACAACATGCTTATCGTGTGAACAATTGCAAACGTTCCGTGATGAAAACTGAGGTTGATTATTTGTTGAGAAATGATTTAGCTGAACCTAGTTATAGTCCGTGGAGTTCTCCTTGCTTACTGGTCCCGAAGTCCGATGGTACATTTAGCTTTTGCACAGATTACCGAAAAGTTAATTCTGTGACTGTACCAGATAGTTATCCTCTTCCTAGGATGGAAGATTGCATCAATAATCTTGGTTCTGTTAAGTTCATAACGAAATTAGATTTGCTGAAAGGGTATTAGCAAGTGCCATTGACTGCTCGAGCTGCAGAAATTTCAGCTTTCGTTACGCCTGAAAACTTCCTACAGTACCGAGTTATGGCGTTCGGGCTGCGAAACGCCCCCACAACTTTTCAGCGCCTTGTAAATATTGTATTGTCAGGAGTTCAGAACTGTAATGTAGAGGGCTGCATTGGGATTGAGTCCCACCGTAAATCTCGCGGGAGCGGGCGGTTTGAATTTTGCTGCGGGCGGGAATGGGCGGCTAAAAAAAACACAGCGGGAATCGGCGGGATAGGGAGGTTGCCTAACAACATGATGGAGAAGATGTCAATAGATGATGTAGAAAAGAACCTCAAACGAGGTATTTACAGCACAAAAGCTAAGCAAGGAAAGTCTGACATTTGGAGAAGTTTCTCAATTGTTTTGGTAGGCAAAATCATGCGGTATAACGTTATATGTATCCACATATTGCGCAGCTGGCAAATACATAGCTACTTGATCATACCTCACTAAAAACGCTCAGCACTCCCTGGAGGTCAAGTTGACTGTTTGGGGTTTTTGACAAACAATACATAGATGTTTAGTGAGTGGAAATGGATTGTTTCTAAATGTCCGTTTGCTATTTTGTGTTCACATTACGTTCTGTTGAAGCATGTTTTCTCAGGTTTCCTTTCAGTCGGTCACGTTCGACGTACGTCGGAACTGACCGACGAATTGGGATCTGTTTTTTGTTTCTCAATCTGTTTTTCTGTTTTCTGTTTTGCAAAGCAGTCTATTTTGATGTGCAAAGTTTTTGATAAAAACGAAATTATATTTGAATGTATTTGTCTTTTTTTACATGCAGGCCAGGGAAACGAAACAAACAACCCCATTAATCTCTTTAATAATATCAATACAAATACGTGTTTTTTTTCCCTGCGGGACGGGAGAAGACACAAAATCAATGCATCTCTATTATTGTGCGGGAATAAATTCTCAGAGTTTTGCGGGTGCGGGCGGGAGTGGACTTACATATTGCGGGAGCGGGCGGGAGTGTAACACATACGTTGCGGGAGCGGGCGGTAATGGTCAGAAATTCGGCGGGTGCGGGCGGGAGCGGGATGAAGAAAACAGTCCCACGCAGGGCTCTACTGTAATGCATACTTGGACGACTTGGTGATCTATTAATCTACATGGTCTGAGCATTTGACTGTTCTGCGGACAGTTTTTGAACGGTTGGCTGGCGCCTCACTTACAGTTAACTTGATCAAGTGTGAATTCGGTAAAGCCACAATCACTTACTTGGGTAAGGAAGTAGGGCAGGGTCAAGTTCGTCCTGTCAGTGCCAAAGTATCTGCCATCGCGGATTTTCCGATTCCTACGACCAGACGTGAGTTACGTCGGTTTCTAGGAATGGCTGGTTACTACAGAAGTTTCTGCAAAAATTTCTCCGTTGTAGAACATCCTTTGACCAGTTTATTAAGTCCCGCGAATGCCTTTATTTGGACTGACGTGTGTCAGCATGCGTTTGACAGCGCAAAACTGTTGTTGACCAGTGCACCTGTCCTCGCTGCTCCAAATTTTTCACATGCTTTTAAGTTGGAAGTAGACGCTAGTGCTTTAGGCATGGGTGCTGTTCTTATTCAAGAAGATGATGATGGTCTTGAGCATCCAATTTGTTACTTTTCTCGAAAATTCAACCGACATCAACGAAATTACTCTACCATCGAGAAGGAAGCTTTGGGTCTGATTCTGGCATTACAGTTTTTCGAAGTTTATGTAGGTTCATCTGTTCTTCCTGTTACTGTGTACACCGACCACAATCCTTTGGTGTTCTTGACTCGAATGTATAATCACAATCAACGCCTTATGCGTTGGTCGTTGATTGTGCAGAATTATAACTTAATTATCAAGCACAAAAAGGGTTCTGAAAATATAATTGCTGACACGTTATCTAGAGCATAAAAGCTGCCTTAGGAAACATCTTAAGGGGGTGAGTGTTACGTACGCTGTGCTACGTAGTCTGTTTTGTTATATATTTGTATCTGTTGTGTGTTACGTACACTGTGCTACGTAGTCTGTGTTGAAATATATATCACTCTGTGTATGTGTGAATGCGTTTGTACCAGCTGTCTGTTTCAGGGATGGAACGTGAGTGGAGGAACCGCCTGTCAGTCAACGGACGTCAGACGCTGACGTCAGGATTGCGAAAACAATCACCGGTCCTGAGGCTGTTTATCAATGGCGCAAACTTCAATGGGAGACACGCTTTGACTCTGGGGAGAGTACACACTCAGTGACGACGGTCTCTCGTTCGAGAGTCCAGTCTGAGAGGCTGATCTACATCTGGGGCTCACTGCTGTTACAACTTAGCAGTTAGATCAGTTCTCTGTTTGTTCGTGCTTGTGTGTTCATGTGTGTTATGCTTGAGGTTCGATTATCATGTTTGAGTGACCACTGTTCTCTGATGCTCCATTCTCAAGTTATCATTCAGCGCTGTGTAAACGGGTAAGAGAGGTTGTGAGACAGGTAAGACGTCGCGACCTACATTTACCACACGTAGTTCATTCATGTATTAGCCAAACCAGGTATAGCAGTGGTGCAATTATTGTACGTTTTGTTTGGGTTAGTTAGGTAGTTGAGTTATGGCGTTTTCGGACGCTGAAGATGTTTCTTTCTACTTCTTTTGTTGTTAGTTAATTTATTTTCCTTAATCTTCAGTTAGATGAGTTTTGTTATGTTTTGTTCTTTGATTTAAGCACCACTCGTTTGCTCCTTCCTCTCTCCCAGTTTGTTTGTTGACTTTTTGCTTTATCCTGCTTAATTGTATATTTTGTAAATATTCTTTATTTTCACTACTATATTACTTTTCACTTTATTACTTCACTTTATTGTCAAACAAATTAAATCTTTTTCAATTGAAGTCATTGGTCTTGGGTCATCCTTTTGCAGTCTCCCCTATACTGTCTGAAACGCACACACGCTCATCCTGTGTTATGTCTGATAATATACTAGACAATTTAACATCTAATTAACGAGGGACGTAACAGCGTGTGCGATTTGCATCTCGCGCTCCGCCCCGCGCCGCGGGTATAAAGCGGAAGCGAGAGCAGCTCACTGTTGTCATTCACTTCGGAACCGAGCGGCATTATTCGAAGAGCTTTAAGACTAATCAGCGCATTGAGATTAAAACACTACAGAGAGAACAACGAGGACGCTTGTGCTGGCGTGACAGCACATCACAGTGCGAACCGCGTGCTCACCGTTGGAAGCAGCAAACAACTGCTGTTCTCACAGCACCGCAAATTTCTTATTTTTGTTGGTACAGTGAGGGCGTTTCTCCAGTGAGTACAGGTACCTATCCCTGTATCCTGTCGCGATTATCCCCTGGGTGCTTCAGCACTAAAAGAGCGTTTCCTCACAAAAAGAGTACACAGGTGTGACTGCGTCTTTTTCAAGATGTAAAAACTAATTTCCACCCGTGCGTTTCTGGTTGCAGTCGTTCCATGTCGCCTGCTGACGGTCACAATCGCTGTATCGCGTGTCTGGGTGTCCTGCACGCTGAGGCAGCGTTTGTGGATAGTTCATGTTCCCACTGCGGGAACTTGACTATCTCGGCGCTTAGGTCTAGACTTCCATGTCTCGATTCTCCCTCGACACAGGACGTTCCTACGGTTTGCATTTGAGGGACGGGCATATCAGTACAGAGTCCTACCCTTCGGGCTGTCCCTGTCGCCCCGTGTATTCACGAAAGTCGCCCATTGCTCCCATGAGAGAGAGTGGTGTTCGCATCCTCAACTATCTCGGCTGATCCTTGCCCAGTCGTGAGAGCAGCTGTGTGAACACAGGGACATGGTGCTCAGGCACCTCAGCCAGTTGGGGCTTCGGGTCAACTGGGAGAAGAGCAAACTCTGCCCCCGCGGGATCTCTTTTCTCGTGATGGAGCTGGATTCTGTCGCCCTGACAGCGCGCCTCACTGAGAAGCGTGTCCAGTCGTTGTTGAACTGCTTGAATTCGTTTAAACGCTGGAGAGCAGTACCACTGAAACATTTTCAGAGGCTCCTGGGGCATATGGTATCCGCAGCCGCAGTAACGCCTCTCGAATTGCTTCATATGAGACTGCTTCAACGCTGGCTACACGACCGAGTCCCGAGATGGGCGTGGCACAGCGGCTCCCTCCGTGTCTCAGTGACGCCGAGGTGCCGCCAAACCTTCAGCCTGTGGTCGGACCCTTCATTTCTACGGGCAGGAGTGCCTCTAGAACAGGGGTGTCCAAACTCGGTCCTGGAGGGCCACTGTCCTGCAGAGTTTAGCTCTTACTTGCCTCAACACCTGTCTGGAAGTTTCTAGTATGCCTAATAAGACCTTGATTAGCTGGTTCAGGTGTGTTTAATTGGGGTTGGAGCTAAACTTTGCAGGACTCTCCAGGATCATGATTGGACACCCCTGCTCTAGAACAAGTGTCCAGGCTGTTGTCTCCATGGTTGCCTCACGGTTGCCACGTACAACGGGCGTGCAGTTTCGCTTCAAAACGCCGCTACTAGACAAGCACGTTCTGGTCCATACGGACAACACTGTGGCCGTTGTGTACATCAACAAACAGGGTGGTCTACGCTCCCGTCGCATGTCACAACTCGACCGCCATCTCCTCTTATGGAGTCAGAAGCATCTGAGGTTGCTTCGTGCCATTCACATTCCGGGCCTGCTCAATCGTGCGGCCGACGAGCTCTCACGACAGCCAGTGCTCCCGGGAGAGTGGAGACTCCACCCCCAGGCGGTCCAGCTGATCTAGAGTCACTTCGGGGCCGCACAGGTAGACCTGTTTGCCGCCCCAGATATGACCCAGTTGTTCTATTCCCTGACCGAGGGGACCCTCAGCTAGGATGCCCTGGCACACAGCTGGCCCCGGGGCCTATGCAAGTATGCGTTTCCCCAGTGAGCCTTCTCGCACATACACTGTGCAAAGTCAGGGAGGACGAGAAGCAGGTCCTGTTGGTCGCTCCGTATTGGCCCAACAGGACTTGGTTCCCGGAACTAGTGCGACAGCACCTCCTTGGCCCATTCCTCTGAGGAAGGACCTTCTGACTCAGAGACGGGGCACCCTTTGGCACCCGCGTCTGGACCTCTGGAAACTCCATGTCTGGTCACTGGACGGGACGCTGAGGTTCTAAGTGGCCTACCACAGAATGTGGTAGACACCATCACTTCAGCTAGAGTTCCTTCTACGAGGCGCCTCTATGCGTTGAAGTGGAACCTGTTCGTCGATTGGTGTTCTTCTCACCGAGAAGACCCCCGGAGATGTTCGGTCGGTTCTGTGCTTTCCTTCCTAAAAGATGGGTTGGAGCGAAGGCTGTCTCCCTCCACCCTCAAAGTTTATGTTGCCGCAATCATCGTAAACCATGACATAGATGGTAGATGGTAAGTCTTTAGAGAAGCATGATCTGATCCTGAGGGGGGCGAGGAGACTAAATCCGCCTCTCCCTCCCTCTATACCCTCTTGGGACTTAACTCTGGTGCTAACCACACTACAGAGAGCGCCCTTTGAGCCTTTGCAGTCAGCAGAGTTAAAAATTCTGTCTCTGAAGACAGTACTCCTGACTGCATTGGGCTCTATCAAGAGGGTAGGGGACCTGCAGGCATTTTCGGTCAACGAATCGTGCCTGGAGTTCGGGCCTGGTAACTCTCATCTAATCCTGAGTCCCAGGCCTGGATATGTGCCCAAGATTACCACCACTCCCTTCCGGGACCAGGTGGTGAGCCTGCAAGCGCTGCCTTCGGAGGAGGCAGACCCAGCCCTAGCTTTTCTCTGCCCCGTCCACGCCCTGCGGACATACGTGGACAGAACGCAAAGCTTCAGAACCTCAGAGCAGCTCTTCGTCTGTTACGGAGGCCAGCAGAAGGGAAAGGCTGTCTCCAAGCAGAGGATGGCCCACTGGATAGTGGATGCCATCGTCTTGGTGTATGAAACCCAAGACGTGCCCTGCCCGCTCAGGTTAAGAGCTCACTCCACTAGGGGTGTAGCTTCTTCCTGGGCGCTGGATCGTGGCGCCTCGTGCGCCTCGAGCCGGTAGCTTCCCGTGTGCTCGCTTCCCATAGTCAGTAACACCGGAGTGCCCGTTCTAGTGTCGGCTTGCTGTCGGCTTGCTGTCGCCATGCGACACCTAACACATTCGCTAGATTTTATAGCCTAGATTTTATAGCCTACAAAGGTCGGGGCCACCCCTGGGACTTCCGTATGTTGTACTGCCCAAGGCCAGTCCATACATGTATTATCCACATGGTAACTCCCTCGGGGCATGATGTGGCTTCTGCAGCGGCCCTTCCGGGCACGCTTTCCCAGCGTTATCCGATAGTCTGCGGAGTGGGTCTTGCGGAACAGCAGTGTGACTCTCCCTGTGTGAGCTTTCCCGCCTGGAACAGACGGGGTCTGAGGGGCTCTTCGCTGGGCGCTGGGCGCTGGGCGCTGGGCGCTGGAAGTGGTAGTAACTGTGGCGTTTTCCAAAGGGATCCCAATTCTTCGGTGACGTCCGACGTATGTCGAACGTGACCGACTAAAAAGGGAACGTCTCGGTTACGTATGGTAACCTTCGTTCCCTGAAGGAGGGAACGGAGACGTACGTCCCGTCGCCACAGTTGCTGTACCATCAATGCATGGCCAAGTCACTAGTTCGGCTCCTCTCCGCTTTATACCCGCGGTGCGGTTTTTGTCATTTTGTTGTGTTTTTGTCATTTTTATACATTTTATTTAAATGTCTATATATAGTTTTTGTTCATTTTCATTTCAGTTTTAGTTATTTTAGTACATCAAATTAAACTAAATGAAAATGAGAAATGTTGCCTTGGCAACTATTTAAAATCAAACAAGTTTAAATTTGTATATATTCTATTTCAGTTAACATTAATTTTGTTATGGTTTTAGTTTCAGTTAGCTATAATACACCTGTTTCTGATTAATTCAATCATTGATGTTTGTGTAGATTAAAATATTATGCATAGAAATATTCATTGAACTACATTTGAACATAATAATAATAATAATAAACTTAATTTTATATTGCGCCTTTAAAAAGACATCTCAAGGTGCTTTACTTAAAAGTTCAAACACACAATAGATAAAAACAATATACAAAAGGATGATGCAATTACGTATTATTGTTATTATTACTTATTACCCACCGCCTTCTGGTTTACAATGAAAGCCCAGACTTCATGTCAGCTGAAGGTACCGGCTCTATTGTGTACCGCTCCACATGCAGGACAGGGGCATCCTTGTCTGCCACCGCGGTAAACCTTGGGGGGACGTCAGGCGAACTTAAGCACATAGTCTGACCGTCCGAATGAGCCAACAAGACAGGCTGGGAAGCGCTAGCCAGGCCCTCAGACACAGTGCAAGTGACACTTGATGGGCTGCGTTGCCTTCTTGCGGGAGGCTCGACGTTACGGGTCAGGTGTTTCTGGTCAGTAGCACGGTCTACACATCACACTCCGAGCCCAGAAACCAATCGTCCAGCTGCGAGTGCTTGAGTCTGATGCGTACGGCAGCCCAGGTTAGCATGACTGTCAACTCTGAATCCGATTCAGTATTAGAAACCACAGCCGAAGAGGGAAGCTCAGCATCATCTTCCTCTCCAGAGGACAGTAGCCCTCTCTCTGATGCAGCTATCAGCACTTGATTGTCATCTGGAGTGCTAAATGATGCGCTGCGTCACCTTTGATAGAGACCCGGGCTGTCATCTAGCAGTTCAATGGCACGCTACAGGAGCAGGAGGTCCGTGCGGATTCAATTAGTGGAAACGCTCACACTGTAACCCTCAGGTCTCCCAAAGTGTTAACCCAAAGTGCTTTACACGCAGGCGGCGGGCTGGGTAGTCTTACAAGAAAGGTGAGTTGCGACTGCCTTGTCAGCATGGTCAACCATGCATGAACTCCGTCTCAGCGTGCTTATGCCTAGACATGGGAGAGAGAGAGAGATCCTGGACATTAGATGACGACAGGAAACGACCACATTCAGGAATGCACAGATGGAGACGCTCGCTGTCTGCTTGCTCTTTTAGGGAAATTGCTCTTCTAACTGTTGAGGCATCCAGGGGTGCAATCGCTGCACTTATCTGTGAACGTTTGCTCTCTGGCAAACACACCGCTGAATGTGCTGTATATCCAACATAGAAGCGTCTCCTCTCAAGTGAAGGGCAATAGCTGAGCGCTGTGAGTTAGGAATTGTTAAATCTTCATTTGATTGCATTTTAAAAGAAGAATTAAATTGCTTTTAACACTGTTTTTGATAAATTTCCATTATATCATAAATCTAGAAAAATTTAAATGACAGAATAAAAAAATAAATCAATTTACGTCTGATATGGGTTTCAGAATTAGGTGTGAAAAAAATGTCTTGATAGCGATAAAGTTGTACATTAACAAACTACTCCTAGAGATTTGATGTACAGTGGTACACCAGTAAATAAAACACTAAGACATTACAAAAAAATATATACCAAAAAATAATAAATTATAATGACAAACACCCAAACCAAAATAACACAAACTAATCAAACAAACCTCAAATATATTTGTGGATGAAAGAAAACGTTGGCTGCTAAACCGACGGGAAGGATTTTAAGACCTGTAATTAAAACCATTTCCCATTTTTACTACACAAAGAAACACATAATACACTTACTTATAAAACATATAAAATACTCACATACCTCTTTAACAGTACACTATGGTTCACTTTGTTGACTGGAGACATTACAGTCTCACTGAAAGGCAGAAGTGGGTTGTAACGCAGTCGATTCTGTCCGGACCTCCGTGCACGCGGTTACTCTCAATCAGCAGAGGTGGACAAAGTACACAACTCCATTACTTGAGTAAAAGTAAAAGTACTATTGGTCAAATATTACTCCGTCACAAGTGAAAGTTGTAAAAACAGATTTTTACTTAAGTAAAAGTACAGAAGTATTTGTTTTTAAAAGTACTTAAGTATCAAAAGTAAATTTCCTTTATGTCAATGAATTATTTTATTATTGTTGCATTGTTGTATAAATGCACTCTATGCCATCATGGTGGTTTAAGCCATTCATTGATGCTCCATCCGACATGCTGGCATACGACTACCTTCAACTCATTTCAATACTTGTATTAAAAGTTACAAAGCTGCTGTCACTTTAAGGCCAAATGCACGGATCCAATACTCTGATACACATCCGATATTCTCCTAACTGTTTACTCTTCTCTTTCTCCCAGACGTTTACATTTTTGAACATTTTAAGAGACATGCGTCAAGTGTATGCCAACTAAACTAATCTTTAATCTTTAGAGAAAACTGAAACACACTTTCTATGTATGGCCATGGGTGCACACACCGACAAACCGTCTTCTTACATTTTTGCTATAAACTGATCAGTGTTCAAAAAATGTTGGGAAACTTCACATGACCCTACAAGAGTGATTACTGATAGGCTGTCTGCAAAAAAAAAAAAAAAGCTGCTACAGAAACGACTTTCAACTTTGAGGACCTTGATAGAAATTTAGTGGAGTAAAAAGTACGATATTTGTCTTTCAAATGTAGTGAAGTTAAACTAATAAGTCTCAAGTAAATGTACTTAAATATTATTACAATTTAATATTACAATTTAATAATACTTAAATCGATATGTCATCCTCAATAAACCCGTCTCCGGCATGTTGCCTCCGATCGTTCGAATATTCCGATCTATTATGACCTCTAACCTGTAAAGTTTCCAGAATAATAATCATACGCTGTTTGTTAATTGGCCAGAGGAGAACTGGCACCCCGACTGAGCCTGGTTTCTCCCAAGGTTTATTTTTCTCCATTAGGTCATCTGATGGGGTTTTGGTTTCCTTGCCACTGTTGCCTCTGGCTTGGCGTGCTCAGTTGGGGACACTACATTTTTCAACTAAATATCGAAATAAATCTAATTATTAAACTAAATTAACCATATAAACTAAATTACTGATCTAATATCTGATCTAAAGCCCACACTGTCACTGTATGACAATTGAAATGAACTGATGAAATCACCGTTTTCTCCAGAATGGCTAGACGGCTGAATAAAATTATGCTGCATTATTTTCCTGTTTAACACTGTAAAGCTGCTTTGAAACATACTTTGCAGACATTCTTTACAACTTAGAAGTACTTACTCTGCTCAGTTATACCGTACAATAAGCACAAATAAACAAAAGTCAACCTGCCATACCAAACAAGACCACAGGGAGATGCCAAATGACCTCAAAGAACTACTATACGGGTCCATTCATAATTAATAAACACACTAAAATACAAATGAAAAATAAAATTATTCTGAATGTGTGGAAACTTAGCCATCTGAAGTCGATGTCATCAGTGAACAGTTCCTCTGTCAGAACAAACAATATGGAGCTTATGCCCATGTGTATAAACACCACTGATACTCACACACTTCTCCAAACACACTTCTTCGTCGAGCATCTGTTATAAAACACTCAAAGTCCATTCATTTTGACAACTACGTGAATATATTGTAATGCGTTCATGCAGAAATACGATGTTATATCGATCAGTGAGCCGAGACCGCACGTTTTTGTTTGAGCATCAATAACATACTCGCACGTGCCTAATGTATGACTCCTGCATGTCACTGTAATCATCTTTACCTTCATTACAATAGTCACCGAAACAAAACTTTATTCAGTGATCCGAGAGCGCACATACATGGTTTGCGCATCGATTATAACGGACACACGCGTGCCTAATGTATGTCACTGCAATCGTCTTTACCTTCATTACAACAATCATCCATCAAAACTTTTTATCAACACTTTTTATCGACATATCCAACTGAAATGTGTAGTTTGCGTATCCTGTGTTCATGATGTGGTTGAGTGTTTTGAGCCGCCGTTCAGTCAGTATTTCACACAGCGCGATTAGGAACGCCTTGGGCTGCTCCGAATCCAAAACAATCACAGAATACGTACGAGAGAGGTGGTTCTTTGTTGTAATTTATATTTTTAATTTATATAATTTATCTTTTATTATTTAAAGTATCAATTATAAAATTAATGAATTATAATAATATATTCAAATCAATTTTAAGTTATCTCGCAACCCACCCGGATGATCACTGTGGCCCACAGGCTGGGAACCACTGGTCTACTTAATAATTCATGCAAAAAACACGATGCACACGTGTAGCCAATTTCACATGCATGAAACCAAATCCACGAGCACAAAAAACTATTCATGTGCACAAAATCTAATTATATATTCATAAAATACATTTCACAAATGCAAAGCACAATTCCTAGACTGTGCACAGAAACTTTAGAATGTTTAAAATGTACAAGTTCATCCTTGAATGTGAATGTGCAAATCGTCATTCGTGTGTGAATTGCCTTGGATTTGTGTGTGTGTGTGTGTGTGTGTGTGTGTGTGTGTGTGTGTGTGTGTGTGTGTGTGTGTGTGTGTGTGTGTGTGTGTGTGTGTGTGTGTGTGTGTTTTTGTGTGAGGCTTTCCTGGCAGCACTCTTCTCCCACTCGGATCAGTCGTACTCTTTAGCCAATCAGATTTAAGCTTATCAATCGACCAATCCTAATCGCTTGAGGGCGTGACCACCTGGGTGTTACATCATCAGCTTTCAACCACAGTTCAAGTTTTATGAGCTATACTGGGACTAACCACTTGGGGGCAGGGCAATTTAGCTTCACTTTTCAGGATGTGTGTGGCACACTTGGTCCACAGAGGTGGAGCTGGACGTCATTTAGATCTGCAGTGAGCACTTGAACACAGTGACACAAATAAGAAAGATTGTGAAAGCAGTTTATTGTGTGTATGAGTGAGTGTTTTTGTGTTTGTATTCTGCAAATGTACTGATACTTAAAAAGGCTGATGAGAGTTTGTGTAATCAGTCTGTTAATGTAATGGCGTTATGTGTGATGTCACCAAGTGGCTGAAATGTCTAGCAATAGCTAAGAGAATTGTTTAAACGTCTTTAATTTATTTTGTAATGAAAGTGCACTGCTGCCTCAAAACATTGAGTTTTAAATGAAGTCACTTTTATATTTTTTAGAAGAATTATGCGTAATAAAACGATTTACATGTTCAAGTAAACAATGAAATTTCTATATCAGTGGTTCTTAACTACAAACCAAAAATGGGTCAATGACGGCAGCAGGAAAGAACAGTGCTAAATGCAAACAGTTAGAGTAGTAAACTAAATAGTCTTAACAGAAATAGAGAGACACGTCCCATATTGTTGATAAAAGTTGTGTGATCAATCAACTTCTATGGTATTTCGCTGCTAATTTTGACACTTTGTATAAGTGTGTGACCTGCCATCATGCTCAAAAACCATGAATAAAACTAGACCATATATTTATATAAATTATTGATCATTTTATTGTGTTGTCACCAAGTTGTGCCCTAAAATAAATATTTTACTTTAGATGGATGATGAAGCAAACTGTCAAAACTGTTTTTTGTCTTTCCATAAGGGAAATGATGCTGACACCACAGTCTGTGATTTCTTGCCAACTCTCTAATGTTTTCATAAGGAGGGTTTTGAAAACTATAATCACACATGAAGTTTGATAAAAGCCAAGTGACAAAAATGTACCAACTAAAAATAATTTGTGGCCCGAATTCAAACACTTCACTGTCCATCTTCATTCCACCAGCATGTCAACATCTCATTTATATAAAGTCATTTTCTTAGCTTCTTTCCAAAGAAAAGGTGACAAACATTATTTACATATACTGTAGGCAAAAGAGTTGTCTGCCTATTCAAATGATTTGTTGTATTCCTATTCAAATGAAAACCAAGTCTATGGGGCAAAAAAAAAAGAACATTATAATCAGACATAAATAAGAGTCTTGCCAGGTTAATGTAGGTGGATCTTGAAAAGACAAATCGCTTAAAACTCACAATAATGGTCGTATTGCTGGCGTCGCTACACACCAAACCCCAAGATGCCGGCACAGAGAGAAATTTGGGAATGTTTACATGTGGATTAAATTCATGTTTTTTTAACATGCTTTCTAATCAAATGACTCCCAAGGGAACTCGCCATGCATATTGTCGAAACTTGCTTCAAACATGCAAAGTGTCCATCTGATCAGCCTGTTGAGTTTGTTCTTTATAATATGTGAGTCTACTCCATTTTAAATAACAGATTTTCAAGCAGAAGCTGTTAAATGTCAAATTTACCAACATGAAACTACATTTCAGTATGCATGATGTAAGTAAAGCTTAAATAAAGTTACTTTGGCAATGGTCCATGTTGGCCAAGCACATTAAGATGAATCCATAACATGTGCATAAAAATAAAAGAAACCACATGAAATAAGAATAAAGAAAAATAATGTATAATGAAGTGGACAGAGCAGCACCCAAAACACATACACCGATCAGGCATAACATTATGACCAGGTGAAGTGAATAACACTGATTATCTCTTCCACACGGCTCCTGTTAGTGGGTGGGATATATTAGGCAGCAAGTGAACATTTTGTCCTCAAAGTTGATGTGTTAGAAGCAGGATAAATGGGCAAGCGTAAGGATTTGAGCGAGTTTGACAAGGGCCAGATTATGACGGCTAGACGACTGGGTCAGAGCATCTTCAAAACTGCAGCTCTTGTGGGGTGTTCCCGGTCTGCAGTGGTCAGTCTCTATCAAAAGTGCTCCAAGGAAGGAACAGTGGAGAACCGGCCACAGGGTCATGGAGGACCAGTGGAGAACCGGCCACAGGGTCATGAAGGACCAGTGGAGAACCGGCCACAGGGTCATGGGCGGCCAAGGCTTATGGATGCACGAGGGGAGCAAAGGCTGGCCCGTGTGGTCCGATCAAACAGACGAGCTACTGGAGCTTTTCTTTCACATCATGAGGATGGCCGGGTGCGTGTGTGTCTCAAGATGAAAAACAATATTCAGCGTGATAGATATAGCCTCAGAGAAGATGAACCACTTCTGTACTGCATTTTATTTAGTAATTTTGGCATTTGACCGCCTCAGTCTTCATTCACTTCAAAATATTCACCCCTGGTGTTTCACTGAAAGGAAAGAATGACATGAGAGTGAGAAAATAATGACAGAATTAAAGTTAGCATGTTAAAATTTGAATACAAAAACTGAATACAAACCTTAACTGAGTTATAGTTATTCATTGCTATTACACCTGGTACTAGTAGTTGTCTCTTATGACAAGTCAATGTGCCATTTTTAACCTGACTTGATTTGAATAAAAGAGATTATTGGTACTGCATTCCAGTCAACGAGAAAGATGGGAATGGAGGAGGAGAAATATGATCATGTGACACGACTGACTGAAGTCACACTGGTATGTAAAGCTGAACTTTTGCATCATTCTATCATCTCTCTCTCTATCTCTCAGAGGAACAACGTTCATTCAGTGCTCAAATAAAAGCAGAAAGAATCGAGAAGTGATCATGAGGTTTTTCTTCAGGAGTCTGTTGCTTTTACTGGGTAAGTGAAACATCTTTTCTAATATCTTGGGCGTTTCTGAAAGATGAGGCTGGAAACAGAATGTAGATCACTAACAGAAGAACAATAATATACAATACATCATTCTAGACAACATTGAATATTACCCAATTGACCTTTTTTTTTCTTAAGTGTTAATCTAACAAAATACTAGGGCTGCCTCCTAATATTCGAGTAGAAGAGGCTTGGTCTTTTTATTAGTCGCGGGGGAAAAAACTCCACAGGAAGTGTAGAAATCACACAGGCTGTGATGGACAGATCGTTAACGGCAGGAAATCCAAACATTTGCATATCATTCATCGACCTCAAATATGAACAACTACTAGTCGACTAGAAAAATCTTTAATCGAGGGCAGCCCTAAAAAATATTATACTTTACTTATACGGTGATGGAAAAAAATATGAGATGGGATGAAAATTCATATGTCAATGCTTTTGGGTTCTCTTACAAAAGTTTTGGGGATTTTTTCCATCACCAAATATGAGACGAGTTCAAATTTACAGCAGAATTTGAGTTCATCTCATATATGACATTTTCATAATTGATTCTGTTATTTTCCTGTTTATTACTGTGAAGCTGCTTTGAAACAATCAGTATTGTATATAAAGTGCTGTATAAATGAAGGTGACTTGATTTTACTTAAATTTAAGTCTACTAATAGTGCCCATCATTTTGTGTTTCTCATTTTAAGGGTTTTTCTCAGTTCAAATCGAGGCAGATGAAAACGAAGGTGAGATTTCATGAATTAAACATTATTACATCTTTTGTTAGTTCATTTGTGCCGCTTTGAAATTTTTTTAGGGCTCCACAGTTTCCGACACATAATGAAAACTCACAAACTTAAAGATCTCATGCAAAGGAAATTTAAATACCAACAAATTTTAAGGTGAAAATAAAGCAGGTACAGAATAATTAAATCATTAGAAATGGCTCAAGGTATACATTTTAGTGCTGTCAATCGATTGAAAACATTAACTAATTAATCACACATTTTTTCTATAACTAATCACAATTAATTATAAAACCTAGCTTTAAAGTTAAAAAACGTTAAAAGCATTCACTTGAATAAGAGCATGATCATATATCAACTCACTGCAACTCCTTTTGTTTTTGAGTTCACTCTACGTGACAACTGTTGTAGTCCTTGTGTTTCTCTTTTCTTCAGTGGCTACATTTACATGTAACCAAATAATCCATTAGTAATCAGATTGACAGATTAATTAGACTGAAAAGCCTTCATGTAAACACTTTAATCGATCTGATTGAGCTCAAGCCGAATAAAAATTTGATCGGATTGAAAGGGGTGGTTCATTTCATTTCTAATCCGATCAAGAGAACATGTAAATACTTGATTGGATTGAAAACCGAAACTGGAAAGGACTGCACACGTGCACTGACGTAGAAATGGCGTCATGACGCGCGGATCGAGCTGCAGTTGATGTTAAATAAAATGTCATAAATGACTCGTATTATTCTCCTTCCACTCATAGTCTGTGAAGTGGAGCAGAACTACGTCCCATTAGTCCTCACGTATCATACCCCTCCACTTAAAAAAATATGTTTAAACAGCTCTATAAAACTTTTTCATTTTCTCTACATGAAAGGTTTCAATTCGTTTTAAATCATCCAACATTGCTACTTTGTAGTTAACATGGTTTAACTTTTTTTAGAACTTTAGCTGGCCCTTGCCATTTCAGCGCCAGTTTGGCCATAAAGGGGTCTGAAGCCCGAGACAGAGGGGAAGTACGTATCCAGACCAAGTCTCCTTCTTCGAAGGACTCAAGTTTCCTTCTTCGGTTATAATAACTTGCTTGTCGTTCTTAAGCTTGACTGGTCTTCTCTTTTACTCGTTCAAACAATTCTTTCTGCCTCTCAACATTACCATAGGCCATATGATCAGGAATAGGCGGGTTTCGGATGAGTCGTTCCATGGGACCTTTTAATTTCCTACCCAAGGCAATCTCAAATACCGTATTTAGGGCATACCGGAACTCGGATATCCATCTATCCCATTGCCTGTGGTTGTCCCTAACAAAGGAAGATATCATAGCCTTGAGAGTTCGATTGGTTCTTTCAGTAATATTAGTTTGTGGATGGTATGCTGTTGTTAGCTTCTGAATAACCCCCCAGCGTTTACATGCATCATTCAGAAGTTGTGCCGTAAACTGTGGTCCACGGTCTGAGACTAGATATGTAGGCGTTCCCCATCGAGTGAAGATCTCCTTTATCAAGACATTAACAATGAGGTGAGTCCTGTCAGATCTCAGAGGAAATAATTCCACCCACTTACTGCAGTAGTCCACAACCACCATGAAGTATTCATTAGACTGTGAACTCGTTGGAAAGGGACCCATTAGATCAACACCTAACATATGACCCGGCTCCACTACTGGTGTTGACTGCAGGTGACCAGACAGCTTAAATATTCTTGGTTTGTAAACCTGGCAAGTTTGACACGCTGTACAAAAACTCCAAACATCCTTGCGTATCTCTGGCCAGTAGACAACATTGAGTAAACGCCTCAAAGTTTTCATCCGCCCCAAATGCCCACTCAAGGGATTAGAATGGGCAAATTGCAAGAACTTCTCCCTTAATACCAATGGTATAATTACTTGCATAGTTTCCCCCTGATGTTTATTGGGCACACAACGAAATGAATAGTCATTTTGAATGACATAATGAATGCGTGTCGGGTCTGTTACAGGTAACTTAGCGGTTTCCCACAGAGGCTGAAGTAAGGGATCTTGTTTCTGAGCAATTCCAATTTCATCCCAGCAAGTCTGATCCAATGTTAGTCGCCTGACACATAGCAATCTGACCTTTGACTTCCTGGAAAGGTATACTCCGAGAGAGTGTGTCAGGTACCACATTACATTGCCCCTTTCTGTATTTGACTGTGAAGTCAAAGCTTTGTAACCTCAGAGCCCCCCTAGTCAGTCGAGAAGTTGATCTGGGATGATTGAAAACCCATGTAAGTGCAGCATGATCTGTAAATACCTCGAAATGTTTCCCTTCCAAATACTGTTTCCATTTCTCGACCGCCCAAACCACTGCCAAACATTCCTTCTCAGGAGTGGAATAGGACTTCTCAGCTCCATGAAGCAGTTTCGATGCATATGCTATAACATGTTCAGCTCCATCATGATCCTGAGTCAACACAGCTCCTAGGCCAACATCGCTGGCATCTGTTTGAACTTTAAAACTTTTTGTGAAGTCAGGTGATACCAACACAGGGGCTTTTTGAAGAGCAACTTTCAGTTTGTCGAAAGCCTGTTGACATTCCATTGTCCACTTTCATACACTGTTCTTACTCTTCAGAGCATGCAATGGTGCAGCAATCTCTGAAAAAGGTGGAATGAACCTGTGGTACCAACCAGCAAGACCTAAAAAGCGTTGTACTTCTTTAAGCGATGTTGGGACAGGAACATTCTGGACAGCCTCCACTTTAGCAGTTTCAGTACGCACCCCTTCAGCAGACACAACATGTCCCAAGAAAGTGATGGATCTTTGGAGCAGATTGCACTTCGACAGGTTCAGACTCAAACCAGTAGCCTCTAACAGGTCAAAGAGCTGTTTAAGGTGTTCAAAATGCTCTTGAATGCTCCTGGAATAAATTACCATATCATACAGATAGACGAAGCAGAATTTTCCAAGACAGTCTCTCAATATCGTATTCATCAGGCGCTGAAAAGTTGCAGCGGAGTTTCTCAGTCCAAAGGGTAGACACACAAATTCATACTGGGCATTTTTAGTTACAAACGCAGTCTTTGGAATACTATCCTCATCCATAAGCACCTGCCAATATCCGCTTTTGAGATCTAACGTACTGAAAATTGAAGCACCATACATTGATTCAAGTATGTCTTGGATCTGTGGCATGGGAAATCCATCTAAAGGTGTCTTGGCGTTTAAAGCTCGGTAATCAATGCAGAAGCGCATGGTACCATCCTTCTTTGGGACAAGAACTATGGGAGCTGCCCATGGAGAAGTTGATGGTCTGATTATCCCTTTTCCCAACATATTGGAAATTTCCTGATCAATGAATTGCTGTTTGGACACAGAAACAGGGTAGGCTCTCCTACGAACTGGAATCTCATCTGAGGTGTTAATCTGGTGCCGGATCACCGCAGTTCGTCCTAGGGATTCGGTATACAGACTGTTGGCCGATCAAGCATGAGTCCTTCTAGCTGACCTTTCTGGGTTCTGGGAACCTCTGCTCGACTTGCCAGTTCTTTAATGGTGTCCAAAGTGGAGGAAGACACTTGTGGTAAAGGTAATGCCAGATGTAGACTAATTGTAGCTGAAGAAGCACACAGCACGAATGGATGTTTTACCTCATTTTCTTCAGAAAGAATGTAGGTCTCATCTTAGTTCTCACCGGAATCTATCAAAAACTCCAGACCAAGTATAACGGGTAGGGATAGATCTTGGTCCTTCATCACATAGACTCTGAATGGATATTGATGTCCATGCAGTGTACAATTCCAGCTCACCTTTCCTAACACTGCCTGTACCTGACCATTAGCTAGTGAGAAATTCTGGCCTCTGCTGGACTGCCAACTTTCGTTGCTGGACTTCATTTTTTTCCAGTAAGATTCCTGAAGTAATGAATATGTACTACCAGTGTCCAAAACAGCTTGACATCTATAGTCATTGATGGTGATCGACAGTGATAATGGGTCAAGCTGCTTCTCCACCTTTCCTGACATCACAGCAATATGAGGGTTTGCCTGCCGCCCTTTTGCTGTTTTATTAGCTCCATTTGCCCTTGCTTGATGTTCGACTTGTCTCTGTCTCCAATAAGCTCTTTCCTCACTAACATCCCTTTCCACTAGGGTACCAACACGCACCATTTCATCAACTGTAGAGACCGTGAGTATGCTGGCGACATAAGGGTTACAGTTTCTAAGTGCAGCTTGGAGTATCTCACGTTCTGACATGGAAGGTTTCAATCTTAGACATAAGGCTCGATATTGATAAACAAATGTGTGAATACTTTAATCAAGTCCTTGTTTCCTTTCTCTAATTCTTCTTTCAACTTCAACTTCATAGTCATTAGGCAGAAAAGATTGTAAAAACGTTTTCTTGAATTGACCCCATGTTCTTACCCTCTTCTTCTCCGCAAGCCACCAGTCCTTTGCTGTATGAGTTAAAACATGACAAGGCAACATGGCTAATATCTCAGAATCATTCAATGGTTGAATTGCCAGGTACTCATCACATCTTTCAAGGTAAGACATAGGGTCTTCTCCCTACAAACTGCCAAACCTTGGAAAATCCATCTTGATCTGTGTTTTAAAATGTATAGGATAGGTTAGACTATCTGTTGGTAGTGGTGGACTGAAGTGTGGTGTAGATGTCACAGTGTGGGTAGAGTGAACTAAAGATTTCAGCTGAACATCCCTTCGTGCCATACAATCCATCATTGCTTATCCTACTTGCTGTATACTCTTTTCTAAGGTTTCTTTTATTATTATTATTATTATTTATTATTCTATTTTATCTGACTCCAATTCTAAGTGACTCCATAAAGTGTGCTACGTTTAGAGTTTATCAGCTGATTTTAAGATTAGTTGCGATTTAATTTAGATCGTTGATTTTCTTTGTATCTTCCTAGTTTTCATATTCGTTCATCGAGAGACCCAAAATCGCACAGAACAGACACGTCCGGTTCACGCGTTCACGAGCACAAAATGTGTAATTCTGAGATTAGTCAGAGGATGCAGAGTGGATAGGTTACCTTTAAGTGGTTGCACATGCTCACTCAACAAAAAAGCGTCATTTTTTGTCATATCCATGGACTACAACTTGCTAATCCAGCGATAGTCAGAAATCTGAATATCGCGCCCGCTGCGCCCCATGCTTCAGTCGTGCCGTCATCAGTGTGATCTATCATAACCCTAGATTTTGCGGTAATTAAGGAGTCTACATCGATCCATACTAGAAAAATTATTTCAGAATAATACAAGATAAGTCAAGATTAACATTCATTTTGGCTAGACAGGAAAAGTAAATAAGTAAACAAGAATCCATGGTACACAACTGATCAGCGTAAAAACATAAAACACAATTGCAAAGCAATATGAAAATAATTTAAAAGAGTCATCATGTCTGGCACAATACATGCAGTTCGGGTCAGTGTCTCAAAGACACTGACCCAGCACCACATGGGGGTTCTGACTACAGAATGTCCCCCCCCCCGAGAGTTAGGTTACCCTCCCTTAAATACTCCAACTAGAACAAAAGGGTTGTAAATATTTGCAACAAAACCACCTGGTTTTGGGGGAGTGGATCAGATATCTTTGAAGAGACTCCTGAATTCTCATTAGTTTTCAATCTTTCTAATACTACTAGTGACTACAGTGAAACTGAGACCATTTTACCATTCGCACAGAGACCTTTAAAAAGACATCAAACATGAAAGGGATAAAACAATAGATTTACAAGATACATCATCACTGGTATATCTGGATTTGGTGACTTGAAAACAGGGCAAGGAGAGGGCAGAATGGGGAGGGGGTGAAATGTTTGTCAGGATGGTGTCACACAGTTTCTGTGAGATCTTCTCTCAAGATTAGTGACTTTTATTGTTCAATTGCTGGGGTGTGTATCTCAGCTTTTGTCTTAGTACCAAAACCGATCCTTACAATATCACTACTCTGTCTGGATTTACTTCTTCTACCCATGCTAATCCTATTATGATAGCAATAATTTCAACAGAATAAATTGATAATTTAGATGTTAATCTTTTATTTATAGAAATATTAAAATCTGGAATATATATTCCTACTCCTGTAATACCTGTTATGGGGTCTTTGGATCCATCAGTATACATATGCATACTTGCGTAAAATCTTTCCTGTATATACTTATTTACATTATATTGAATCATACCCATTTCCTCCCATTCTCTTTTCTTATCTAATATCTCTAAATCAATTGTAACCTCAGGAATTATCCATGTTGGGACCTCTCCCCATACAGGTGACACACTACATTCTATGTTTGCAACCTGATATTTCTCTGCTAACTGATTTATGTTCCATCCATACCCTCTCCCTTTGTTTTTAGTGTATTCCCAGCAATTATTTAAAACATATTTAGCTATATGTTTTCCAGTATAACTCTTTAAGGATGACAGATATACCAAGGACAATTTAACTCTCCTTAAACTCAATGGCATTTCATTCAACTCTACTAATAGCGCATTGACTGGTGTTGTTTTCAATGCTCCTAAGCATAGTCGAAGAGCTCTATACTGTATCCTATCTAGACTTCTTAATAATGTTTCTGAAGCTGAACCATAAATCATACATCCATAATCAATTATAGATCTTATCAAGGCTTGATATATTGTTAACATTGATTCTCTTTCAGCTCCCCATTCTTTTCCAGCTATTGCCCTCATCACATTTAAAATCCTCCTGCACTTTTTATCCATTTCCTCAACATGTTTTTTCCAGGTATATCTCCCATCTAACCAAATTCCAAGATACTTAAAGACTTTTACTTGTTCTAGCGATTTTCCATATAATACTAGATCAATATCTTTATACACTTTTTTTTTCTTACTAAATAACACATAACATGACTTACTTGTTGACATTTTAAAACTCCATTCTATACTCCATTTTTCTACCTTTTTGATAGCTATTTGCATACTTGAAATCACTTGACGTACATTTCGACCTCTCTTCCAAATAGCCCCATCGTCAGCATATAAAGCACAACCCACACCATATCCTAAATTATCAAAAATATCATTATTCATAATGTTAAAAAGAATTGGACTTATAACACTCCCTTGTGGGATACCATTTTCTGCTTTAAAAACTGATGACTGGCATGCTCCCACTTGTACTATAAATGTCCGTTCAAATAAAAACTGTGATATCCAATTATACATTTTACCATCTATTCCTATCCTTGATGCTTTAATTAACATCCCTTCTCTCCATACTGTATCATAAGCCTTTTCTATATCAAAATATACTACTGCCATAATTTCTTTCATTTTAAGTGCCTTCTCAATTTCATTACTGACCTTAATTAATGCATCCATTGTTGATCTTTTAAGACATAAGTTTGAAGTTAAAGCAATTGGTCGATAACTTCCTGGGTTTGTTGGATTTTTACCTGATTTTACTATAGGAATAACTACCGCTTGCTTCCATATCCTTGGAAGTATTCCTTCTATCCATATTTTATTATATAACTTGAGTATCTTTAATAATACACTATCTGTCAGATGTTTTATCATTATATAACTTACCCTATCACACCCAGGAGCAGTATTGGCACATTTTTGTATTGCTATTTTCAGTTCTTTGATTGTAAACTCTGAATCCATACAACTATTATTACTATTTCACTTCTTCATTATATCTGGATTTTTGTCTAAAAAATCTCTTCATAACTCATATTCTTCACCCAGTTCTATTTTATACGCTTTTTCTAAAACCTTACCCAAGAGATTTGCTTTACTTATATCTGTTACTGCCACTGAATCCCCTTCAAATAAAACTGGTATTTGAGTTGACTTTCTCCCTTTCCCACTCATACTTCTTAACATATTCCATATTTTATCCAAAGGAGTATCTTTTCCTATGGTAGAACAACGATAGCTGTGTCCCAAAGTGAAGGATGCGCACTTCGAAGGCCGCATTTGAAGTGCGATTGCGTCATAGCGGCACTACGAAGGCTGTCCCAATGTGAAGGCTGCACCCTCTGAAGGCCGCATTTGAAGTGCTATTGCGTCACAGCGGCACTACGAAGGGTGTCCCAATGTGAAAGCTGCACTTCCGAAGTCCGCATTTGAAGTGCGATTTCGTCACAGCAGCACGACGAAGGCTGCCGCAAGTCGAAAGCGACTCAAAATTTGCCCTCCGTTTCTCAGGCAAAGGAAGGGTACAGCAGATGGAACCTTACCACAACTTCGCAGCCTACCCTATCCCAGAATTCATAGCACACTGGTGATTACAGGATTTGACTGGTCCGCATTCCCGCGGCACTCGATCAGATTTCTTGCGGCGCGGGTTTAAATTTGCCAGTGAAAGACGGTAGCGGTCGGTAACTCAAGTGTAGCCTGGCGCAACCGCTTGAACTTGAAGTAAAAACGTTTAGTGCATTCGTGGTAGAGCAACCAAGATGGCAAGATAATTTCCCAATTTTAACTTAGATCGGCGCGGGGCTGTTTTTTCGTCCCGCTCCCGCAATAAGATCTATTAAGCACCGCACCCTCCCGCTCGCGCTTCAAATTCACTCCGTGCTCACGCGCTATATATTATTTTATTCCCGACCGATCCAGCTAAATTTAGATTTCGTTTCCAGGATCTCTCTTTTTTAAATTTCCTCTACAGAAAGAGAGAGAGACTGGGGATAACAGAAGTAAAAGGCTATGTAGGCCAAGCAATCATTTATTTATTTTTTCTTATAGGCCTGGCATACTGTAAACCCCTGAAATATGTTACAGACAAAAATAGGCTAAATCAAATACGACATCTGTCACTCAAAACTATAAGTCAAAATGCAAATAAACGAAAACTGCTGACTTTACTGCAAAATAAAGTATTTTATATGAATTAATGAATAAATGAATGTCGCTCACTGAAGACGGTCCATTATACCGAAAGTCTCCTCCAAAGGCTGAATGTAAAGTCGTGGCCGGGATGCACAGAACAATTTCTCTATATTATTATTATTTTATTTTCTGCAAGTTATTTGTAAATTAAACCAAGTTATTGCTGTCTATTGTTAATTTTCGCTAACTTGAAATGTGTAGGCTAAATAAAAGAGAGGTTGTTTTGTACATTCTGTTTATTTTTGCAATGCAAGTTATAATTTGTAGAAATTCATATGTTCATGCATATATTTTCTTGTCATGTAAAGTAAAATGTGGAAATGAATATAAATTGGTCTATACATTACTTAAAGTACTTTTTACCTATTTTTATCTAATAGTTTTTTAAACTATTCATAGGCCTACAATAAATATCAGAAACAACAGAAATTTAAATTAACAGCTGAAACAGAAGAACACATTTCTACACTTTCATTGAGCTGAGCGGGAGACGCTGGTGCAGCTGGACCGGGATGGTAATGCACAATAGAAACCCTGGTAAGGCCTGTGCCAGGGGGACATCATCTTCATCTGGGATGAGCGCATATTTCCACTGTCTGCAGGTTTGCGGGGCTGAATCGGTCGACGGCTGGCATGTCATAAAAAGTATAGCTACAATTGCATCTGAGATGATGTGAGTTGAATAAAAATAAAAAATAAAATAAGTACTTAAATAAAGACTTGGACGTAAATAAATAAATGTTTAAAATATATTGTAACAGTTACATTTAACATAATAAATCAACAATAGTTGCAACTTAACGATTAAATATTTAACCATATACAGATTTACGTGCTTATGGTCGTATTACGTGCTTATTACGTGCTTTCCTACTCCCATCATCGCAGGCTTTGAAGCATGTCAAAATCCAATAAAACGTATAAAAAGCAAAAAAAATAAAAATAAATTCTGCTCCATTTCTCTTTTTAAAATCTCCTCACGAACGTCCGCTGTCAGTTGTCACACACCTGCTACAGCCCATTCAACGAGACTCGGTTCAGTGTTGCCAAGTCTGGAATTTGGGAGGCATTTACTGTTGATGTGGTTTGTTTTGTACTTTGTAGTCTATAGTCCACAGGTGTAAGTTGACTTTACTTTAGCAATATTTGTTCTGGGCGCCCCCCGGGTTTTGGCATATGCTGGCCCATTTTGGCCGTGATTCCGCTACTTTTGATTAGCAATTGGAGGGGTTTTGTTGTGCAGACCTGGCAACCCTGTCTCTCGGTTCGCACTCCATGCACTTCGTGTGCTTCTAAGGCGTGGCCTGGTCTGGCCTTCGAAGTGCACGGCCTTCGAAGTGCGCACCCTTCACTTCGGGACATAGCTATTCTCTCCATCCTTCTTTCCTACTTATTCTCCTTTTCTGTTCACTTATGAAGGTAAGTTTTTAATCAGAGCGCCCTCTACTGCTCAGGTGAATCATAACACTACTGCACTGACAAGTTATCAGTAACAGGAAAACTGTTACACTCTCATCCACAGTTTTATTTGTATAGCACTTTTCACAATACACACTGTTTTTCACTTGAACCTATTCCAGCGAATGCAGCAGGATGGGGCACAGCCAACCAGTCGACATTAGCTTACAACTGGTATCCCCAAAAAGCTCTGGATGGGAATCCCTCCACCTGCTCGCATACACAGAATCAAAGCAATCCGTGGTGGATGCTGGATCTGCTGAAGGTGTACACCGTGAACAGAGTGGCCATCACTAACAGAATATCCTGCTGCAGCGAGAGGATAAACGGGGCAGAGATTCGGGTCGGAAACATTTCTTCAGATGCTTTCAGCAACCCCATGTGAGTCTCTCTGATATATTCTTATTTACAGAGATTATGTCCAGTTGGCTGATAACTTTTTACATTGTTATTAAGCATCTTTAGAACCAGTTCACTGTTTGCCTCCACTGTTCACTGATGATAACTCTGACCGGTTATGCAGAACATCCTGTTGATATCAAGAAACATTTCTGCATATTATCAATGTTGAAAACAGTTTTTGACACTGAAGACGGGAGTAATGATGCTGAAAATTAAGCTTTGATCACAGGAATAAATATATTTTTTAAATGTATTAAAATAGAATACATTTACTTTAAATTGTAATAATATTTAGCAGTTTTACAGTTTTACTGTATTTTTTTATTAAATAAATGCAGAGACTTTGAAAAACATAAACATTTTTAATGTTTCCAAACTTTTTACAGGACTTCATTCGATACGGACGTCACTGATACTTGATAACTTGCTTTTCAGTGTTTTCAGATGTCGATTCAGTTCAATCAAAGATTCGCCCGAATGATTCAAACCTGCCCCTTGTCCTTTTGAACAAATTAATTTTAAAGGATCATAAGAGTCATTTGTTTATAAATCGGACATCAGTTCATTAAGTGAATCAAATGTCGATTTAGCTCAATTCGTAAGACTGATTCAAACTGGAACTCTTGTCTTTTTGAACAATTCATTTACATGACTCATAAGAGTCATTTGTTCGAGAATCAGACTACACTAATGCTGCGTTCTATTTCGTTCTTCCTGACTGCCAGATGCAGTGCTTCACACTGAATATTATCTCTCGTTGCAAAATGCACAGGTCGAGTCTAATACAAACAAAATCCCTTGTGAACAGGATAACTCAGGCTGCTCCCCTATTTAACCCCTGGACTTCCAGTAGATAGTCCCTGTAATTTTCTCGCGTGCACGTATTGCAGGTCGTAGAATTTTATTTAAACAAAAATCCGCTAATGGAATCCGCTCTTCACAGCTTCGCAACAATTTGTTGGTGTTTCGCGACTGCGCGTCCTCCAGAGGCTGCAGCGGATTCAGTTGGAACAACAACTCTGCGGATGAGTTTGTTTACATATATGCTTGGGGTTTGTTCTCGTTTTCCCGGCATTGTGTTGGGCGCTAGACAGAGTGTTTTCACTCTGTGCAACTGACATATAGTGCTAAAAATAGCTTACAACTGTAGTCAAGACTGCGGCCGGCTGTCAGACATTTTTCTCATCAGCAGCTCAGTTACTGGAAAACAACAACTTCTCACCCATGGGTTATAGCAACACTATCTGACTGTCCCCGCTTTTAGGGGGGTCAAGATGACCATAGTCTCAGACCCCAACAGTTCACTTTTCTTAAAGCAAGAAATTGCACAACTCGTAAAGAAGGGTGCCATCGAACTGATAGAAGTGGGTTCTTCTCAATATACTTTATAATTCCAAAGAAAGACGGGGTGTAAGGCCCATACTCGATCGTCGTGGTCTCAATAAGTTCCTGATGGTCTTACAATTTTGGATGTTGTGCATAACCAATGTTCTCCAGGCAGTCAGGCAGCAGCACTGGTTCACCACAGTAGACTTAGAGGATGCTTACTTCCATATTCCAATTGCTCCACAACACAGGCCGTTCCTCCGTTTTGCATTCCAGGACCAGGTCTATCAGTTCTGTGTCCTCCCATTCGGCCTTTCTCTATCTCCAGAAGTCTTCACCACGTGCATGACTGCGGCACTGGCTCCAATCCAAGCCACATGACTACTCTGGTTACTCTGGGCGTGATTCCCTCTCGAAGGGAGATAGTCCAGACTCTTACCGGCTGGTGGGCAGTCTGGCAAACACAGAGCAGTCCGAGGATTTTGGGATCCCAAGAAAAAGGGCGAGAGTATAAATACCCTGGAATTTGGAGCAGTACTGCTGGCTCTGAAGCACTTTGCACCATTTTTGAAGGGAAGGCATATTCTCGTCAGGTCGGACAAGACATCAGTGATTTAATACATCAACCATCAAGGGGGCACGAGGTCCAGACAATCCCTTCAGGTATCCAAGGAACTGCTGACTTGGGCCTTCCCTCGGTTTGCAAGCATCAGAGCAATGCACATCCCAGCGGTGTAAAGTTTGGTTGCAGATTTCTTGTCGTGCCACAGCCCCCCATCGGGGGAGTGGAGGCTCAACCCGGAGGTGGTAGAGATGATATGGCAGCGGTTTGGCAGGGCGGAGGTGGACCTATTTGCCCCGGTGACATCGACCCACTGCCGTCTCTGGTTCTCACTAGCAGAGGTATCCAGATTGGTTACTTTATGCCTTTCCTCCGATACTGTTGATCTTTGAGACTGTTCACAGGGTTCTTCAAGGACACCACAAGTTGCTGCTAGTAGCGCTGAACTGGCCGGGTAGACCTTGGTTTCCAATGTTGTGCAAGTTCCTAGACGGGGATCCCTGGAGTCTTCCCAGGAGACTGGACCACTCTTTAGAGTCAGCAATCGAGAGGTGTAGGACACCATATTGAGCGCCTTCCATCATCAACATTATCATGGTCATCAACAAATACTTTTCTCCGATACTACAGGGTTAATGTGGCTGCCTCCTATACTATTGAACCCTTGGGACCCTCAACTTCCTCTTAAGTATAAGCGGGACATCCTAGAGACCTTGTTGTTATAAGTCATCCAGTGTGAAGCACTGCCTTTGGCGGTCAGGAAGAACAAAAGTTACTTATGTAACTGCGGTTCTATGAGTTCTGGATGACCGTCAGAGCTTTCTGTCACTCGAAGTCAGGGCGAGAAGATTCTGTAGAGACAGTCTGCAGGAAGTCACAGGGTGAAATGGGCAGCACCCCGAGTCATCCTGGTCAAGAGGGACTTTGTTTGTATTAGACTCGACCTGTGCATTTGCAATGAGAGATAGTATCCAGTGTGAAGCACTACCTCTGGCGGTCACCCAGAACTGCCGTACAGGGTATTTATATTCAAAACAGACCGCAGATGCAGATTCACAGCTCAGGTAAAGCAACCACTTCAAAGCAACCACTGGCTCTGCACCAATATACCTAAACTCGCTCGTTCAGACTTACACACCCTCCAGGAACTTACGTTCTGCTAGTGAACGACGCCTTGTGGTGCCATGCCAGAGAGGCATGAAATCGCTCTCACGGAGCTTTTCCTGGGCTGTTCCCACCTGGTGGAATGACCTGCCGATCTCAATTCGTGCGGCCGAGTCTGTAACCATTTTCAAAAAACACCTAAAGACACATCTCTTCCAGCAGCACCTGACCAATCAAGAATAGCACTTATCATTCTATTCATTTTCTGTCTGTCTAATTTATTTTAAAAAAATAAAAAAGTCCTGTGTGTTCTGAGCTAGATTAACTGAGACTTGCTACAGCACTTGCATACTGTTGCCCTTGACTGTTCTAGTTGCTTCTTTTGCTCTCATTTGTAAGTCGCTTTGGATAAAAGCGTCTGCTAAATGACTAAATGTAAAATGTAAATGTAGGTAAATTATTGTTTCATTGAACATGGCAAAAATCGATGCAGAAAACACTGGTTTACATACCTGATCAAACGTAGTAAAGATCAGACTGTTACCGGTATTGGCTTTCTGAGGCGGCAGCAAGAAAGTCCCACAGTTAACTCCCTCAATTTGGTCACCTACAATAAAATACAACACTAACATTGTTTCAGAATAAAATAATACTCTACATTCCCTGTGATGTTTTACATTAAAGTATAATAATCTAAATATTAAACACTGATGAGACCATACTGATCAACTTCTAAAGTGAATAATGGTGCCAATATTGGTGGTTGTCTTGTTTACGAGAAGGTTCATAACAATCAGGGCTTAAAAATGGAAAAAAATATCAATCAGTTCACTCCGAGCAGAATCGATATTTTAGCGTTTCCGTTTTTGCGTTCCTCAATAAACATTACTGTTCCGAAAATGGTTTGATTTGAAAAAATACCGGTTAATAACGTTATTTTAATTTAGCCTATACTTTAAACAAATATGTATAAATAAAGACTTATTTTCACTCAATAATAATATAACGCATGATAATTAAACTTGAATATTTATTTCATAACATTTTTAAAACCACAACAGAAATACATGCATTAATTACAAAGCATAAACAGCGGGACAAATATTGACCTGTTTTAATGGACCGTTGGACAATCGAAAGTTGCCCTCTTATGCCTAATTCTTTTCAGAAGAGTGATAACATTCTTTGTACATAACTTTTTTTCAACACGACTTGTTTTAAAAATTGCATGAATAAAGAATAAATAAACTGGATAACCATTGCTCTTTTAATGCACCGTCAACTGCTAATTTCAAAGCAAACACTGCGCAACACGTCCTTGCATCACATAATCAAATTCAGTCAGCTAATAAAGCTCGATCATTTAATGCAATATAACGTACCATTTAATACGAAGCATCAACCGTCTATATAGAAAACATTGACCTGTCCTGTATTGGCAATCTGAAAGACTATAGGAAAAATGTTTGATAGATGCTAGCCTACTTGGATAGGTTTAAACAGAATCCATAAATTAGCCTAAATCAGTCTATTTGAGCTTAAAGTCCGTACTGCTTATTTAAATGTACGAAAAGAATGTCCTCCAATACCTGCACATTCATTGTAGACCTCAGCGGGGAAAGAAATGTACTTGAGGCATGAAAATGCGCGCTCTACACTGACTTGCGTTACCGGTAGATTCATAGATGATTGGTGCACTGGCATTTCACTCACACTTGATACGTCAACGTCACATGCTGTACTACTCAATTCATGATTGGTCACTGCCAAATTAAAATATTAAAAAGAACAATAAAATAATGTTATTAACCGGTTAATGGTCATTTCAAATGAACGTGTCTGTTCAGAACGATTCAAATTGACTTTGATTTCGTTTTTGTTCCTCTTAAAATTTAGTTTGTTTCCGGTTTTCGTTTTCGTTCCTTGAACCGGTTCAGAGCCCTGATAACAATACAAAATTTGACAACGCTGTTTCTCTGAATGCAAGAGGGAAAAAAACATAGCTACTCTATTTTCTATTTGTAAAAAAATTAATTAGCATGGCAAATAATTGCACGTTTCAATTGCATTTGCAGCTTGATTGTAAAAAAAAGTACAAAACATATATAGAAGGAAAATCAAACCATAACATGTACAGTATATAAAATCAATTTAGATTTGTATAAAATACAAGTCATACTAAATGAGAAAAAGCATTTCACTCTGTTGTTTTTCTCCAGATGTGCTGTAATTTCTAGTATTCCAGCAGGAGCTTCCCACAGCTACTTGTGTAATAGGATGGCGGGACAGTATGTATTTGTGGTTATTCCTGGAAATGATAGGATTCTGACTCTCTGTGAGGTGGGAATCTATGTGATTTATCCAGGTAATTCATAACAACCTGTTCTAAACCCTTTTCCAGGTAAATTTGACTTTTTGAAGCCATTCTCATTCCATTCAAATGGTTTTAATATAGTTATAGAGTGTAGTTCTAGTCTAGAACCAGATAAATATGGTAGAAATGCATCCCTAAAATTAAGTTAACTCTTATTTAATAAATGTTTAATTAATTTGAATGAATTATAAAAAAAAAATAAAAAAAAATCGAATGAATGAATGATTCAATGACAATTACATTTTTAACAGTCACTTGTCACCACCTACTGGTGTATTGATGTAATTGATGCAGTCTTTATTTTTATTTTTATTTTATATTCACAGTATTTAAGTTATTTATTTGATCGTAAACGTAGACATCATTGTTTATATCCAAACTATAAACTTTTATCCCAGTACTTCTGTAATTGTAACATAATTAGTGAGACTGTGAGGTTGGAAACACAGATCTGAATGTTCTGGTGTGATTTTGTCAAAAGTTTAATAGACACAGGAGAATCGCTGTCATTTAGGAATAAGATCACATGGGAATCGAGATTGTGTTTTTTTAACTATTAATAGTGCTGATCTAACTATACAAAAAAAATACAGAGCCTATAAAAGGACACTGTGAAGAGAGGAAAAAATATTCGTCAATACTTTTGGGTTCTTGCTTAAAAGTTTTGCGAGCAGCGTAAACTTTTGCGAGAATGCAAAAGCATTGAAATATATCTTTCCATCACCATGTCCCTTTAGGCCAGGGCTCCGTAATTTTTTTTACATTAGAATTTGAGTTTATCTCACATTTGCATCATTGATTCTGTTATTTTCCTGTTTATTACTGTGAAGCTATTTTGAAACAATCAGTATTTTATATAAAGTGCTATATAAATAAAGGTTTCTCATTTTGTTTCTCATTTCAAGGGGTTTTCTCAGTTCAAATGAAAGCAGATGAAAAAGAAGGTGAGATTTCATGAATTAAACATTACATGCATTATAACATATTTTGTTAGTTAGTTTGTGCCGCTGTGTAACATTTTTAGGGCTTTACAATTTCAGATACATAATGCAATTTAACAAACTTAAAAAGCCCATGCAAAGGAAATTTAAATACCAATGGATTTAAAGATGAAAATAAAGTAGGTACAGAATAATTCAATCATTAGAAATGGCTCAAGGTATACATTTACATCTATACTGAACAAAGCAGCAGGGTATTTAGGATGTATTTTTTATTTTACAAAGTATTTATTTCAGTTGATTTCATGTGAGGCTAAGGACTGAAAAACCTTCATGTAAAGACCTTAAAAGGGTGGTTGGTTATGATTTAACTTTTTAAACTTCAGTTAGTGTGTAATGTTGCAGTTTGAGCATAAACACCATCTGCAATGTCAGAACGCTCAAGTTCAAAGCAAAGGGAGAAATTTTCCTTTAAAGAAATAGCTTTTTAAGGACTACAACAAACGGCTGGTAAGGACTACAACGAGTTTATTCTCAGGTTAGTGACATCACTAACCCTAATATTTACATAAACCACACACCCAGGAACACGCAAGAAAGGCCCTCTCGAGAAGAGGAAGAGTTGTTGTAGTCGAGCACATTTGGGAGTCACTCAAGCTGTCGCATCCGTCACATTTATTGATACAGTATGAACAAAAATGCAATAGCATGTCACAAAAGCAAGAAAGCAAGTTATAACCGTAATTAAATTAAACTCAACTATCCCTGTTTTCTCTTCATGTAGCAGATATTCTCTGGCTCATCTCACAGCAGTTCCCACACCAGCGATTTATAGATTATCATGACAGATCCTGCTAATCAATAACTTGAATATCCGTCCTTCGGATGAGACGTTAAACCGAGGTCATTAAAAATCCCAACATGTCCTTCGGAAAAAGAGTGGGGGTGTAACCCCGGCATCCTGGCCAAATTTGCTTATTGGCCTCTGTCCATCATGGCCTCCTAATCATCCCCATATAGTGGTTGGTTTCATCACTCAGTCTACTCTCCACCAATCAGCTGGTGTGTGGTGGGCGTTCTGGTGCAGTATGGCTGCCGTCGCAGCATCCAAGTGGTGCTGCACATTGGTGGTGGTTGCGGGGATTCCCCCCTTCCAAGTAAAGCGCTTTGAGCACCCAGAAAAGCGCTTTATAAATGTAACAAATTATTTTAATTATTATTACTTGAAGATCATTAACTCATAAATTCATCATCTATCCTTTCAGAAACGTCCTGTCTCATTCTACATGTTGTCTACATCATTGTCCGACTTTGGTTCGAACATAAGGCTGAACAGTTTCTGACATTTTCTGTGAGAGGTTCTCCTTGCTGCAAACATGAGCCCTTGAAGCTCCGCCCTCTTCTTTAAAGGGGGCTGGGGCAGCAGCTCATTTGCATTTAAAGGGACACGCATTAAAACAGCATGTTTTCGTTCACCATCAAATTGACAAGTTTAACATGCTATAAAACATTATCTGTGGTGTATTTTGAGCTGAAACTTCACATACACAGTACATCAGAGATGTATTTTACATTTTGTAAAAAGGGGCTTTATAGGACTGCTTTAATTGATCCGATTGAGCTCATTCCAAATTAAATTTTGATCGGATTGAAAGGGGTGGATTATTTATTTTCTAATCCGATCGAGAACAGAAACTGGAAAGGGCTGCGCACATGCAAGGACGTAGAAATGATGTGCGGAACGAGCTGCAGTTGTTGTTAAAGGGGTCATGAATTGAGAAATAAACTTTCCCTTGAGCTTTTGATATATAAAAGGTCATGGTAATAAAAGAATATCCTGTAAGTTTCAGAGCTGAAAACTTCCTTGTTAGTCAAAGAGTAGTTTTTATTGACACCAGGCCCAGAAAACGCTCAATCTCAGAATGTGCCCGGCTGTGATGTCAGAGTTAGGTGAAACACTGCCTCAGCAGAAGAAGAACGCCTGATTCTGTAGCCCCGCCCACCGACTCGTGTCTGACATGTTATAGATAAATAACATTGGCCTACCTGGTTCTAAACCTGATCAAACTTCCAAGCAATAAGCATGCCGCATAAGCTTCATTCGGATTCCAGTATTATGAATGCATGGATGAACTTTATCTTTAATGAATATCCAGCTCATGTGTGGAAGATGTTGCGCGTTTGTTCCTTCATTTCACCACAGATTTGTTTGTAAACAAGAGACTGGATTTGCAGACGGGATGAGATTAAATGAATGAATGAAGCAAACACACTTGTGTGAGTAAAATAAGTTGTTTTACTTGTGATAGTATTGCATTGTTAAAGATCGTTTAATATCTATTAATTATGTGTACGTGTCTAACTGAACATAACTTAGCATGCTGTCACAGGCTGGAGAATCCTTTATTTGTGGTGTTGTTGGTTCATTGTGCTGCGATTCGTGATCAGACTGGGCCAGATCTGACTGCAGTGAGGCTTGTGCGTGCGTGCGTGTGTGTGTGTGTGTTATGCATGGTTCGTGGTTATATCCACTGATCGGGCGCGCCAAGTAATAAAACAAAAAACATTCCAATTAGTTGCGGGTGGATGAGAGATAAAACATTGTGTTTGTTTGATAAAGACATTTTGCAAGCCCTGAGGGACGAATCAATCCGGTTGCCATTTTCCCACACGCTTACTGAGAGGGGAGCTGAAGCTCATTATAATATGCAAATCACTGCTATCCAATCATAGCAGTGGGCGTTTACTTCCAAGTCTCCAGTGCAGCATTCCCCTTAAAAACCGAGCGTTCCAGGAGAGAGGCTCAAAACCAGGGTAGAAAATATTGGATGATTTTGAATATAAAAACCATGCAAACCTAATAAGTTGACCTCAGACAACAGTATAATATATTAAAAAAAGCCAGTTCATGACCCCTTTAAATAAAATGTCATAAATGATTTAATCTAAAATTCTCCTTCCACTCATAGTCTGTGAAGTGGAGCAGAACTACGTCCCATCAGTCCTCAGGTCATACTCTTTTCTACAGTTTTATTTGTATAGCACTTTTTACAATGCACACTGTTTTTCACTTTAACATATTCCAGCGAACAGAGCAGGATGGGGCACACCCAGCCAGTCGACGGTAGAGTGGAACGGTTATGCCCAAAACGCTCTGGATAGGGATCCCTCCACCTGGACGCATTCACAGACAGAAAGCAACCCGTGGTGGATGCTGGATCTGCTGAAGGTGTACATCGTGAACAGAGTGGCCATCACTAACAGACTAACAGACTGCTGCAGCGACAGGATAAACGGGGCAGAGATTCGGGTCGGAAACATTTCTTCAGATGTTTTCAGGAACCCCATGTGAGTCTTTTTGATATATTCTTATTTACAGAGATTCTGTCCAGTTGGCTGGTAACTTTTTTATTTTTTTAAAAGTATCTTAGAACCAGTTAACTGTTTGCCTCCACTGTTCACTGATGATAACTCTGACCGGTTATGCAGAACATCCTGTTGATATGAATCAGAAACTTCAGTAAACTGTTTTTAAAAAAATCTCTGCTGCTCACCAAGGCTGCCTTTATTTAATAAAAAAAAACAGCAATATTGTGAAAAATTATTACAATTTCAAATAACTGTTTTCAGTGTGTTAAGAAGAGGTAGACATGACTCTGTTAGCTGGTAATATGTTGCATTCACTACAGGATGTCAGTCACGACTCAGGAAGACATAATCAGGTTGTTATAGATTTACTTGAATGATTAAGATACAGAATCAGCAACCAGCACGGTATGGCATTCAGTCCTTTTCTTTGGTTCCAATCTACACAATATGCATTAGGTACGGGTGTGGTTCTACAATAAACAGAAAGGAGGAATAAATTACTAACTGCAATATTATCACAAATAGTACAGCATTATGCTCACACGCTAGGATAATAGAACAATATTAGAATAATATTAGGGTAATATTTATTAGAAATAGAACAACAATTCTCTTTATAAAGTAATCAACTGCAACAATTAAATGATTACTGCATAAATTATCACTTAACGCTAGACAAACATTATACAGATGATGTCTTTCACTACCAGTCATAATTAGCTTAGCATTAGGATGAATATTCACATATCACAATATTTAGCAGTGTCTAGAAACAATCTCAAAGTGACATTAATAATAAACAGTGGACTTATATATCGTCATTGACACACACCAACTAAAACCACTTAGGAATCATCAGAACAGGCTAAATTTATCAGGAACCAAACGCTAACAGTCCACACCTGAACAAAGCTTCCGGCAATCTTTCTTAACGCAACCGGAGCTACCGGCTACCGCTGATGCAATACTGGCAATGAACTTGAGTGAGGGTAGGCTGTCATCTACTGGACATAAAAAGTAATACTTTCAAATGAACTATATACATACTTGACTCATTGAGGGCCGTTTTATATATATAATACATAATACATTATACATATTGTTCTATTATCCTAGCGTGTGAGCATAATGCTGTATTATTTGTGATAATATTGCAGTTAGTAATTTATTCCTCCTTTCTGTTTATTGTAGAACCACACCCGTACCTAATGCACAGCCGCCCCCAATTTTAGGCACTAAATTTGTCCCTGATTCATGGCCCAAATTTATGAGGTGTCTGGGTCATCAGGGATGGTAGGAAGTATAATCATCCTTGAAACTGGCCTGGTATAGATTCGTCCCTTGATTATCAATTCTGCAGTTCTGATATGCCCATCTGCACTTGGCCTTACTTTGGTGACTTTTCCGATCAACCACATAGCTCTTGGGAATTGGGGGTAAACCAGCATCGCAACATTCCCAACGGCAATGTCCTCTACATCCTTCTGCCATTTAGATCAAGTGTGCAGATTTGGTAGGTTGTACTTGATGAATGCAGACCAGAATAAGTTAGAGAGGATCTGACTGTGGCGCCATCGTTTCCGACTGATCATTTTGAGGATATACAACTTGTGGGAGAGAGCCATCGAACCGCCCCATGAGAAGGTGATTTGGGGTAATAGGATCTATATCGGAGACATCAGAGGAGAGGTATCCAAGAGGCTTGTAGTTTAATAGTCCCTCTACCTCAATTAACACTGTCCTGAGGACCTCCTCTGTAACAGATTGAACACCAACAGAAGGATACAGAGCTGATTTAACAGATCTGACGTTCCCATGCTTCTCCGAAATGAAGAGCTCCAGGTGGATTGAAACGAAAGTGAACTTTCTGCTTTGCCAATTGTTGTTGTAGTTAAGGTGACATAATTTGGAATGCTTCATGAAACTCTCTCTCCCCTCTAAAATTAGTCCCTTGATCAGATGGATCAGAAGGGAGTTCCTCTACGTGCCACAAATCTCCTAAATGCCATGAGGAAGGAATCTGTATCAATACTTGATAGTGTGTCAAGATGGACACATCTAGTTGTCAAACATTTCCAAATTATTCCCCATCTTTTCTCCACTCTCCATCCAATCTTAATTGAGAAGAGCCCAAAGCAATCCATTCCCGTCGAGTAAAATGCAGGCTTAAATAGCTGAAGTCGAGCTACAGGCAAGTCTGACATGTGTGGGATTTCTGGTTTGGCACTCTATCTCTGACAGTCAGTGCATCGAAACTGGTGATGACGGATGGCCTCTCTGCCACGTCCACCAGGACTCTCTCTGGGCCTGGATGTTTCAACTGATGATCGTAATCCTGAATTAGAATCTTGGTAAGGGCATGACTGGGATCAAGGACAACTGGGTGCTTAGTTGCCATGTCAAGTGCCTCAGCTCATCAAAGTCTTCCCCCCACTCGATTAATATCTATTTCTTTGTCCAGCTCCAGACTCAAAGTGAGCAGTTTACTGTTACAAGGAAGAGGTTTACCTTGTTTCAGGCATTGGAAGTCATCAAAGAAACGTCTTGGTTACGACTGTAACCTTAGTTCCCTGAATAGGGAACGAGACGCTGCGTCACCGCTTTGGGAACGCCTCTGCGTGATTGCATCGGAAAGCACGTATGTAATCAGTAAAAAATAGAGAGACGGAACGTCATGGGCGGGAGACGTCATAGACCCGGAACTATAAAGCATACCGGCAAACACACGCCTACAGCTTCTGAAATAGGATGAAACAAGGCGCTTGTGGGCATGCGGGGAGTATGGCAGGGTGACGCAGCATCTCGTTCTCTATTCAGGGAACTAAGGTTACAGTCGTAACCGAGACGTTCCCTTTCAAGGGAACTCGAGCTGCGTTACCGCTTTGGGAACGAGACTATACCCACGCCCCCATAGGAGCCGGATGCCCGCTTGTGACATAGTCAGGGTGAGCACCCGAGCCCCAGGAGTAGCACAGATGTCGAGCTCGAAGAACCTGATGAAAGTGAGCGGAGAGGAACATCCTGCCACATCACAAACATCCTGCATGGAATCCCCTCCAAAAATGCCCAAGAGGCAGCCATACTCCTGGTGGAGTGAGCCCGGACAGCCAAAGGAGAAGGCTGTCCGGCCGCCACATAAGCAAGTGAGATAGCCTCGACTACCCACTTGCTCATCCTCTGCTTCGAGACTGGACCCCCCCCCCCCCCCCCCCCCCCCCCCCCCGAGGGAGGCTTGTAACAGACAACGGCTGTTCTGAAATTTTCCACAGGGCAGATCTGCGGAATTAAGCACCTAGTGCATGAACAGGGCAAAGCAGATAGTCTTCCTGGTCTGATGTCAGAAACGGAGGACAAGAGGCCTGCAGTGCTAAGGGTCTCACAGGATTAGTGGGAACCTATGAACATGAACCAGCCTAGAATGTAGGAAGGCCTTAGCCAACCGGGAGCAAATTCCAAGCACGAGGGTGCAACAGAGAGCAACTTCTCAGAAACTTCCTCAAGCGGCTCAAAGGGAGCCTCAGAAAGACCTTGAAGGACCACAGAAAGGTCCCAGGCCAGCACCCGGGTGCGTACTGCAGGTCTCAACCTGGAGGAAACGAGTAACCAGAGGGTGTCGCCCCAAAATAACACTACTCAAAGGAGTGTGGTAAGCTGCTAGGGCCGCCACATACACCTTCAATGTGGAGGGAGCTAACCCAGCGGAGAACCTCTCCTGCAGGAACTCCAGCACCGCGCTCGCAGGGCAGTTAACTGGATCCCACAAGCGATCTCTACATCATAAGATGAAGAGTCTCCACTTCAGTGCGTACAGTTTCCTCATGGAGGGAGCTCTAGAGTGTAGAATGGTCTCTACAACCTCGGTTGAGAGACCAGAACTTATGAGCTGGGCCCCCTCAGAGGCCAAGCCCACAGTTTCCACAACTCTAGGCAAAGATGTATGAAGACACCGCCCGCCTTAGAGAGAAGGTCCCTCCTGAGCGGAATCTCCAGGGGAGAGCCGTCGAGGAGAGATACGATGTCCGAGAACCATACTCGGCCCGGCCAGAACGGGGCTACTCGCAGTAGACGGGCCCCGTCCTGGCGCATTCTCCCTAGAACTCCCGGAAGCAGAGCAATCGGGGGACATTAGTACAGGGGCAGCCTCGGCCACTCCTGTACCATAGCATCCAGTCCAAAAGGAGCTGGAGGTGCTAGGCAGAACCACAGACAACAATGAGAAATCTCGTGAGTGGCGAACAGGTCCAATTGAGCCCTGCCAAATCTCTCCCAAAGGAGCTCCACCACCTTGGTTTGGAGTCTCCACTCCCCGGGCCTCGGCCCCTGCCTCGACAGGATGTCTGCTTCCACATTCAACCGCCCAGGAATGTACATAGCCCTCACTGAGAGCAGTTACCCTGGGGCCAGAGGAGAATAAGGCGCGCCAACTTGTATTGGCGAGACCTCAGACCCCCCTGATGGTTGATGTAAGAGACCACCGATGTGCTGTCTGTGCGAATGAGCACATGATGGCCCCTGAGATATGGCAGGAAGTGCTTCAGAGCCTGAAACACTGCCAGCATTTCTAGACAATTTATGTGCCACGAATGATGGTGTTCCTGCCATAAGCCCTTCGCCGAGCAACCACTCATGGTCGCCCCCCAACCCGTAAGGGAGGCATCCGTGGTCTGAGATACTCGCTGACACGGTACCCCCAGTAACGGGCCTTGGGCCAGGAACCAAGGATCCTTCCACATGACCAAGGTGCGGAGACCACGCCGCATAGCCTTGATCATACGAAAAGGTTTCCCCTCGGGGAAAAACCCTTGGTCTTGAGCCACCACTGAAACAGTTTCATGTACAACAGGCAACAGCACTGTTCGCCCTCACCGCCTTGGGCCCACTGGCGTCAGGGCTTCTTGGACACAGCCTTCCTTGAAATAATGACGGCCCTCAGAACCGTCTTAATCTTGGGAAGCTGCACCTGAGAGCACCACCCACTGCCCCACCCTCATGAGTGGGAGTACGGGTGGCGACTCTCTGTTTCGCTGCGCCTGGTGTGAGGAGCTCGTACTCTGTGTCTGCTGCTCCTGCACCACAACAGATGAGACCTGCCATTACGCACCCAGGTCTTCCAGCAGGTCAGCTTAGCATGAACAAAGCCATAGTGAGCAGGCATGCGGCAGCCTGACCCGCTGCCGAGTATGCTTCGCCCACCAGGAGGTAGGCAAAGTCGGGGCTTAATGGTCGATGCCGAATCGGGAGAGAGATGGCTCGCAAGCGTCTCCTCCACCCTCGGCACCGAACCATAGCCATGTCAGACCCGTAATATTATTCTATACACAGATGTGGGGGCTGGAAATTTACTTAGACATGGATCGCTCCCATAATCTCGACACCTCGGTTAGAGAGAGAGACGGCAAGCCCCGCTATGGAGGCTGAATAGTAGGCACAAAGAAAGCGCTCATAAGCCTGCTATAACTGAGGCGCGCTCCTGATTATAAATATATACACATAAGATATAATGAATATATACCATAATATTTAACTGCTTATTCACCACCTCCAACTCCTCTCTTGCAAGGGATTGAAGTGGCGAGTCTTCACATCCACCTGCATTGATACCGCAGATATCAACCTCCTATTTTACTGTTAGAACTAGATAACTGCAGCATCGCGGCCGCCCCCCGGGCAGGAGAAAATGCAGCACGGGCTCCCGAACCCAGAGGGGAAGCACTGGACCTGCCAGATGAAGGCAGAGAAAAGGATGAACCCGTCTCGAACCCCTCTGACAGGACCATACGCGAGCCCCGCGACACAAGCCTAGACAGCAGCGGTGCTCACGCCGTGGGAAACGCGAGCCACGGCGCCCTCCTCGAAGAACGGCCGGCGGGATAACTCACAATGCTCACAACCGGCCCCCTCGAGAGCCGACTGAGCATGTTGCTACCAAACAAACAACAACGCACATCAAGTGTGTATCCCCACTCATAATGTAGCTAGAGCAGGGAGGAACACACTTTCTGTACTGCTGTTCGTACTCGCCATAGTGTCTCTCTTTTATGTGTCAGTATGTGTTGCAAACTTGTTATATGAAAACAAAAAAGTCTGAACCCAGACACAAACATAGAGCTGACAAGGACAATGTTACACAGCGAGCTTGTTGAAGACAACAGAAGCTGTAGGCGTGTGTCTGCCGGTATGCTTTATAGTTCCGGGTCTATGACGTCACCCGCCCATGACGTTCCGTCTCTCTATTGGACTGCTTACATACGTGCTTCACGACGCAATCACGCAGAGGCTTTCCCAAAGCGGTGACGCAGCGTCTCGTTCCCTATTCACGGAACTAAGGTTACAGTCGTAACCGAGACGTTTCTTTGATGACTTCCAATGCCTGAAACAAGGTAAACCTCTTCCTTGTAACAGTAAACTGCTCACTTTGAGTCTGGAGCTGGACAAAGAAATAGATGTTATTCGAGTGGGGGGAAGACATTTACGGGTGGCAGTGGCTCAGTGGTTCATGTAGGTTGTCTACTAACTGGAAGGTTGGTGGAAGGTCTACTATCCCTGGTTCCACCTGACCAAGTGTCGAGGTGTCCATGAGCAAGATACCTAACCCCAACTGCTTCCAACGAGCTAGATGGTGCCTTGCATGGCTGACACCGCCGTCTGTGTATGTATGAATGAGTGAATGGGTGAATGTGAGGCAATATGTAAAGCGCCATGGGTCTGTTGAAACCACTATATAAATGCAATCCATTTACCATGTACATGTAGGGTACAGAACATTGAACATTGTACAGAACATTGACTTCCGCAACTCTGAATCACCTTACAGGGAGCTGTTAGAAGGAATTTTGGGTAATTGATCAGAGTGTATTAAAAGGAAGGGGGGTCCATTACTCCATCTGTTTGGTGTGGCTAGATCCTCAAGAGATGTCCCCTTTGTTAGCTCATTAGCTGGATAGTCCACGTACCTCCAATCCTGTGGATTTGTTGTTTCTTGTTTCTCTGGGATCCTGGTGCCAACAAAGACTTTGAACTGGCACAGATCTGAATGCAACCAGTTTGGCACCGTGGTGGAATTGGACCACAAGGTAACTCTGCAATACTCAAGTGTAAGTTCTTTCCTTAGCAACTCTGCTATCTGAGCTCCACACAGTGCGGTGCAGAGTTTAAGTCTGGGAACTGACAACTGTACCATAGCCTGGTGTATCTCTCTTGCAACAGAGGCATTATCCATTCTGGGGTCACATAAAATCTAGGGAAGGTAATAGTGGAAAGGGATTCGACTTCCCACTGTAGCCAGTTCTGTCAAAGTTCATCAGGGAATAAAAGATCATCCCATTCTCTTGGTTTAGCCCACAGTTGTTGGATTAGGATTTTTGCTCCGTCCATACTCTATGGGATGGTGCTTGTACCTAAGGGTGTCGATGGGGCAGTGCCAGTGCAGACCTAGACTGGATTCCGGTACCTCTGTTTCCCTTTGTGACAACCACAGTTCAGTACTGGTAGACTGAGCTTCCTTGGGCAGATGACTTATGACACTAGGTTGGTTTGGGGCCCACTGACGGATTTTGAATCATCCACCTACCAGTAGCTCTCTGAGATGGTCAATCAGCCTCCTGGCCTTATCAGTTGTGTTCAGGCTTTGAAGACAGTTGTCGATATAGAAGCTCCTTTGTAATGAATTGTAGGTGATCACCTGACTCTGTGTTGTCAATGGGCATAGGAAGTGTCAGTGCCCCTGCCGAATGGGAGCACTTGCCATTCATAGACATCCACTTCTCTGTCTCGTTCCATATCTCTCCAAATAAATGGCAGGGTGGATAGGTCTGTCCTGTTCCAGAATTCAGACTAGAACATATAGAACAGATAGAACATTCCCTTCATATTCCCACTCACAGCTACTGAATGCTCTCTGAATCTTATCAGGACTCCAAGGAGTGATGGACCAAGTACTGGGCCAGGAAGTAGGTTCATTCCCATCTACGGGAACAAGCAATTAAAGAACAGTCAATTTTTGTCATTGGGGGTGACCATATGATGTGGTATGAACCATCTCTCATGGCTCTGTGGTGCTTTGTTTGTATCCAGTTTGGCCACATACCCTTCTTCCACCAGTTTCTGGATTTCATCAGGATTTCATCCCTGCTTCTGGTGGGGCATTAAGGCAATTCATGTTGGAACAGCGGGGTAGCATACCTTCGCATAACGTATATGTCAAATCTGACAGTTCCTTTGTTTAGGAGTTCAAGGGCTGCCTGATCCTCCCTGGAGCAAGTGACCAGTTTTTCATTATTTGTAGGGAAGAATGTCTAGTTCCCATAACTTCACAACATTTCTCATCAGCTCTGTTTGCTTGGTTGACACTGATATGAAATCAGTCATCATGATATGCTGAGACAGGGTTTTTCCTGGGTCAAAAATGGTCTTCGGTGGTGGTTGACACACCCACAGACGCACCCTACCCACGTGATCTGCGAGTGGATTACTGACAATACATTTTAAAAATGCTAGTAATTTTGATCATCTTATTTTGATATCTCATATTATGTCTCTTACATCGATGTTTGTTTCTTTTGTTCCTCATTTGTTACACCATTTACAGATAATTGTTTTGGTAAATAATCATATCAATATTAAAAAGTAGCATTAAAAATTAACAAATAGACAAATTTTCTGCCATATGCAATTTAATTAAAATTATCAGCTAGCTAATAACAACTTTGTTCTGGTTTCACCTCCCTCTAGTCTAAATGATTGTAGGCTATTTATTTTACTACACATTGTCAACAGAAATAAGTTGAAATACTGTTGTACTAAATACTAAATTGTTCAACTAAACATCGAAATACATCTAAATAATAAACTAAATTAACCATTTAAACTAAATTACTGATCAAATTATTGATCTAAAGCCCACACTGTCACTGTATGATAACTGAAATGAACTGATGACATCAGCTTTTTTTCCAGAATGGCTATACAGCTGAATAAAATTATGCTGCATTATTTTCCTGTTTAACACTGTAAAGCTGCTTTGAAACAATCTACATTGTTAAAAGCGCTATATAAATAAAGTTGACTTGACTTGACTTGGCTTGACTTGATAATTAAAAATAATTCTTACTATCCACTCTTGCTAAATAGGGTAAGCACACTTGTGTTCTCATTTCAGAGGTGTTCTGAATAAATTATACACTGATTCATTAGTTCAGTGTTGGACAGTTCAGTAGTTCTAACCAGTCGTTAAAATGATTCGGCTCAAAAGAGTCATTAGGTCACGAATCGGACATTAGCAGACGTGTTGTGTGCGAATCCCGTCTGTTAGAACATCGCGAAAGATGTCAACACACAGAAAACACTTCATAACTGAATATAATTTGTTTCCCGTTTATTGAAAGTATGCTTTATGTCAGCTGGTCAGAGAAGAGTAAACATTTTTTGAGCGCAATTCACACCCAGCGGTATTCTCTCTGTCACTCAGTCACAAGCGTAGCATCTATTCTACATCATTCATAAATCAAAATAACTCATCAAATTAGGCTTTGGCGGTACAAAAATTCGTTTTGGCGGCCGCCAAAAAATTTTCAATGCAGGAAAAACCCTGTGAGAATGAAGCGGATTCAGAAGGAGCTTTGCTGGACCCTGCAATCATCCAACCCAGTGTTGTCTTGATGGTGGCTGGACTGCCAGGTGGTCCAAGGTGAACTGACTCGATTGGGGTGATTAGATGAGTCTGATCGGCACCTGTGGCGAAGGGGGCGTGGTTTCGCGAGGTCTGCACGGACGGAGGAGGCCGGGAGACGAGCGGTAAGAAAGTAGGTCAAGTGCATGATGATAAACACCTGTGTCTGACTGCAGTGATTGGCGCGGAGAGACCGCTTAAAAGCCAGGCTGGAAGCAGTGTGTGAGGGAGAGAGATGCTGAGGACTCTCGGAATTGAGCTGAGACTATCGACTGAGAGAAAGCTGTAGTTGTCCAGAGAAGAATACAAGTTTTGAGTGATATTGATATGAGTGCCCAAGGCGCCAGTTTACGTTTATAACTGAGTTGAAAATAAAGACCCACGAGTTCCAGCATTTCGCCGACCCTGCCTTCTTCCTTTCCCAACACACATCTGAACCTGGTTACAGCACCATTTAGAAGGAGTGGCTAAATGTTCTCAAAGGACTGGATAGGAAGACCCTTCAGGTGTTTGTACTTACTTACGAGTGCCTCCATAGGGTAGGATTGGTGAGATAATCCCAGCTGGTTCGCTGTAAATGCTTGCTTGATATGGTATATATTATGTGGTTGCGCCACTGGAGACACGCTGAATGAAACTGTAGAGCCTTGTAGACATGACACTTTCTGATAGATGGTTCTAATGGATAATTAATCATTAATCATGATAACTTTTCCTCATCACCTTTCAGATTCAGTTGCACTGTGCAGCTAAATGTGACCTTCCACACCTCCAACAGCGCTTGTTTGTTTGAATCCATGTTTTCACTTGTTCAGTTGTGAGCTGCTGAAAGTCGAGGCACTGACTAAGGAAATGGTCTGTATTCTCACTGTAGGGACAATATGCTTTACTTTTCACCTGGTTCTCTGGTGAAGTGGCCGGTTTGACTTGAGAGGAAGTAATATTTGGGGTGAGACTGCCTGCTCCATGCAGTAGAGTAGCTGATCTTAGCCTTTGCTCTTTGCGTTTCTCAATCCTCTGCTTTGGCCATCCCTTTGGCTGAATGTTTCCCCCCAGATCACTGCTTTGACACCACAATTCAGACTGCAACCATTTGGAGAACTCTGGAAGTGTAAAGGTTGAGGCATGATTAGGCAACATTTGTCTCCTGAAGACAGTTCTTAAATCAAGTGGCAGTTTGGTCAGCAGGTGAACTGCGTGGGAGCTGCACCTCAATTCAGCATCTCCATCTGGTCCCAAGGATTTTAGCAGTCCTACAAGGGCCTGAATTTGTAATAGAGTGCGGATCGGGCCGCATTTTTCTGTCCGAGCCCGGCCCGCGTCCGACAGAGTAGTAACCAAACCCGACCCGAGCCCGACAGGCATTAAGATATTTATGTCCGAGCCCGACCCGAGCCCGAATGTAGCGCACAGACTCTTCATAGTTGTGAAATTGCTGTTTTGTTTTGCATCGGCTTTTCGGTTTTGTTTTTTTTCTCATACTAATGACACATGTACGTTTGTTCGTGTGGAAAGCCCGCTTTTATTAAGCAACTGTAGGAAGGCATTCTGAAATGATTACAGATGAGCGCATCAGCGCGCACACGGGGAAACAAATGCACACGTTAACACGGGGCCCAATCAAATAGCCAATTGTGAAACCAAAATTAAATGAACAAAAGTCTACCAAAAATGGCCCAGCTAACAGAACAAAACATCAACGTAACACAAATGCAGCTTATTGAAGTGAAAATCACTCTTACCATTTTTCTCGAAAACTGTATGGCTACTAAACTGCAACATGGGATTTATTTACATAATCCATCCATCAAAGTTTAGGCTAATCCAGGTTATTATGCAGAAAAAGGATTGGATCAACTGTGGATGGCTTCAAGGCTGTCCTCTGCTCGATGGTCCTGCCAGCAGCGCTGAAGTTGCGCTGCCAGCCACATGTAGCCTAATAATATGCAATATGCACGCACGTGTTGCGTGCTGGTTGCGCGTTGTCACAGCTACATAAACAAATTTCTGCACACAGGAAGACGAATGGTAAGGTAATATTTTTAATTTATTTTAATCACAAAAACATCAAGTTAAAAAGGCCCATTGGCTACCTACATAAGCTGTTTTAAATTTCAGATGTTCAATGCCTTATTGCGCTGACGTGATTGAGCCCAACCCGAACCCGAACATTATTTATAAATATCTGTCCGAACCCGGCCCGGCCCGTCGGTTACCGACGGGTCCCGTCTGGCTCGGGTCGGGTATCCATCCTCTAATTTGTAATGCAAACCTTTCAAAGGCTTCAGGGTCTCCTGGACGGTCATCTGGTGCATCCATTACTCTAGCAATCTTTTTCAAAGCAAGTTGATGAGGCCTACCGAATTTCTCTGTCAAAGTGTTCATCGTCTCTGTATAAGGATTTAGAGAGTCGAGGAAATAATCTGCAATCAGTCTAGCCTCTTACAGCTGCAGATGACCCACCAAGATTTGGTACTTAAACAACACTGACCCATCCTCAGGTAGCAGATTGTATAGAACAAGCTTCAGACGTGCAAACTCGCGTGGACCTTTATGCACAAGATAAGGTATACTGGGCTTAGGACCTCTGTATTCTGCAGGTGACTCATTTAGCTGAATGGAAGGATCCTCTGACCAGTAAGGCTTTGGTCTTTGAACAGGTGGTGGCCTTTAGTGGTGGTACATATTGCTGTTTGATCTAGGGACAGGCTCGTAGCTGCTTTGGAATCTGTCAGATGGCCCATAAGCTCGGTCTGCAGCATACTGAGGTGGGTGTGCATACCACTGTAGGCCAGGATATTCATAATGCACAGGAGGTGGCTCTTTATAAGGCTGCAAATGACTGGGTGTTGGACACCTAGGGATGTCATGCTTTGATGCCACTTCATCTTTCATTAACTGTAACTGACCCATCACAGTGTGAATAACTTGTCATCAAAGCTGATTTTACTGATCAACTTCTAACGCCAATATTGGTGGTTGTCTTGGTTATGAGAACGTTCTTAACTACAAAATTCAACAATAATATTTGTAACAAGCTTTATTAACATGGCAAATAATTGCACGTTTCAATTGCATTTGCAGCTTAGCTGCAAACAAAAAAATGTTTTCAAAACATATTGTACATAAGTTGGGGAGATAAACCATAAAATATACAGTATATTAAATTAATTTAGAGAGAAGAAAATACAAGTCATAATGAGCAAAAGCAACTCACTCTATTGTCTCTCTCCAGATGTGCTGTAATTTCTAGTATTCCATCAGGAGATTCCTACAGCTACTTGTGTAATAGGATGGAGGGACGATATGTATTTGTGGTTATTCCTGGAAATTATAAGATTCTGAGTATCACTGAGGTGGAAATCTATGTGGTATATCCAGGTAATTCATAACAACCTGGTCTAAACCCTTTTACTTTTCCCATTTTACTTTTTGAAGCCTTTCTGATTGCATTCAAGTGGTTTTAATATAGTTATAGAGTGCATTCCTAAAATAAAGTAAATGCTTATAAAATAATATATATCTTGATACTGTCATTTTACAGATAATTCGGCAGCAGGAGGAATCGTTACACAGTCATCAACCTATGGCAGCTGGATCGCTGAACAGGCCATTGATTTCAATCCAGGTTTTTTCCCACAACCATCGTTAGCGTGCTCGTCAACTAATACTCAGACTAACCCATGGTGGAGGCTGGATCTGGGTCAGATTTACAGAGTTAGTAAAGTGGTCGTCACTAACAGACGAGACTGCTGTCAGGAACAAATAAACGGAGCAGAGATTCACATTGGAAACTCTTTGGATAACAATGGCAACAACAATCTCGTGTGAGACTCTCTTTCAGTGGCTTAATATCCATAGAAATCCCCGATTCCTCAAGGCTGAAAACACAAGTGCAGAAAGAATAAAGTCTAAATTAAGTTTTCTCCGTCTATCTGTAGATGTGCTGTGATTTCTAGTATTGCAGCTGGTGTTTCGTCCACCTACGCCTGTAACGATATGGAGGGTCGATATGTGAACCTGATCATTCCTGGAAATTCGAGGGTTCTCACTCTGTGTGAGGTGGAGGTCTATGGAGAAGGTCTGATCAAACATACTATGTTGAATATGTCCATTTATTATTGATTTCTTTACTGATTATACTACTCTCAGCTGTCAATAAAACAAATGTGTGGCCGACACCATGTACCCATTCAGTCAGTCACGTTGTCCAACAAAATACAACATTTAATAACACGTTTTAACTCACTTCATATCATCATTCAAGTGTTTGTGAGCTGATGTGGCTTCTCATCACAGAATGAGGCAGACGATGCATTATTTTATAGTATTCTATACAGTGATTAAAGTCCATGTCAATCAGCACTGCTTTATTATTACGAAAATACCCGAGAAGGCTTGAAGAACTCAAATACACCATATCTTGATGCAGTCATGTTTATTGTCGTCATATTTAATCAAAGCGTTATTATCTTCTTTTTATTCAGCACTGCTAACTTACACAGCGCTAGCGTCACACACATTAGGGATTTCCTGAAAGCTATTACTTCTATGAGGGAAAGAGGGAGAGTTTCTGGTCGAGGGCTCCCTCTGGCTTCCAGTATGAATGAAACATTTTGGTAACAAATAATACTTCTCTCTAAATAAATTTATATGACAATCCAAATGATTTTCTTCAATGTACAGGAGATTTTATCCCCACAGTGGATGCATAAGAGGCTCATATTTCATATTAAAGACTTTGGGCCCTATCTTGCACCCAGCGCAATTGACTTTGTACACCGACGCATGTGTCATTCCTATTTTGCACCCGCGCAAAGCGCGCTTTTCCCTCCACAGAAGCACGTCGCTAAACTAGTGAATGAACTTGCGCTCCCTGGGCGGTTCAGCGCAAAAAAGGAGCCGTGTTCCGGCGCAAACAATCCCTGGTGCTATTTTGCTGTTCCATTAAACAATTGCGCCACTGACCAGAAAAAACCTAGTCTAAAGTCAGTGGCGCGCTGCGCGTTGTTCATTATGCTATTTTAAGGGCGCATGCTTGACCATAATGTATAGCGTGCACAACGCGCATACACTTTGCTCATGTAATCTACACAGATGCAACAGTTATTTTTGCAAATCATAAATTGTTACACTAAAAAAATATTAACACATGAGATGACGGAAATCATTGTGGTGTGCCACGACGATGTGGAAAAATAGGCATAAATCTAGCTTACAAATTATTCAGGCTAATTGTAATAATTAAGGATCAGACCTGTTTGCCCAATAGTGGCAAGACATATATGTATATAAGGACATCTGACAAATTGGTTTGACCGTCAAGAACCAGGAAAAAAAATCGGTGAGGGTGGACACAGCGATGTCCTCTGCTGGCGTCAGGTCCTGAGTAGAGGCAGATCCACCTCCCGTTACACGGCGTGCCCGATTGATGCTGGCAAGCTTGGACTTTCCCCGTCTTCTGATGTCATTGTAGCGCTTGCGGCACTGGTGCGACGTCCTGGGGATGCCAGCTGATGAAACAATTGTGGCTATTTCCTCCCACGCCTGTTTAACCGACGCTATTTTGGGTGGGTTTCTCCAATCCCCATACAACACAACTTCTCTGTCTTTCACTGCTCTTACAAGAACATCAGTCTCCTTGGCTGTGAACCGCTCCTGGCGTGCGCCTGGTAAATAAGCCATAATAATAGCAATCCATAATGGAACTTGCGCACCTACTTTTAAAGGGAATGTTGGATGACGCTCTGATTGGTTTATTCACGTTACGCCCAAACCACACCTACGAATAATGAAGCTACTTCAGACCAACCCATTTTAGATTCCGCCGGGCGCAAGAGCCATTTATCCTGCCGGGAAAATAGCAACAGCGCCGAGACCCGCCCACAAAGTTACTTGCGCTTCGCACTTTGACACTTGCGTTTCAGATCGTTAAAATAGGGCCCATAGACTTTATGAAATTGATATCACAAATAAAAAGCATAGATTTTTATAATAATAATATAATTTTTTTACAATAAATCATTAGACCTTTCTAATGATTTTTAGTCATAGGCTGTCAGGATATTAACAGGTAACCCAGCAGTTTTTTTGTAAAAAGTTGTCTGTAAAATATAAATATTATTATTATTATATTGTTATATTTATTCTTAAATACTCTATTTTTGTTATTTTAATAGTAATATTAATGTTATTATAATAGTAATATTTCTTATTTTGTTAAAGGTGAACTATGTAAGATTTTTGCAGTAAAATATCCAAAAACCACTAGGCCAGTGTTATATATTTTGTTCAGTTGAGTACTTTGAATATCCCAAATGTTTCCAAATATTTGTAAATCGTGAGAAATTGCTATTTTAACCAAGGAACCGGGACGTGTGAGCTATGCGTTTGAGGGAGTCGCCTGTCGATTGTGTCATATCTGCGTTACCCTCGGTTACCGGTTTTATTTAGCAGAAACGCTGTACTCTCACTGCAGTGTGAACAAGTGTCATAGCAGCTGCCAAGCGAACGTCATAACTTCCTTTTCAACACAGATATATCTAATACGATAAACAGAGTTGCGTTACCTCATACTCATGACTGAAAAAGTGGAAATGGCGCCGGCGACCGTGTCATAATAAAAGTCCCGCCGGCGACTATGCCGTAATAACAATTTTAACCAGAATAATCGCAATTAGATATTTTCCCCAAGTCATGCAGCCCTAATATATAGGTTGTCTGTTTCATTGATGTTAATCAAAAAATTGTATTATCTTGGGAAAAAAGTTGAATATATATTTTTCCTATGGATATTTGGTTTTGACTTGGTGTCAGACAAATTAGGTGTTATTACCAGGGATTTTAAGGTATGGTTGCTGGTGATTTTGTTTTGGAACCTTCAGAAAACTTTAACTCTATTTCTCTCAAAATTGACTTTGCTGACTCTATTAACTTCAAACTGGTGTAGCTCATACATTTTTTCTGATTCCAACAAATCATACATCATTTTGCAGGCTCTTCAATAGAGACTAACTAATTATTGAAAATGTGCTCATTGCGACTTATTATGGCAGCCCGGGTCACAAATATATCTTGATACTGTCATTTTACAGGTAATTTGGCAGCAGGGGGAATCGTCACACAGTCATCAACCAATGACAGCTGGATCGCTGAACAGGCCATTGATTTCAATCCAGGTTTCACACAACCATCGTTAGCGTGCTCGTCAACTAATATTCAGACTAACCCATGGTGGAGGCTGGATCTGCGTAATACTTACAGAGTTAGTAAAGTGGTCATCACTAACAGACGAGACTGCTGTCCGGAACAAATAAATGGAGCAGAGATTCGCATCGGAAACACTTTGGATAACAATGGCAACAACAATCCCAAGTGAGACCCTCTTTCAGTGGCTTAATATCCATAGAAATCCCTGATTCCTCAAGGCTGAAAACACAAGTGCAGAAAGAATAAAGTCTAAATGAAGTTTTCTCTGTCTCTCTGTAGATGTGCTGTGATTTCTAGTATTCCAGCTGGTGGTTCGTCCACCTACGCTTGTAACGGTATGGAGGGTCGATATGTGAACCTGATCATTCCTGGAGATTCAAAGGTTCTCACTCTGTGTGAGGTGGAGGTCTATGCAGAAGGGCTGATCCAAATATGTTGAAATATGTCCATTCATTATTGATTTCTTTATTGATTATACATGCTCTCAGCAGTCAATAAAACACATGTAGTCGACACTAAACCATATTCGTCCTTACTGCAAGTGAACCTGTATTTAATGGTGTCTGGGTCATATTTTGTTTTACTTTGTGTAGTTTTGTTGATGATTTTTGAGGTTCTGTTGCATCTGTTTAATCTTAAGTGACTGGTGAATTTTCACCAGAATACTGTAGATATTATAGACGCACAGCCTTTGATGCCAAAAGCAAAATATGCAATCATATATTTTGGAATCCTAAAAATGCATGAGTATATGATTATTTGCATGTATCTTTATTTTCCCCTGCTGTCTGTGACCCACCAGAACCACTGATCTAAAGATAGAGAGTAACATCATGTGTGCCCTTGTGAAAAAAAGTGCACTTTAGTGTACTTTTTTAAAGTGTACTTATTGCACAAATAATATACTTTAAAGGCATACACTTAAGTGTTAATTAAATGCAATGTTTTCGGTGCACTGAATGCACATTAAGTGTAATTGATTTCAAATGTATCACATATTAAGTTGAAATAAAATGCAATAAGTTGCCATTAAGAGTGATTTTTTTTGGAACAAGTGGGACTTTAATACAACTTTATATGTACTTTCATGTCTTCAAATATAGTTAAAGTGCACTGCAACATCTATTGAGAAGCAATTAATGCGAACTAAAATATACTTTGTCAGCTAAAAATACACTTAAGTGTGAATTAAATGTAATGTTTTCTCCGCTTAAGTGCATTTGATTTGTAATTAATTTCAAATGTATCACAGCTTAAGTTCATGTTAAATGCAATTAGTTGAGCTTTTGAGTATTTTTTTAACCACTTAAGTGAGACTTTAGTATATTTTTATATGTACTTTGAAATATGGTAAAAGTGTACTTCTGAATGTACTGACTGCCACACCGTCGTTTTAATATTCATAGTAATAATATTTTTTCGTTCAGTTAGAGAATAGACACTACAATTAAAAACTGAACACGTCTTTTCAATAAAGTGTGAGTGAGCCGAATGAAAGTCACGGCACAGACGCAGCAGGAGTCAGACTCTTTCGACGTACGTCGGAACTGACCGACGAATTGGGATCCCTACCAACACGCCAGGGATGCTGGCCCCTCCAGCTCCCTGCCCGAGCTCGCTGGACCACTCCTATGTTGGAGTCGAAGTCAGGGCTCCGGGCAGGGGAAGGACAGTCACTGGTGCTTCCTGCAAGACTCACTTAACATGACTATTGGATAACGCTGGGAAAGCGTGCCCGTCTCGTAGAGATGGTACGCTGCGACGCCACATCCTTCAATGGAAGGAGAGGTGGAATACACATAAGGACTAACTTAACAGTGGGTAACGGAGGATCTCACAGGGTTAGCTGTTTCCGGGGAACTCAACTGGAGCAAATAGACACACGTATCCGGCCCAGAGGGCGGGAATGGCGTTGCAAGCCGACACTAGAACGGGTACTTAGCGCTACTGGCCACTGGGGGCGAGGATGTGGAAAGATACCGGCTCTACATGTAGGCTATAGAATCTAGCGAACGTGTTATCTGTCGCCCAGCCCGTAGCTCTACAAATGTCTGTCAGCAAGGCGCCTTGAGCCAGCGCCCAGGCTGGGGCCGGGGTCCAGGCCGGGGTCTCAGGACAACGTGAGAGTTGGCCGGTCCGAACTCTAGGCACGATTCGTCGACCGAAAGTGCATGCAGGTCCCCTACCCTCTTGATTGAGGCCAATGCAACCAGGAGAACTGTCTTCATGGACAGAATTTTCAACTCAACAGACTGCAAAGACTCGAATGGAGGACCCTGCAGTGCTCTGAGCACCAGGGCTAAGTCCCAAGAGGGTTCCGAAGTAGAATGAGGAGGATTTAGTCTCCTCGCACCTCTGAGGAACCTGACAATTAAGTCATGCTTACCTAAGGATTCACCGTCAACTGCATCGTGATACGTAGCTATTGCTGCAACGTACACTTTGAGGGTGGAGGGAGACAGCCTTCGCTCCAACCCATCCTGCAGGAAGGAAAGCACAACATTAATCGAACACCTTCGTGGGGGTCTTCGTTTTGGGAAGAGCACCAGTCGACGAACAGGTTCCACTTCAAAGCATAGAGGCGCCTAGTAGAGGGAGCTCTAGCAGAAGTGATGGTGTCTACCACTGCTTGTGGCAGACCGCCTAGAACCTCTGCGTCCTGTCCAGGGACCAGACATAGAGTTTCAAGAGGTCTGGACGCGGGTGCCATAGAGTGCCCCGCCCCTGAGAAAGAAGGTCCTTCCTCAGGGGAATCGGCCAGGGAGGGGCTGTCGCGAGGAGTGTGAGTTCGGAGAACCAGGTCTGGTTGGGCCAATAGGACGCAACTAACAAGACCTGCTCCTCTTCCTCCCTGATCTTGCACAAGGTCTGTGCTAGAAGGCTCACTGGGGGAAACGCATATTTGCGTAGGTCCCGGGGCCAGCTGTGCGCCAGTGCATCTATGCCTAAGGTACCTCCTGTCAGGGAGTAGTACCACTGGCAATGGGTCGTGTCCGGAGCGGACCCATATCAGCTGGACGCTCCGGGGGTGGAGTCGCCATTCGCCCGGAGGTATACGCTGACGAGAGAGCATGTCGGCATGAGCGCTCCATCTTTCTGATAATGTTTCTTTAGACGTTCAGTAACCCTCCAGCCTGAACACCTGGAGGAGTCCACTCTTACAGATGGTGCCGAAACCCGGGATCCCTTGCAGTGAATTTTCTGAAATTTACTTTGATCGGTGTAAGAATGAGGACATTTTTTCACAGTTGATCTTGTGAATGGATTAAAGCTGACCTTCTGACCAAGGAATGGGTAAGTCTGTTTTGATTGTTTAATGGTTGAAGGAATTGCATGAAACAGAACTTAGAAGGTTTTAAATAGCTTCAATAGTCCTATTACTGTACAATCCATGAATATTCAGATAATCTCCTCGGGATGGAAGGGAAAATTTCTAGTGACATATTGTTTGGTTTATGGAGAAAAAAAGTTGAGCCTATCTTGAACAGCAAATACATACCAAATAATCTCAATTCAGATGATGCAATGTTCAGATATTGGGAATTAAGTGGCAAACATCAAAAGAAATCAAAACATGGTGAAATAATTGAGGCTTTAAACTTCATAAGTTGTAAAAGGCTATGTGATGTGACAACACATCTATTTTCAAGTATAGATGCTAAATGTAAAGAAGTGGATTCTAAAAATGCAGAGGCACAAAAGTCTGAGGCAAAGATTCAATATCTTCAAACACAGCTAGATAAATCACTAGCTGCGCAGTTAGCCCTGACTGAAAAGTGTAAAAAGCACAAGGATACCATTGTAGATCTCAATGCTAAGCTAATTGCTAAAAAGTTCATGCCTCCCAGACCGCTTAACAGCGATAGGTAACCATCTGGACCTGATCTACACACGCTACTGCTCCACAGACAACACTTTAGTTACTCCACTGCACACCTCAGATCACTTTCTCATCACTCTTAACCTCATACTGACTCCGGACACAACACGCACTCCTCCGCAGATCACCTTTCGGCGTAATCTACGCTCGCTCTCTCCCTCCCGTCTATCCACTATGGTTTCATCCTCACTCCCTCCACCTGCTCAGTTCTCAGCACTAGACACTAACAGTGCTACTGACACTCTTTGCTCCACTCTAACATCTTGCTTAGACAACCTCTGTCCCCTTACATCCAGGCCAGCCCGCACCACCCCCTCTGCCCCCTGGCTGTCCGATGTTCTCCGTGAACATCGCTCTGGACTCCGGGCGGCAGAGAGGAAGTGGCGCAAAACTAAAAACGCTACTGACCTAACCCTGTATCAGTCTCTTCTCGCTTCTTTCTCTACTAACGTCTCCACTGCTAAAACTACATACTACCACAACAAAATCAACAACTGCTCCAACTCTCGTGCACTTTTCAAAACATTCTCTTCGCTCCTTTGTCCTCCCCCCCCCCCCTCCTTCGTCAACTCTTACTGCTGATGACTTTGCATCATTTTTCACAAACAAAACCTCTTCCATCAGCAGCCAATTCTCCACACCACAAACCGACACACACATCTCAACGACCATCACACACACGCTCCCCTCCTTCTCTCTGCTCTCCGAAGCAGATGTCTCCAAACTCATCCTTTCCAATCATCCCACTACATGTCCGCTTGATCCTATGCCCACTCACCTCCTTCAGGCCATTTCTTCTTCTGTTACTCCTGCACTCACTCACATTGTCAACACCTCTCTTCACACCGGGACTTTCCCCACAGCATTTAAGCTGGCTCGGGTAACCCCACTGCTTAAAAAACCCTCTCTAAACCCAGCACTTTTAGAAAACTACAGACCGGTATCCCTTCTACCTTTCATTGCTAAGACACTTAAGAGGGCTGTGTCTAATCAGCTCTCTACCTTTCTTGAACAGAACAATCTCCTGGACATCAACCAATCCGGTTTCAAAAGCGGCCACTCAACTGAGACTGCCCTGGTCTCGGTTACAGAGGCACTGAGACAGGCAAGAGTAGCCTCCAAATCCACAGTACTTATCGTACTGGATTTGTCTGCTGCTTTTGACACAGTTAATCACCAGATCCTTCTGTCAACTCTCATGAAGATGGGCATCTCAGGAACCGCTCTCCAGTGGTTCAAGTCTTACCTCTCAGGTAGGTCCTTCAGGGTGTCATGGAGAGGTGAAGTGTCCAAGTCACATCATCTAGCCACTGGCATTCCCCAGGGCTCAGTGCTTGGACCACTTCTCTTCTACATCTACATGTCATCATTGGGATCGGTCATTCAGAAACATGGCTTTTCCTATCACTGCTATGCCGACGACACTCAACTCTACTTCTCATTTCAACCTGATGATCCATCGGTTGGTGTTCGTATCGCTGCCTGCCTAACAGACATTTCAGCCTGGATGAAGGAACATTACCTGCAACTCAACCTTGCTAAGACAGAACTGCTTGTGGTCTCAGCCAAACCAGCACTGCATCACAATCTCTCCATTCAGCTAGGATCATCAACCATAACTCCGTCCAGGACAGCCAGGAACCTTGGGGTTGTGATTGATGATCAGCTAAAATTCACTGACCACATCACTGCAACAACCCTGTCCTGCAGATTTGCACTATTCAACATTAGGAAGATTAGACCCTTCCTATCAGATCATGCCACACAACTACTGGTACAAGCTCTTGTTCTCTCCAGACTGGACTACTGCAATGCTCTTCTAGCGGGCCTTCCGGCATGCACTATCAAACCCTTGCAACTGATCCAGAATGCAGCAGCGAGGGTGATCTTTAGTGAGCCGAAGAGAGCACACGTCACGCCTCTCCTCATCAGTCTGCACTGGCTACCAATAGCCGCTCGCATTAAATTCAAGGCACTGGTGCTCGCCTTCAAAACATCCATTGGCTCTGCATCAATATACTTAAACTCGCTTGTTCAGACTTACACACCCTCCAGGAACTTGCGTTCTGCCAGTGAGCGACGCCTTGTGGTGCCATACCAGAGAGGCATGAAATCGCTGTCACAGACCTTTTCCTGGACCGTTCCCACCTGGTGGAATGACCTGCCTATCTCAATTCGTGCGGCCGAGTCTGAAGCCATTTTCAAAAAACGTCTAAAGACACATCTTTTCCAGCAACACCTGACCGATCGAGAATAGCACTTATCATTCTATTCATTGTCTGTCTGTCTAATTTATTTATAAAAATAATAATAATAATAATAATTCTGTTCTGTGCTAGATTAACTGAGACTTATTACAGCACTTGCATATTGTTGATATTGTTGCCCTTGGACTGCTCTAGCTGCTTCTATTGCCCTCATTTGTAAGTCGCTTTGGATAAAAGCGTCTGCTAAATGACTAAATGTAAATGTAGAACAGGTTTTGCAGTTCCTGTCAGAAAATAGGCCATTCAGAGGGAAAATGCTGGTCACTGGGAAGAGGTCGACCTCCACCTTATTTTCAGAAAAATAGGAAATTTCTTTCCAGGGGCAAAGATCAGTGCTCATTTGCAGGTAAAACTCTCAGTGAGTTGACTGCATTGTTCATGCAAGGCCTTCAGCTATTAACCTCACTTGCTAGTGGGTTATCAGCCTAATAGCAATGAGTTTAATAGTAAAACATCCAAATTGCAATGATCCTGTTTGTATTTTCAAATTTGTAATTGTACTAAACACATTGTGCGCATTGAACACACATTATAGTTGTTTATGTTATTAGATACACATAGACTAATCAAGTTTATTCTTTAAAACACACGATTGCTTTACTGTAAGTGTTGAATGAAACACTTAAGATAAAGGCTGTACATGCTATGCATTCTAGGCCATGTATCTTGTATAAATTGGAATAACTTTAATACTGGAATTGTATAGCAATTTCAAGTTGCATGTGTGTCTATGTTGAACTTGTTAGTCTCCTATGTGGAAACTCTGCAATTTCCTTAGCCTGACAAGCCAGACCCACATCAAGTCTGGAAACTCACCATTGGCAGGGCTCAATCCGAGGGGCCGGATAAACGGTTGTCTTTCAAATTCCCTCTGCATGCAATTGGATAGCGCCATGCAGGGTACCCGCGGGATCTTAACAAGTCTTAAATGTCTTTAAATTTCAAAATCAAAATTTTAGGCCTTAAAAAGTCTTAAATTCACTGAAGTATTGAGTTCTAGGTCTTAAATAATTTTAAACGGGTCTTAATTTTCCTACGTCCATGTAACGCTACCTCTTGCTCATTGAAATGCTCCGGCAGCGCTTTAGTGTGTGTGTGTGTGTGTGTTGTAGTTTATGAGGCTTTAAATCAAACTTCGCTTATCAATACATACATAACACACGTGCATATACACCTATAAATTACTCGCATATACATGAATACTATTGGATGCTCAAAATACATATATGAAATACACGTGCACACTAATATGAAATCCATACCAATACATATTATGTTAGTAATGAATGCATACACACTTGTGAATAACTTGCAAATACATATAAACTTGATGCACGCATAGACCTATAAATACTCGCATATACATATAAACTTCCATGCATATACACCTATAAACACTCGCACATACATATACATACATATACACTCACTGCACGCAGACACACCTACTATACACACTCGCACATACATATAAACTTCCATGCATAAACACCTATACACACTTGCACATACATATACACTCGATGCGCGCATACACACCTATACACACTCGCACATACAAGTCAAGTCAAGTCAAGTCAACTTTATTTATATAGCGCTTTTAACAATGTAGATTGTTTCAAAGCAGCTTTACAGTGTTAAACAGGAAAATAATGCAGCATAATTTTATTCAGCTGTATAGCCATTCTGGAAAAATTTCAAGTATCATACAGTGACAGTGTGGGCTTTAGATCAATAATTTGATCAGTAATTTAGTTTAAATGGTTAATTTAGTTCATTATTTAGATGTATTTCGATGTTTAGTTGAAAAATTTAGTGTCCCCAACTGAGCACGCCAAGCCAGAGGCAACAGTGGCAAGGAAACCAAAACCCCATTAGGTGACCTAATGGAGAAAAATAAACCTTGGGAGAAACCAGGCTCAGTCGGGGTGCCAGTTCTCCTCTGGCCAATTAACAAACAGCGTATTATTATTATTATTCTGGCATATTTACAGCTCGGAGGTCATAATAGATCAGAATATTCGAGGGACCGGGGGCAACATGCTGGAGACGGGTTTATTGAGGATGATGTTGATTAAATAATTATTAAAGTGCAATATTCGAATGATCGGAGGCAATACGCTGGAGACGGGTTTATTGAGGATGACATATCGATTTAAGTATTATTTAATTGTAATATTCGAGCAATCTGAGTCAACACGCCGGAGACGGGTTTATTGAGATGCCGTGTCGATGAGGCAGTTTCAGGGGGAGTCTAATCACGGTCTCCCAGACACTTCGGGGTCCTGTGTTGGTCTTCTCTGGGCGCAGGTCCACCATCTGATCTGGATACGGCCCGGATCCGGCTGACTGCAGTAAACCTCGGGATAAAACAGAGAGACTATCATTAGCGTAGATGCCGTTCTTCTGGTGATGTAACGAGTACATCAGGTGTTATGGGAAGTGTTCTCGGTTCCGGCTGACCTAGTTAATGCAGCCTAACATTCATTTCATTGAAAAAGTGTTTTATGTGTATGCCACAGTAAAGAGATGTGTTTTTAGTCTAGATTTAAACTGACAGAGTGTGTCTGCTTCCCGAACAATGTTAGGAAGACTGTTCCAGAGTTTAGGTGCTAAATAGGAAAAGGATCGACCGCCTGCAGTTGATTTCGATATTCACGGTATGATCAACTGGCCAGAATTTTGAGACCGCAGTAGACGTGATGGAGTATAATATGTTAAGAGCTCGCTCAAGTATTGGGGAGCTAAACCATTTAGTGCTTTGTAAGTAATAAGTAAGATTTTAAAATTTATGCGATGTTTAATAGGCAGCCAGTGCAGTGTTGACAGAACTGGGCTAATATGGTCATACTTCCTGGTTCTAGTAAGAACTCGAGCTGCTGCATTTTGGACCAGCTGGAGTTTATTTATTAAGCGAGCAGGGCAACCACCCAGTAGAGCATTACAATAATCTAACCTTGAGGTCATGAACGCATGAACTAACTGTTCAGCATTTTGCATTGAGAGCATGTGCCGTAATTTAGATATATTTTTAAGATGGTAGAAAGCAGTTTTACAGATGCTAGAAACGTGGCTTTCAAACGAAAGATTGGTATCAAAGAGCACACCCAGGTTCCTCACTGACGACGAGGACTTGACAGAACAGCCATCAAGTGTTAGACAGTATTCTAGGTTACTACTTGTGGAACTTTTTTGTCCAATAATTAAAAATTCAGTTTTTTCTGAATTGAGTTGCAGGAAATTGCCAGTCATCCAATGTTTTATATCAGCTATGCATTCCGTTAATCTTGTGAATTGGTAAGTTTCTTCAGGGCGTGAAGAAATATAGAGCTGAGTATCATCAGCATAACAATGAAAACTAACGCCATGCTTCCTAATGATATCTCCCAGTGGTAGCATGTACAGGGTGAAGAGTAGCGGTCCTAGCACTGAGCCTTGTGGTACTCCATACTGAACTTGTGATCGGTGTGACATATCTTCATTTACTACTACAAACTGATAACGGTCGCATAGGTATGATTTAAACCATGATAATGCAATTCCACTAATACCTACATAATTTTCGAGTCTATTCAAAAGAATGTTGTGGTCGATAGTATCAAATGCAGCGCTAAGATCGAGTAACACTAATAGAGAGATACAGCCACGATCGGATGATAAGAGCAAATCATTTGTAACTCTGACGAGAGCAGTCTCAGTGCTATGATACGGTCTAAATCCTGACTGGAAATCCTCACAGATACCATTTCTTTCTAAAAAGGAGCATAATTGTGAAGACACTGCCTTTTCAAGTATTTTTGACAGAAAGGGTAGATTTGAGATTGGTCTATAATTGACTAAATCTGTAGGATCAAGTTGCGTTTTTTTAATAAGTGGTTTAATAATAGCCAACTTAAAAGTTTTCGGTACATATCCTAATGACAAAGATGAATTAATGATATTAAGAAGAGGATCTATGACCTCTGGTAGCATCTCTTTTAATAGCCTAGTTGGTATAGGGTCGAGTATACATGTTGTCGATTTTGATGATTTAACGAGTTTAGCCAATTCTTCTTCTCCTATAGCAGTGAATGAGTGTAATTTTTCCTCAGTGACACTACAATGCTCTGTCTGATGTGATGCTGTATTAGACGGCTGCATGGTTAAAATTTTTTTTCCTAATATTATCAATCTTACATGTGAAGAAGTTCATAAAGTCATTACTGCTGTGCTGTTTACAATCATCAGAAGTTGAAGCTTTATTTTTGGTTAATTTAGCCACTGTATCGAATAAATACCTTGGGTTGTGTTTGTTTTCTTCCAAGAGAGTTGAGAAATAAGCAGATCTAGCAGTTTTTACGGCCTTTCTGTATGTGATCATATGCTCTTTCCACGAATTACGAAATACCTCTAATTTTGTTTTCTTCCAGCTGCGCTCCATTTTTCTGGCTGCTGTTTTAAGGGCCCGGGTGTGCTCGTTGTACCACGGCGTTGGACTATTTTCTTTAATCTTCTTTAAGCGCAGAGGAGCAACTGTGTCTAAAGTACTGGAAAAGAGAGAGTCAATAGTTTCTGTTGCAACATCGAGTTCTTCTAAGCTATCTGGGATACTGATGAGGGAGATTATTTAAAAAGCAATCTTTAGTAGCGGCAGTGATTGTCCTGCCATTTTTAAAGCGAGGGGGCGGCTTTGCAACCTTAGCTAAATTAAGTATACATGATACTAAGTAATGATCTGAGATGTCATCGCTCTGCTGCAGAATTTCAACGGTATCAATATTTATTCCATGTGACAATATTAGGTCTAAAGTATGATTATGGCGATGAGTGGCTCCTGACACGTGTTGCCTAACTCCAATAGAGTTTAGTGTGTCTTTAAATGCTAATCCCAATACGTCTTTTCCGTTGTCTACATGGATATTAAAATCACCAACAATTAGTACTTTATCTACGGCCAGTACTAACTCTGATAGAAAATCAGCAAATTCTTTGATAAAGTCTGTATTATGCCCTGGTGGCCTGTATACAGTAGCTAACACAAATGTTGAACGGGTTTTATCATGTACACTACATAGCGTTACATAAAGCACCAAAACTTCGAAGGAATTATATTTGAAACTAGACTTCTGAGTAATACTGAAGATATTATTATAAATTACAGCAACCCCTCCCCCTTTACCTTTCAGACGCGGCTCGTGTTTATAACAATAATCTTGGGGGGTGGACTCATTTAAGGTAATGTAGTCGTCAGGTTTTAGCCAGGTTTCTGTCAAACAGAGCACATCTAGATTATTATCTGTAATAATATCATTAACAATAAGCGCTTTTGGGGAAAGGGATCTAATATTCAGCAACCCAAGCTTTATCAATTGTTCATCTGTATTATATATTTTGTTTATTTGTTGGACGTCAATTAAATTTTTACTGTTGAATGGTTTTGATGTTTTTTTGTATTTACTAATTCGGGGAACAGACACAGTCTCTATATGATAATATCTAGGTGAAAGAGTCTCTATGTGCTGGGATTTATCTGACTCCGGTAACGTGAGACAGCTAGCAGACGGTCGGTTTAGCCAGTTTGTCTGCTTCCTGACCTGGGCCCTAGTGAGTCAAGGTTTAGCTCTAAGACTATGTGCCAGATTACTAGAGAGAAGAGCGGCACCACCCCAAGAGGGATGGATGCCATCCTTCTTCAACAGGTCAGGTCTGCACCAAAAACTTTTCCAATTGTCTATGAACCCTATGTTATTTTGCAGACACCACTTAGACAACCAGCCATTGAGTGATGATAGTCTGCTAACTATCTCATCACTCCTTTTTGCCGGGAGCGGTCCAGAACAAAAAACAGCCTCAGACATCGTACTAGCGAGTTCACACACCTCTTTAATGTTAATTTTGGTGATCTCCGACTGGCGAAGTCGAACATCATTAGTGCCGACGTGAATAATAATCTTAGAGAATTTACGATTAGCTTTAGCCAGCACTTTTAAATTTGCTTTGATGTCAGGTGCTCTGGCTCCCGGTAAACAAGTGACTATGGTGGCTGGTGTCTCTATCTTCACGTTCCGTGTAATAGAATCGCCAATGACTAGGGCACTTTCAACAGGATACTCAGTGGGTGCTTCACTGAGAGGGGAGAACCTGTTTGATGTTCTAACCGGAACAGAAAAGCGGTTCTTTGATCTGCGACTATGCTGCCTCACTGTTACCCAGTTTCCCTGCTGCGAGGGCCCTGCAGCTGGAACCGAAGAATGTACAGAGTTCACTAAGCTATTCGCATCCAAATCAGTGTCTAAAGCTGTTACATCCTCACTACTCTCAGATAAAGTATGGATGCGTGTTTCTAATTCTGAAATCTTCTCCGTCAGCCTAACTATCTCCTTACATTTATCACATGTGAAGCCCTGTTCGCCAGCGGAGAAGCCTACACTGAACATGCGACATGCACTGCAGGTGATAATGACAGGAGAAGACATGACTTACCGTGTTTGTTGATTAATCCAATTTACCACTTACCACAATCGTTTGCTGGACACAATTTACTAATCCAAGTTATGAACTCAGAAAAAGGGAGACCCGGGTGCAGAGATAACAAGCTAACAGGCTAGCAAAATGCTAACGTGTGATGGTGATTTAGATTAAAAGCTGGCGATGTCAAATTTAACGTGATAAATTGGCGATGTCAAAAATAACGTGATACATATACACTCAATGCGCGCACACACCTATAAACACTCGCACATACATACACACTCGATGCACGCATACACATCCATAAAACACTCGCAAACACTCGCGCATACATACAAAATAAAACGTGAATGCATGCTTTAGTTGTGTATATATGTATATGCGAGTAATTTCATATGTGGATGTGCGTGAACTTTTCAGTGCAAACGGAAGGCATTTCAATGTAAAAGGAAGTCATTTCAGTAAGGAAGTCATTTCAGTGTAAAAGGAAGTAATTTGTGTGTACACGGAAGTAACCTGCCTATTTACCGCATTTGCAACTTTGCAGTCATGGAGAGGGATCGTGCTACAACCGAAGCAATTAGCATTTTTCGAAATGTGCTTGCTTCGCCCACTATTATAAGATCAATTGCTAATTCAATTGAATCGAATGTGTCGCCTTCTGCTCAACTGCAGTCAGAATCAGAAACTGAATTGCGCACTTTGTTTCGGCCATCGGCGCCTGCTGTTCAAAGCATCAATAACAGGCCAACATCATCTGCCGGCGAAGTTCACGGACCACGATATCACACTCGTAAATTACACGCGTTATGCTTTATTCTCAAATTATTAATGTTAAAGTTGCATGACTATGAGTAGCCTAGTGTGTATTATCGTGTAGATTTCAATTTCTCCACTCAAATTAGAAAACATTATTGCAAGATATTGAATCGGTGTAAAGCAATAGTTTTGAACACTGGCTGGTTATGTACTTTTCCAAATATTATAAAATATAATATAAAATATAACTTTTAGAAATATAATTTTTAACCCAAAAAAGTTATGGACTGCAGCTTTAACTAATGGTGTCAAATAATTTGTGATAAATGCTGTTGAAGTTTGCTTTTTTTTAAGCTGTGGTTGTTTTTACAGGCCCAAGACTCAATACCATCGGACTTTTAATAAGGATGTTATACTGTTGACCTCTCCTGACGATAATGCTGTTGTAAAGCAAAAGAAAAAACAGCACTTGCATGAGATTGGACACGTATTAAATGCATTTGAATTTGACAAAGCATGGGATAGTACAACGGTTTTAAGGAAAATCAAAGAAGGCTTCAAAGAAAAAGTGCCACTTGATGTAAGGTAAATGTGTTTACATGTTTTTTTTTTTAAATTTTATTGTAAATGTTTTACTGTGATGTATTATTTGATGGTGTATTAGTACCACTGTTTTTTATTGTGTGCAGTTTGGAAATACTTATGGGATGTGGCAACAAGCTCATTACACCTAAGTTAAGTAAAGGTCAGGAACTGGATGGCAGCTTGATTTTAAAGGTGTTCAAGTTGAAGGCCTTATACGTAAAACCCTCAAGACCACTACTCTTGGTAAGACTGGTGTATTTTTTTTATGAATTTTAATTATTATTATTTTTCTTAACCATATGGGCTTTCTTATAGGGTTTAGGTTTATTTTAGGCCATATACAGTTGTGCTCTTAAGTTATACCCCTTGCAGAATGTGCAAAATGTTAATAATTGAAACAAAATAATTGCTTTTTTTTTATTTAGTACTCTCACTGTTCACTTGTCTTGTGTGTATACTCCACAAGACAAAATTATAACTGAATTTATAAAAATGACCCTATTCAAAAGTGGGTGTAAACTTTTTAAAATTGGACGATCAGGGTAAATTGTACTTGTATGTTTCCCAGAAGACAAAATAAATATTTATGTCGCTTCTGAAGTATGATTGGTAAACAAAATGAGAAGAATTTACAAATCATCATCCTGTTAAAAAATGGAGGATTTTTCTGAAGAATAACAGGCAGTTGAACTGCTCCGGACCAACAAGGGACTTATGAACAACTATCACAAAATATAAAAACGGTCGTGGATCATCCAGGAAATGACACATAGAAGAATGTAAACTTTTGAATGGGGGCATTTTTATAAATTCAGTTATGTTGTCTTGTAGAGTATATGTAAATATCTGTTATGTGAAATAGTTTATTTAGGCCAGTACTAAATAAAAAATAACATGCAATTTTCACGTTTACTCTTATTTTATTTGAATTATTAACATTTTGCAAGGGGTATGTAAACTTATGAGCACAACTGTAGTGTATAAATGTATGTTATGCAATGTTAACTTGTTTTATACTTCATAATTTACTTTTAGCTTGTTTTTTAGCTTTGTGATAGCTGTTCATGAGTGTCTTTTTATTAGCCATTAAACTGTCCACAGCACTTTGAAAAAATCCTTACATTTCTCTCCTTTTGCAACATTATCTGCATTTGTGATCATGTTCTAGCAGTGACTTATGTATGATGTAGAGATATATCTTTTCACACTATGGATAGTTGAGAGATCAGTTACTCAGTTAGAGATCAGAGAGCCCATGGTTATTCCACATGTCCCTAAATTCCCTAACTGCCCTCTGGATCCGAGGTAAGAAAATAAAATGCAAACATTATATGTGAAGCTCACACAGAGAGTCTAGTATACCTTGGTCCTCCATGAAAGTAAACAAGTCCGAATAATAATATGAAACAACTCTGTTCAGTTCTGCCCATAAACGTTCGATCCGTTGATTATGCACACTGCGGCCCGTAATGACACTTCCTCTATTTAGTCCCCTTCTATTTAACATGTAACGTGCAACCTCAATGTTTTCCATGCCATGGTCACATTTAACCCTTGATGGCAATCCAAAGTTTTGAACCCCTTCTTGGAACAAAGACAGAACACTTAATGCTCTATTATTGTTCAGACAGTCGAGATAAATAATGGTGCGGCTATATCCGTCAACACACCCGTGGAAAACCAGCCTCCATCTGACCAGTTTATGGTTTCCGTCTATATGCCTGTTAAGAGAGAGAATTCATTACAAGCTTATTTTTAAGTTTTTAATTGTAATGTTCTAATTGTTTTATAATGTCACGTGGAATAGCCCCTTAAATTAACCATCGTTTGGTAAGTGTTGCTTACATGATTTTCGCGGGATGATATATTACAACATAAATACCATATTTAATGAATTAACATTCGTTCATTTTAAGGTATATTTTAATGAAGTTGTCAAATAACTGCTCTTAATCCAGCTCCAGCAGGTCTTCCAATATCAAGCGGATGTGTGATTTGGCGCAGTATGTGGTACAGCGTCTCGAGAATAACTATGCATTCTCTGGTTTCGGCATTTTGATCATAACGAACCACAGACAAACGACTGTTAATTGTTCTGGCATGGTTATCTAAATCTCGATAAAGTATCTCTCTCGGCTCTTGCTGTATACGCGTTAGGCACTGTAATACGCTATTAAAGAAATCGAGTATATCGTCTTCATTGCACCTTGCAGCAAATAAAACACTAACAAACGTAACAGCTATTAAGGTCACTCTGAAATTCATGTCGATCTGCATGAGGAAGACATCCCTTAATGACTTCCTTTTACACTGAAATGCCTTCCGTTTGCACTGAAAAGTTCACGCACATCCACATATGAAATCACTCGCATATACATATATACACAACTAAAGCATGCATTCACGTTTTATTTTGTATGTATGCGCGAGTGTTTTATGGATGTGTATGCGCGCATTGAGTGTGTATGTATGTGCGAGTGTTTATAGGTGTGTGCGCGCATCGAGTGTATATGTATGTGCGAGTGTGTATAGGTGTGTATGCGCGCATCGAGTGTATATGTATGTGCGAGTGTTTATAGGTGTATATGCATGGAAGTTTATATGTATGTGCGAGTGTGTATAGGTGTGTCTGCGTGCAGTGAGTGTATATGTATGTGCGAGTGTTTATAGGTGTATATGCATGGAAGTTTATATGTATATGCGAGTATTTATAGGTGTATATGCACGTGTGTTATGTATGTATTGATAAGCGAAGTTTGATTTAAATCCTACGTGGCGCCTCATAGTAGTTCGTTCTTTCACTAGTCCAACTATAGTTTGCTGTTTTACAACTACAAATGAGACCAGCATGCATCATATATTGCAGCCAATCAGCTTTATTGTTATTGGCGCGAGGCTCTTTTGGATTGTACCACAGACACATCAAACAGATTTTATTCTTCAGCTTCAGTTCTCCAGTTCTTCCAGTACACGCGATCGTGAAAGCAAAGGCGAATCTTTCTTACCTGCCATCTCGCATAATGACCAAATAATATTTGGTCGAAAAAACCCCGAACTGATTCGCTACTGCCACACGGACAGATGTCAGACTGGCTGCGGATTCTGTGCATGCGTTTGCCGCCAGTCAGCGCTCGCGTGAGTATACTACCGAATGTGTTCTATTTCTAGGCGCATTACTGTAGGTCTTAAAGTGAAAGCAACCCAATATAGCCTAGCCTATACCCGCTCCTGTCTGTGTAGTTCATATTAATCAAACAACAACAATGGGGATAAACAAACAGTAGCCTACCTAAACTAAAGCACTGTTTGTATCTGTATATTTAAGTTGTACTTATTTGTCCTATTGTCAAACAAGATTCATGCATTTTGTTTGTTTTATTGCCATGCATGACTATTGTGCATCTGACATAATGATATGGTAAATGTGGCATCCTAATTATGAAAAAAAAAAACATGCACATTTCTATATATATATAATAAAATACACATACATACATGCATGCATACATGCACACACTCACACTCTCACTCTACCGGTCAAAAGTTTGAGAATGGTATTTAAAGAAGTCTCCTCTGCTCACCAAGGCTGCATTTATTCACTTTTTTTACATTTGAATATGCAATTTATTTCTGTGATTCAAAGCCGAATTTTCAGCATCATTACTCCAGACTTTAGAGTCACATAATCCTTCTAAAACCTTTTTTTTTACTTTCTATTTCAGATAAATGCTGTTCTTTAGAACTTTCTATTCATCAAAGAATCCTAAAAAAAAAATTTTTACACAACTGTTTTCAACACTGATAATAATCATAAATGTTTGTTGATCATCAAATCCTCATATGAGAATGATTTGTGAAGGGGCATGTGACACTGAAGACTGGAGTAATGATGATAAATTCAGCTTTGATCACATGAATAAATGACACTTTACCATATATTCACATAGAGAACAGTCACAACAGAACTGTCACAATATTACAGATTTTTTGTATTTTTAATAACATAAATGCAGCATTGGTGAGCAGAAGAGACTTCTGTAAAAACATTAAAAAGTCTTACCGTTCTCAAACTTTTGACCGGGATTATATTAATCCTGATGGTATTGAGCTATGAGGAAGTGCAAGTTTACTAATACTTTGTTCAATTTTAATAAATTAATTTGCTTTGCAAGTCATTTTGTGATTCTGCATTTCCTATTGTACGTTTTTGTTATTGCGTTATATAGGTCTTAAATTGAATCCATAATGGTCTTAAAAAGGTCTTAAAAAGTCTTCAATTTGACTTGGTGAAACCTGCAGATACCCTGCCATGAGCGCCACAATCAACCAGAGCAAAGAAGAAGGTGAAGCCGAGCTAACACTAGTTGATAGCAGAGGTGGGTAGAGTAGCCAAAATCTCTACTCAAGTAAAAGTACAAGTACTTATGGAAATATTTACTCAAGTAAAAGTAACAATCGCAATATTTACTTGAGTAAGAGTAAAAAACTATTCGATGAAAAAACTACTCAAGTAGCTATTTACTAGTTACTTTCGATCTGATTGATAAGAAGCGAAAACCCTGAATTTCAGACTACTTGGAGAGCTTTCACACCTCTCGTAACACCTCTCGTTGTATCAGTTAACATTAGTTAATGCATTAGTTAACATTAACTAATCATGAACAACACCTCTGTTCAGCATTAGTTAATGTTTGTTAACGTTAGTTAATAAAATACAGCTGTTGATGGTTTAGTCATGTTAGTTCACAGTGCATTAACTAGTTTTAACAAGATTTTAATAATGTATTAGTAAATGTTGAAATTAACATTAACGAAGATAAATAAATGCTTTATAAGTGCAGTTCATTATTAGTTCATGTTAACTAATGTAGTTAACAAATATATATATATATATATGTGTGTGTGTGTGTGTGTGTGTGTGTGTGTGTGTGTGTGTGTGTGTGTGTGTGGACTGGTAATCCCTACGTTATGGGGACAAAATGTCCCCACAAAGATGGCAATATCCAAAATCCTCGTCCTTGTGGGGACATTTGCTGGTCCCCATGAGGAAAACATCTTATAAATCAGACTATGTGATGTTTTTTGAAAATGTAAAAATGCAGAATGTCTCCTGTGATGGGTAGGTTTAGGGGCAGGGGCAGTGTAGGGGGATAGAATATACAGTTTATACAGTATAAAAACCATTACGCCTATGGAAAGTCCCCATAAAACATGAAAACCCAACATGTGTGTGTGTGTGTGTGTGTGTGTGTGTGTGTGTGTGTGTGTGTGTGTGTGCGTGTGTGTGTGTGTGTGTGTGTGTGTGTGTGTGTGTGTGTGTGTGTGATTAATGGTTAAACAGTGTAAATTAATGGTGTGCTGGGCTAACCATAACTCTTCTTAAAACATACTTTGTTCTTATATTTTTATAAGTATTGCATTCTTTAGGTAGGAATAAAATACAATCCCGTTTTAATTTGTATGTATTTTCTACACTTCAGACAGGTGTCTGTCCGGATTTGTGTATAAATGCAAGACGTCACATTAGGCTATTCAATTTGTTTCGTTTTGTGCAAAAAAAGGATACAGTATGTAAATGTGCAGATGTGAACGTTTGTTCGTGGACGTGTGTTGTTTGGAGGATTCAAACGACATGCTTGCACAAGAGCGCATTTTAGGAAAACACTCAGACAGTGTGTGAAATAGTATTACAATAAGGGAAATTTCCCATAGTTACCAAATTGCCATTAATAGTGTTCAAATCTAGGCATCATTGTGACACTTACCAATACATGATGGTTTTTTCAGGGTGGAATTCTTGTATGCTGAGATGTCAGTTCGTTTTGGTGCACACACGTTATGAAACTATTCTTTTTGACATCTTGGAGTGAAACCATAGACTGAACTTGAGGCCATGGGTGATCTGCCTCCCGTAGCTCACACACATCTTCCTCTGCTTCGGCCATCATCTTCCGACTAAACGCATGCTAATTATAAGCGGGTGATGCGTAGCCAACTCTCACGAAGCAGCCTCTCCAAGTTTTCGCGAGACTTGCGAAAGTCATATTAACTTATTTAAAAAATATATATAATATAATTATTACCATTTGACAGTAGCGGAGGAACGCCACCGAATGTAACTAAGTAAAAGTACAGTTTTTTCACAAGAAATGTACTTGAGTAAGAGTAAAAGTACCCATCTTTAAATATACTCTAAAAGTACAAGTTATTCAAAAAATGTACTCAAGTAAATGTAACGAAGTAAATGTAATTCGTTACTACCCACCTCTGGTTAGACTTTCGCCGTATCCGGTCAGCAAAACTTCGAACATATCTTCTTTTCTTAAGAATGATTTCAGTGCCGTTCTTTGCTCTTTTCTCAAATAAAAGCTTAACTCCAAGTCTACTATTTCCTATATAGCTGCAGTAAACCATGTACAGGAGCACAGAATTGCCATGTGGCTACAGTGTGAATTACAATTGCATTAACCATGATAATGTTTTCAACACAGCAGAATTCAATAACTCCAAATAACAAATTTTATCATGCTCCTTAACAAAAACATTGGTGTGAGAAGATTTTGAGCCAGAAAACACCTCACTCACATTCTCATACTGGCTTCCCTGTTACAGGACCAACATTTGCATCACAATTGTAAACCTCCTCACCATGTTTGGGCCATGATTTACACATAGTCACAGCTAAATGCAGCCACAAATATTTGATCTACACACAAAGTCAAATCTACATCTGCCTCACAAAATGTATGCATACAATTTTATTTAAGTCTTTACATCTAGACTTTGTTATAACTGTGAATTTCTTCCAGTTAGTGTTTGTAACAATTTACAATCAAAATATATATATATATATATATATATATATATATATATATATATATATATATATATATATATATATATATATATATATATATATATATATAAATCATTTTATTGTGTTGTCACCATGTTGTGCCCTTAAATAAATCTTTAACTTTAAAGATGAGAAGCATTAGATTAACACCATTTCAAAACTGTCTTTTTTTGTCTTTCCATAAGGGAAATGATGCTGAAACCACAGTCTGTGATTTCTTGCCAACTCTCTAATGTTTTCATAAGGAGGGTTTTGAAAACTAAAATCACACATGAAGTTTGATAAAAGCCAAATGACAAAAATGTACCAACTAAAAATAATTTGTGGTCCGAATGCAAACACTTCACTGTCCATCTTCATTCCATCAGCACGTCACAACATCTCATTTATATAAAGTCATTTTCTTAGCTTCTTTCCAAAGAAAAGATGACAAACATTATTTGAATATACTGTAGGCAAAAGAGTTGTCTGCCTATTCAAATGATTTGTTGTATTCCTACTCAAATGAAAACCAAGTCTATGGGGCACAAAAAACACACTATAGTCAGACATAAATAAGAGTCTTGCCAGGTTAATGTAGGTGGATCTTGAAAAATGGCTTAAAACTCAAAATGTAGGTCGTATTGCTGGCGTTGCTACACACCAAACCCAAAGACGTCGGCACAGAGAGAAATTTGGGAAACATTTACATGTAGATTAAATTCATGTTTTTTTGCATGCTTTCTAAGCAAATGACTTCCAAGAAAACGTCTCGGTTACGTATGTAACCCTCGTTCCCTGAAGGAGGGAACGGAGACATACGTTGGAACTGACCGACGAATTGGGATCTGTTTCCAGAGACCGACCTACTTCGAGTGATTAAAACGAGCCAATGGACATTGGCATGCGGTTCACACATTCCACGCACCGCCCCACAGCACGGGTATAAATACAGAAGTGGAATACCGCATCATTGCTTTTCAACTGAGGAGCTGAGATAAGTGACTCGGCCTTCAGCTGAAGCACAGCACCTGGCGACGGGACGTACGTCTCCGTTCCCTCCTTCAGGGAACGAGGGTTACATACGTAACCGAGACGTTCCCTTTCAGTTGGTCACGTTCGACGTACGTCGGAACTGACCGACGAATTGGGATCCCTACCAACACGCCAGGAGGCTGGCCCTTCCAGCGTCCTGCCTGAGCTCGCTGGACCACTCCTATGTTAGAGAGGGAGTCAGGGCTCCAGGCAGGGAAGGACAGTCACTGCTGTTCCTGCAAGACCCACTCAGCGTGACTATTGGATAACGCTGGGAAAGCGTGCCCGTCTCGGGAGATGGTACGCTGCGGAACCACGTCCTTCAATGGAAGGAGAGGTGGAATACACATAAGGACTAACCTAACAGGGTAGTGCAACAAATGGCAGTCTCTGGAGTGGACCCAACACGGTTCCAGGGGGGGAAGAACACACCCAGAGACGACAGAGGAAGCTCTGTCGAGGGAAAGACATGGGGCTAGCCGGGTAGGGTAGCTGATACCATGGAGAATACACATATGGGGTAACCGTGAGGGGACCTCAACATATGGAACCCAGTCTACACACACGTTCCACAAGCATACGGGTGCAGGCCTGGCATCAGACGGCCGCCACGTCTGACACCGAAGGGGTGACGGAGGAACTCACAGGGTTAGCCGATTTCCGGGGAACACGACTGGAGCAGAATAGATGCATGTATCCGGCCCAGAGGGCGGGAGTGGCGTATGCAAGCCGACACTAGAACGGGCACTTAGCGCTGCTGGCCACTGGGGGCGAGAATGCGGGAAGATACCGGCTCTACACGGAGGCTATAATATCTAGTGAATGTGTTAGGTGTCGCCCAGCCCGCAGCTCTACATATATCTGTCAGCGAGGCGCCTTGAGCCAACGCCCAGGAAGAAGCAACACTCCTTGTTGAGTGTGCTCGCAACTCGAACGGGCAAGGTACGTCTTGGGACTGGTAAGCCAAGACAATGGCATCCAGTGGGCCAACCTCTGCTTGGAGACAGCCTTTCCCTTCTGCTGGCCTCCGTAACAGATGAAGAGCTGCTGTGAGGATCTGAAGCTCTGAGTCCGGTCAACGTAAGCACAAAGAGCGCGGACGGGACATAAAGCTAGGGTTGGGTCTGCCTCCTCCGAAGGCAGCGCTTGCAGGTTCACCACCTGGTCCCGAAAGGGAGTGGTAGGAACCTTGGGCACGTATCCAGGCTGGGGTCTCAGGACAACGTGAGAGTTGGCCGGCCCGAATTCTAGGCACGATTCATCGACCGAGAGTGCATGCAGGTCCCCTACCCTCTTGATTGAAGCCAATGCAATCAGGAGAACTGTCTTCATGGACAGGATTTTTAGCTCAACAGACTTCAAAGGCTCAAATGGGGGGCCCTGAAGTGCTCTGAGCACCAGGGCTAAGTCCCAAGAGGGTATCGAGGTAGAACGAGGAGGATTTAGTCTCCTCGCACCTCTGAGGAACCTGACGATTAAGTCGTGCTTACCTAAGGATTTACCGTCTACTGCATCGTGATACGCCGCTATTGCTGCAACATATACTTTGAGGGTGGAGGGAGACAGCCTTCGATCCAACCCATCCTGCAGGAAGGAAAGCACAACATTAATCGAACACTTTCGGGGGTCTTCCCGGCGGGACGAACAGGTTCCACTTCAGAGAGTAGAGGCGCCTCGTAGAGTGAGCTCTAGCTGAAGCGATGGTGTCTACCACTGCTTGTGGTAGGCCACCTAGAACCTCCGAGTCCCGTCCAGGGACCAGACATGGAGATTCCAGAGGTCTGGACGCGGGTTCCATAGAGTGCCCCGCCCCTGAGAAAGCAGGTCCTTCCTCAGGGGGATCGTCCAGGGAGGGGCTGTCGCGAGGAGTTTGAGTTCTGGGAACCAGGTCCGGTTGGGCCAGTAGGGCGCAACTAACAAGACCTGCTCCTCGTCCTCCCTGACCTTGCACAGAGTCTGTGCGAGAAGGCTCACTGGGGGAAACGCATACTTGCGTAGGTCCCGGGGCCAGCTGTGCGCCAGTGCATCTATGCCTAAGGTACCTCCGGTCAGGGAGTAGTACCACTGGCAATGGGTCGAGTGCGAACAGGTCTACCTGTGCAACTCCGAAGTGGTCCCATATCAGCTGGACGCTCCGGGGGTGGAGTCGCCATTCGCCCGGAGGTGTCGACTGGCGAGAGAGCTCGTCGGCTGTCTGGTTCAGCGCACCTGGGATGTGAATGGCACGAAGTGACCTCACAAACATCTGACTCCACAGGAGGAGATGGCGGGCGAGCCGGAGCATGCAACGGGAGCATAGACCACCCTGACGGTTGATGTACGCAATGGCCGCAGTGCTGTCCGAACGGACCAGTACGTGCTTGCCCCGAAGCGGTTTCTTGAACCGGGCCAGGGCAAGATGTACCGCCAGTAACTCTAGGCAATTGATATGCCAATGCAGTTGGGGCCCCGTCCACAGACTCGAAACTGCGTGCCCGTTGTACGTGGCCCCCCAGCCCGTGGATGAGGCATCCGTGAAGACCACAGCATGCCTCGACACCTGTTCTAGGGACACTCCGGCCCGGAAAAACGAGGGGTCTGACCACGGACTGAAAGTTTGGCAACAGTAAGGAGTAACTAAGACCCGGTACTGACCGCTCTGCCACGCCCATCTCGGGACTCGGTCATGCAACCAGCGTTGAAACGGTCTCATATGAAGCAATCCGAGCGGCGTTACCGCGGCTGCAGATGCCATACGCCCCAGGAGCCTCTGAAATAATTTCAGTGGGACCGCTGTCCTGCTTTTGAACGTATTCAAGCAGTTCAACACTGACCTGACGCGCTATGGAGTGAGGCGCGCTGTCCGGTTGACCGAATCCAGCTCCATACCGAGATAAGAGATCCTCTGCGCGGGGCAGAGTTTGCTCTTCTCTCGGTTGACCCGAAGTCCCAACAGGCTGAGGTGACTGAGCACCATGTCCCTGTGTTCGCACAACTGCTCCCGAGACTGGGCGAGTATGAGCCAGTCGTCGAGATAGTTGAGTAAGCGAACGCCGCGTTCTCTGAGCGGAACAATGGCTGCCTCAACGACCTTCGTGAAGACGCGAGGCGACAGGGACAGCCCGAAGGGCAAGACTTTGTACTGATATGCCCTCCCCTCGAACGCAAAGCGCAGGAACGGTCTTTGTCGAGGAAGGATAGAGACATGAAAGTACGCGTCCTTCAGGTCGATCGCTGCGAACCAATCTTGGGGACGGATGCATTGGAAAATGCGTTTCTGCGTTAACATTTTGAACTGAAGCTTGTGCAGGGCCCGATTCAGAATGCGCAGGTCCAAGATTGGCCTTAACCCACCCCCTTTCTTGGGTACAATGAAGTAGGGGCTGTAGAACCCCGACCTCATATCGGCAGGAGGAACCGGCTCGATCGCGCCCCCCTCGCCAGCAGGACATCGATCTCGGACCGCAAGACATGGGCATCGCTGCTCCGCACGGAGGTGAAGTGGATGCCGCTGTACTTGGGAGGCCGGCATGCGAATTGAATCGCATAGCAGAGTCTGATGGTGCGGATGAGCCAGCGAGACGGCCTGGGGAGACCTAACCAGGCCCCCAGAGACCGAACTAGCGGGACCAACGGCACCACAGACGTACCCGGGGTGAGGCAGCGAGGTGGAGTATTCAGACCCGACTCGGGAGGCCCGGAGGCGGCCCGGAGTGTTGCCTGAATACTCCAGGTGGGGCAGAGAGTGGGTGAGAAGGCCCGGGGGGGCGTCCTCGGTGCCCACTCTGCTGTCCCCTGGCGAGGGGTGAGAGGGGAGGAAAGGAGTGGCAAGGCCCGGGGGCGTCACACACTGCCAACCTGTCCCTCTCATGGCTCAGGGAGGGAAGAAACTGCTCTGAGAATGTGGGTACCGCTGGACTCCGGGGAGCCAGCGGCAGGACCGAAACCAAAAAACATTCTCCACCCGGTCCTCCTCCGGGGGAGGGAGGGGTGCAGACACCGTCTCCCCGAGCAATTCCTCTCTCGCTGGGCTGCCCGTTTCAGGGTCGCTTGCCCTTGTGCTTGCTAGCAGGCTCGCGGGACCCTGGATGGGTTGGGCGCCTACCTTGCGCCCGGCCACCTGCTGCCTGGGTGGAGGCTGCTTGGCTTAGCAGGGCGGAGGCGGACGCAGTGTGGCACCCTCGGTGACAAGCAGATGAGGTGCTGCGGCCGACGACTGGGTGGAGGCAGCAGCTGGTCGTCGGGGCAGGATTTTTATTTTTTTTTTTAGCCACCTCCGTCTGCTTCTGGGCCACCAAGAACTACTGGGCGAAGTTCTCGTTGGCGTCGCCGAAGAGGCCAGCCTGACAGACAGGGGCGTTGAGGAACCGAACTTCATCTGGCTCACGCATATCTGCCAGGTTTAGCCCCAGCTTCCTGGACCACTGGTGTGGACATCGCCTGACCCAGGGAGCGTGCAGTGACTTTCGTCACCCGGAGAGCGAGGTCCATCACCGCACGCAGTTCCTGCATAACCCCTGGGTCGGGACTACCCTCATGCATGCAGGACAGAGGGCAGTGAGAGAGGGAAAATCTTATACAGGTTATGGCCCTTTTGGTGTTCCATATTTTGACACCAAATAGTTCCATGCTGCAAAATTTTTCCAATGCACATCTGGGCAGCCAACCCGGAAAGCATTGCTGTCAACTCTGAATCTGATTCAGCATGAGCACACACCATTATAGTGGGAAACTCAGCATTATCATTTCCAGCGCATAACAGCCCTCTCTCCGATGCAGCAATTGACATCTGTCCTCCACCAGAGCACCAAATGAAACGCTAGATCCCCCTTTTTCAAAAAAGGACCAGCAATCCCATCTGTAAGCTACCAGCAGGCATGTGAGACAAAGAGCGTGGCCGTCAGACTTGACGGCACACGGTGCGCTGAACAATCTAGCCCCTATGAAAGAGCAAGGTGAACAACGCGCCGACGTGGTCATGTTCTCGTGAGAAAACATGAACCACCCACAAACAAAGTCTCAGCACGCTCGTGATGCGATAGAGGACTGGGGGCCCGAAGAGATGTACTCGGCGGGGAAGCCCCACTGTAATCCTCAGGCCACCAACGCTTATTAGCCAAAGTAATCCTTTTCTGGGGCCCCAGAAAATAAACTAGATCGGGGAATAAGCGAAGGGACTCAACCCCGTTTGAGGTTTCATAGTCTCGACCGCGCATCAGAGCGCCGAGTGACGCGCTGGGTTGCCGTGACAACCCCCGCTATCAGCCGGCGCGAGACGGCACACGGCACATGGCGCGCTGAACGCTCAAGCCCTTACGAGAAAGGTGAGACGAACAATGGATCACCCACGAAAGTAATCTCACATGTTTATATGCGAGAGAGATCATGGCCATCAAATGAGGACAGGAAACAACCGCATCCAGAAACACATGGTTTGAGTGACATCTTGAAAAAGACGCAGGGTCAAACCGTGTTGCTCTTTTAGAAGGAAATGCTCTTTTAAAAGTGCTGAAGCACTCAGGGAGATGGCCGCGGCTCACAGCAGTCCGATTGCAAGTCTGCGTGTGAGCACTCAAAGAACGGAAACGCCCAGCCAACCAACACAGGAACAAGTGTATGTTGCAGCGGCCACTCGCTGACTCGCGCTGTCACACCAGCACCCAGGTAAGAGAGCGATCCTCCTCGAGACTCGTCTAAACACTTTTCGTAGAAACAGCTTGATACAGCAAACCGTTCGGCTCCGAAGTTAAAAAGCAATGGTGCGGTATTCCACTTCCGTATTTATACCCGCGCTGTGGGGCGGTGCGTGGATTGTGTGAACCGCATGCCAATGTCCATTGGCTCGTTTTAATCACTCGAAGTAGGTCAGTCTCTGGAAACAGATCTCAATTCGTCGGTCAGTTCCGACGTACGTCGAACGTGACCGACTGAAAGGGAACTCGAAAACTATTCCAATAAATATTTTGTTGGCTCTCATTGTTGAGATTCATACGCTGATTCTTGATGTCTGTGTGTATCTGAGTGCCGTCATAGATTAACTTTTTGTGCTTTGTTAAAATCTTGTAACTGATTGTTATAATACTGCTGGATCTCATGCTTCAGTAACACAGGGTTTGTAGTGTAAATGTATTGTTAACACAACACACTTGTTAGACTCAAATAACACCAGGCGATTTTATGATGATTCTACAATCATCACCAGGTAACCATCATCCTCACCTGATGTCATTTCTCTTTAGCTTCCTTTGCTACTTCAAATGTGTTTTACCAAAGACAAACACATAATAAGAGTTAAGAGCCCAACTAATGGAAAAACTGATCCCTGTTATGGTGAGATGAAACACATTAGAGTTAAACCACTGTTAATTCTCAATAAGATCGTCTGTAGATGTCTGACAGAAATAAAGTCAGTCTGGACAGTAATGTGTGAAGCTGGTAATGCTGTTTGTGGAGTTGTTTAATCCTCCTCTGCTGAGATCTTCAGAGATTTAATGTCTTCTTTTATCTTCAGTTGATTTCATCTAAAGCTGTGGCTGAAGTCAGTTGTAGTTCTTGTGTTTCTGCTTGTCTCTTTTTCTGTTCTCTTCTTTCCTTCAGTGATTCTGCTTGTTAACAGGCTTATTAAAGCTGAGATGACTCTATATTTAATATTTACAGATTGTGTGGCTCAGCAACCTGGTCTCACAGAATTCCGTGAAATGAACACGGCCCCTTAACTCAAAATCTGTGGCAGTTTCACGGAATCGCCGAAAATTCTGTGATGTGCCCACGGAAGTGATGCCTATGTAAGTCAACGACAGCAGCATCCGTGGTCCACACACGGGCTGTTACAACACCTGCGCTCCCCCAATTGACGTCGTTTTATAATTTGGAAAGTTATCGCTTTAAATATTTTACTTTAACTACTTTAAATATTTAGCTTTAAAGTGATTTTAGCTTGATATTGCATTGTTCTGTCGTCGTTTGATCGCTAGGATAACTTCTGGTCACCCTGATTTCCGTGACGAGACCACGGAATATTCAACGGTCGCCACAGATTGTTTCACATTCACTGGACGATATTGCTACACTTTCAGTAGGCAATTCAAGTTCTCTGTGTTTGCGATGCATTAGCCTCATTAAACTGTGAACATCTTATCTCCCCTGATCAGTTTGTATAGCCTTTTGCCTATTGACAAATTCTGTGATGGCACCACGGATTATTCCGTGACGGGACCACGGATAACCGGATCACTAGAGGCAGATTTGATCAATCAAACTCCCCATCCATCATTTTAGTGTAAATAATATTTGGACTAATTTAGTATTTTTTTATTTTTACTGAATTGACAGATAGTCTTATACAGACAACGAAAACAAAAAACGATAAAGACTAATAATAAATTAATGTTAAATCGGACAGTCTGTTGTCATGACGGCGACACACTTCCTTGCGCGCATCTGAGAATTTGGCGGTTTTTCCAGTCATTGCTTGGATCCCCTCTACAAATCGGTATGTATCTCAGACCTGCGTATTTACTATCTATAAATGTTGAGTTATAGGTTTTGATGCGTTTAAAATGGTCGGTATTGTTGATTGCTAAATATTTGACAAGATATTGTGTCTGTAAATAGTTGTTTTCCTCTAAAAAAAAAGTATGAATTTTTACATTACAAAATGTTAAAAGACGTTTTCTCAAAATGAGTTTTTTGTCATTCTCTCAGCCTATGTAGCACCTATGTAGTTACACCAAACTTTCTGGTTAACACCTAGAAGTATTCTGAAGATATTTTCAAAGGGATTTGTAAATCATGACGGATTTATGTGACATTTTAATCAAAAAAATATTGCGTTTTTTTTTTTTTTTTCAGTATATTTTTGAATTTCCTAAGTAATGAAAGCATATAGGCCCTATCCTGAAACCCATCTGAAATTATTTTTTTATCTTGTGTGTAAACAAAATGAAAAAAATAATTTTTGCACCTGGCTTTATCATATGTTCAGATTTATGTTACTGAAATTATATGCAAAATTGCGCATATTTAAGATAATGCCTACTTTGCATAATTAAACATACAAATTTCTAAAACTTGTAATACATTGTTTTTATATACTTGTGTAAATAATCAACTGAGGAAGTTTCATGGTGATATCTATTATTTTAAAATTTTACCCTATTCACCTGCAGTGTCTCGCATTAATGTAGACATTATATTTTTTCTCTAATGATGCTTTCTTGTCTGTTCTACAGATTATTTGCTGCTCTACATATCTCCATATCTCTATATATATTTATACATAGAAAACAAAGGCACTTTTAAGAGCCACTCTTTCAATCTCTCTCTCTCTCTCTGTCTCTCTCACTCTGTTTTTCTCTAGTTATCTCTCTCTCTTTCTCAAACCCCCCCCTGTCTCTCACACACACACACACACACACACACACACACACACACACACACACACACACACACACACACACACACACACACACACACACACACACACACACACACACACACACACACACACACACACACATACATCTTCATATCTGTATTGTGTGTCTATTATTGTCTGTATTTTTGTATTGTGTCTGTGCACCATGTCAGAAAACCACTCAAGAGTCTTTAAAGATCCCAGTGAGGTCAGGGGCCATATGGCTGCTGAAATAAGCAAGGCCCTTTTCCGTGAGGCCAGGGTGAGAAATTTTGATAACTTTACACCCATGTCTATGAAAATCACTATTGGTATTACATTATATTACATTGTTTGTTTTTTATAGTTGATGTTGAGGTATGATGTTCTTTACATTTAATGCACATTGGAGTAGTGTAGTATTTTATAATTTGTAGCTTTTGTTTTGTGTTTTTTATTGTTACTTACTTTGGAAAAAGCATCCATCAAACATAACCATAAGTTAGTTTGACATTCTATCAGAAAACATTAGTATTTTATTTTCATATAGGCTGCAATGGCAATGGAAAGCCATGTCCCTCAAAAAAGAAAGAGGACTAAGAGAAAGAAAGCAGTCGCAAGCGTGGCGGCTACAAGTCACAGACGTAAGAAACGTCAAAAAGCAGAACGCCGTGCATTAGGTTTGTTGTTTCTAGCACTGTTGTTGTAGTTTAATAACGATAATTATCTAAATGTTGGTGAGTGAAAAGATGCTTTGAGCTCACTGAGCCAGATGTATGATTGAATTTTGTGAATTTTCGGGACTAAAATATATGATGCTTTAAGACCCTGATAGAATAGATAAACAAATGTATTGGCCTTTACAGCTTCCGATGTTCAATTGAACACAGTGTCTGAGGAAGTCCCTCAGATAGAAGAAGAGCTGACTGCAAGTCTTGGTGAGTATGTCTATTTTATCACTATGACTACATTTCCTATTCCTCCATATAAACAACTTTTCTAATGACCTTGCTAAACTTTTCCTTGATTCATTGTTGTTGATGTCTCACACTTCTTCTCCACCTAACATTAAAAGTGGTTTGTGTTTGTATTTTGTTGTTGTAGACATGAATGTGAAATTCAGATTTTTGACAATTCAGCACTTTTTTCAGTGCTTTTGCAGAGGAGTTAATTCTTGCCTAGTTTGGGAAGTGATAGACACTCCAACTCTTCATTTCAAACTGGTCTATTATCGGAAGCATATTACATGATTTGTGATAACATTGTGATACAATGGTTCGTGATACCATGAGCAAGTCCATATACAGTACATTAAACCAACATTGAATGGACACTGTAGTGTGTGGCTTGGTCAAAGTCGGATTTTAAGTCATAATTATTTTTGTACCATTCCGTATTAAGTAATTTTTATCTATTGTGCCTTCACTCAATCGAAGGGTTGTTTAACAGTTATTTATATATTTTCATTTATTTTCAGAAACACGTCTTCAAGATTTGAGGGACACTCTGGACTCAGTTGAGGTTAATGTGGCAGCAGAAAAAAACAGAATGGGCACAGCGGCAGCTACACGCTGGTACAAGGGCAAAAGCAGCAAGGCCAGTGCTGCTCGATGCTAAACTGTCCGCTGAAAGAGATGTCCATGAAAAATGCCACAGGTGTGGCACTGGAGAGGCAGTAATTAGGTGCCTGGATTGTGTGCCACTGGACATGGAATTTCTATGTGGAGGATGCGACTTGGAGGCTCACAAAAAGAATGTGTTCCACGGCAGGGAGGCACTATTCCATGGCTACCTGGAGCCTATTCCCCCCACAAAGGCTGTGGTGATGGGTGAAAATGGTCAGCCTCACTTTTGTGAGCAGGGTATGTATTCATTATCAATTACTGTTGACTAGTAAAGAGTTATTACACACATATTCTTGGTTGATAGACTTTGTCAGTGGAAAAGGTTTAAACTCTTAATTTGAATCACTCTTTGACTGAAGAAAATGTTTTTGTTTGTCTTTGACTATGAAACGTGCTATTAGTAAGAAAACAGTGATAATGGCATGGTAAAGTTGTCTATTTTGTAGATGTTGGTTTTGAATCACTAGTATGACAAGTATAGATACACCTTCTCGATTGAGGAAAAATGTAACAACCTCTTTGCATTGCAGTATGTCAGTTGCCATTGCCTGCACGTAGGGCAATATGTGAGTGCACCCAAGAGATTGAGGTCACCTCTGGCAAGCATATTTCTGTGGTCACCATGAATTGTAACTTTGGAAAGTCCTGCTTTTTGTTTTGTTGTACCGCAGAAGTTAACAATTGCAATCAAGGCAAAGATTTTCTCTTGAGAAATATACCAATTACCAAATGTTAATGCCATATCAAATACTACAATGAATGTATAATGGTCAGTTGAGTTGGAAAAAGTTGATTCTGTGAAACACATGTTTAATGTGTCTCTTTTTTTCACAGGACGATATGATTTCTGTTTGCCTCGTAAAGTTTGTCCTACCTGTCTTGTGGAATGGACCCCAGGGGTGAAAGAGCTCCTTAGGTACCGTTACTGGCCAAGCACAACAAACTGCCAGACACTATATAGTTTTGATGTCTTCGAAGCTTATGCTCACATTAAAGTATCGGCTCCTTCGATGTCAAGGCATGCCTTTTTAAAGCTACTGGAGCACCGTTCTGTTCAGGCTGGAAGGGTAAATCTGCTTGAATCATTGTAACACATAATCATATTACTGTATCTGTAATATTGTAATATTTATTTTCTGTAAACCCTAATAATTATTTTTATGTCATAGCCGGGGAATGTCTGTGCAGACACGTTCCAGAAAAGCTTTTTCGAATATTGTTTTTGCAAGCACACAGAAGAGGTGATGTGTGAAGTAAATGATTTTTATTGTCCAGCATGTCACCCAGACATGTTGGCAGTGTGTTGTGATGGCAATCGCAAACATTATCGCTTCAAAAAATCAGGGGGGTATGTTAATATTACACAGGCATTAATGTCAATATCAAAACCACAGCATTGTCATAGAAATAGTTGCATGTAGAGTAATAAATGTTTGGTCAGTTAAAAGTGCATTTTTTTGTGATCAATTTTAATGGACAGGAATGAGGAACCCTCTTTGTACAAGGGGTTATTTCTTGCCAAAGATGAGGAGGTATCAGCCTTTCTTAACAATGTCAGAGGCAGCAGCACGACAAGAGTATGTCTAATATTGAATATTAAGACAGTATATCTACTGCTTATGTTTGTGTGTCTTTTGTTTTTTCTATTTGTTAAGACGAGTGATATCTGACTTTACAGGCAGATAACAGTGGAACATGAGGCGTTTCAAGGTTCAGGGCGAGTAAGGAAACGTCAAAAAAATCATCGTCCAAAATAGATGAAGAGGGGATACAAGTGGCAGTCTGCAGGTATGTGGATAGATCAGAAGTGTGCAATTGTACAGATACCACTTGTCACACGCTATGGAAACTCATTTTTGGATAAATGTATCAGAGTCATGTTTAATTTCCTTATGGGAAGTAAATTCCCTTAACAGATTTTTTTCCCAAGAAGATTGTTTTAAAGCTCAGTTAGTCACATATGTACAGATTGATGGGGAAATGTGTGTGTGTGTGTGGGGGGTGTGTGTGTGTGTGTGTGTGTGTGTGTGTGTGTGTGTGTGTGTGTGTGTGTGTGTGTGTGTGTGTGTGTGTGTGTGTGTGTTAAGCTTTGAAAAGAGGGTTTTGATTAGCTTTGTTTTCCACAGGTCTTCTTGTGTAATTTGATCATTAACCATATTGTCCTCTTATGTATCAGACACGGAATATTGCTGCGAGGACTGAACCACTACCGTGGCGAGGTCTTCGCCTACCCAATGTTTTTACAGAGGGAATTGTTAGAGAGGGCCAATGTCACTTTCTTCTGCATGGATGTTGTTTGCAGGTAATTTTTCTCTGTCATATAGTGCCTGATTTTTTTCAGTCGTTTTATATTGATGGCCAGGCAAACTGTTGGTTAATGCCTACTTATGCTGTGCTTCTTTTTAGGTACTGGCCATACCTAAGCAAAGTGACTGAAGAATCATCAGATCTTCAACCGCTGATGGAAATGAGGCCATTTCTCAGTGTGATGCATGCCAAAGCTCATACAGCAAAATGCGAGGTACCTCAAATTACTGAAATTCAGATGCAACAGTAGCCAGCAGGCAGCTAATGCGAAGTCGAGCAATTATTGTTTTTTATTATTTTAATGTGGTATTAGTGGCAATATACTAAGTTGTAAGTCTGTGATTATGATATCTTGTGTAGTATATTATGCAGATAAAATATGACATTTAATGTGAAAGGGATTTTAATGTGCATATAATCCATGCACTCTAAAAAAAAAAAAGGTTCTATATGGCACCAAAAATGGTTCTTGGCTCGTAATCATAGGGAAACCTTTTTAAGTGCTATATAGCACCAATTTTGGTGCTTCAGTGGTTCTTCAGCGGTTCTTCAGAGGTTCTTCACCGGTTGTTTGACTAAGGTGCTATATAGCACCGCTAACTATGGTGCTATATAGCACCGCTTAGTGTGATTGCATAACATTAGATTTTTAAAGTTATGGTATGAAATTAATCCAACACTATGTTGCAGGTGAGATGGGGCGGCAGGAATCAGGATGGAGCAGGGAACACTGTTGGGGAGGAAGTCGAGCAAGTATGTTATTACCGACATTATTGTAACTATGTAGATATAAGAGACTTCACTGATACATTTATGTGAGAGAAAAGCAGAGTGTGAAGGATGAAGTACATCAGGGTATAAAACAAAGATCTATGCTTGCTCGAATGACCATCAGAGCATGATCTCTTCTGGAAATTCAATCTCTGCATTTAACCTATCTGTGAATTAGAGAGGTACACACACAGCACACAGTGAGGTGACACACACTAACTCAGAGCAGTGGGCAATCAGCTGCTGCGGCGCCCGATGAGCAGTGAAGGGTTTGGTGCCTTGCTCAAGGGCACCTTAGCCGTGGATGTGGAAGGGACAGCAATGTTCAACAACTTTCCCCACCCACTTTCACTTTCCACACAACCACTCCTCCTGGTCGGCATTCGAACAAGTAACATGCCCAAGGCCCTAACCAGTAGGCCATGGTTGACTTTCCAACCCACCAGTAGGACCCCATTTGACACACCAGCCTGGTGACAGTGCCCAATCATCAAGTTTCAATGATTCATCAAGATTCTATGAAAATGCAGGATGTCACAGCTCTGGCATGCCATAGTGAGGTTTTAAAATGTAGACCCAATTGGCAAGATCCAGCGTTGCTCCCAACTTTGAAAAATTGGGCTCGATCTTTCCAAATTTGTCTATGGCTATGGCTGAAAGGGTGTGGTTGTTTTAGTTTCCATGGCATTCTAAGGTGTATAGCTAGTTGACAAGAAGATATTAGTTAAGCAATAAGTATGGCTACATGTTCACATACATAAGTTTTTATTTATTTGTTGTTGTTTTTTTGTTAATGTAATATAGGAATACATTAATTTCTGTATTGTTTTATCTAGGTAAACAGCTTTCTCTCCAGGGCAGCTCTTGTCACAAAGTACATGACAAAGGCAGGTTGGTATGACACATTACAAACCATACGCTATGATGAGGTATTTCTGACTTCTAAAATGTAATTTTTCCTGTTCTCCTTGCACTAAAGTAATTGTTGTGTTAGGTCTAACTGCAATGGTCTTTCGTGGGTAAATTGATCCAATCACGCATGCAGATTTATTTTTTTAATCAGGGAGAGAGAATATGCTCACTCAACAGGCCATGGGGTGGAACAGAAAAAAGACGGAGAACCTTCACAAAGTCTTGGCCCACAGATACATCAAAGTAAGGACATTGGACCCACTGGTCCTCTTGCCTGACACAACATACATTTTAACAACATACAGCAGAGCTGGAGTCCATCCATTTGTAATAAGCTCATTCATCCATTGATTTATTAACTGTAGATGAAGGAATTTCTTGATCCCGGTATTGGCTGAAAGCTTGCATGAAATTTTTTTTATTTTTGTGTTATTTAAAGATCTCCGAGAGGGCAAAGCTGGAAGCTGCCAGCTTCAGTGATTTCCGCCAGAAGAATGACATCACTGAACAAACTGCACAGCAGTGGGTGTGTGATGTTCAGCAGTGGGCAGTCACAGGTAAATCATGCATAGCGCTCAGACTTTTCACAAATACAACTGTTAATTACTTTGTTCAAATATGAACTACATAAGGTGATCATACATTTTTAAATGAAACAATCGCTTAATTGTGTTACCTATTTAGAGCCTGGGAGCACAACAGAACAGGGAGCAACAGATGATCTCAGGGCTGAGATAGAGAGCATCATAGTGGCCCTGCTACGCAAGAAGCAGGACCTCTATCGTCAACATGGTTGGTTGACGGATATTCAAATGGTACATTGCATTTACATTGCAATGATTTTCTTATTTCACTTTGCAGATAGCAACCAGACAAGGCAAAGAAAAAGAAGAAAAATAAGAGAATTAAAAAAAAAACTGAAACAAAAGAGCCTGCTGTACAATGCTATTGCAGAGGATACAATTGACGAGGAGTTGGCCTCCAATTTGACAGAGGACAACATCCTGCCTTGGGAGAGACGTGAGGATGGTATGGTAGTCCTGACATGTTCTCTAAAATGTATGCCTGTCTGTCTACGGTATTGCAATGAAAATCTCTCTCTCTCTCTCTCTCTCTCTCTCTCTCTCATATTTCCAACAAATCCCTCTACCTAAAGGTCACTCCTTCAGGTTAAAACGATCTCTTTTTGACCAAATGATGCTAATTAGACGCCTTGAGGAGGAGCAGAGCATCCTGGTGAAGGAGATGTCTCAGCACATCACGTCTCTCCGAAAGGAGATAAAGGGAGTGGAGAAGCTGAAAGAAAACATCAGAATGGGCTGTAAGTCAAATTTGGAAAAAAAATAAAAAATTCTCACCAAAATATATGTAGTCCCTTTTCTACTGACTGGTACCAGTTCAACTCACCTCACATGACTCGGTTTGGTTTCAAACGTTTAATTTTCCACTGCATAAAAGTACCATTTCATGTAACTGGTTGTTATGGTCACACAGAACTAAACTACCCTAGCATCAACAATGTGGAAAAGATGGTAACAGCAATCACTACAGCAGATAAAATCAACAGTATTCTGAATTCATCACACTACAGACACGTTTTTGGGAAGATGGCAATATTTACTCTATCAGCCATCTACTAACATGTACATGTACTAACACTGAGCTGCTGCTGCTATCTCCAATATTTACACATCATTTTTGGAACTTCAACAGAGGTGGAACCAAAAGTGCTTGCAGAGTCAAGTGGAGCTGGTACCAGTCAGTGGAAAAGAGGCACAAGTTTTGTTTTTTCTATATTAGTCATACCACTCTGCTCCACCCTCACACTTTGTTTGCCCTATCCTCACCTCAACATAGCCCCCCCCCCCCCCCCCCCCCCCCCATCACACACAGTCACAGCTTCTGCAAACTCCCATCCCTCCCCTACTGCACTATATACCCCCAATTTATGCAAAGTATAGGATGTCAAACATGCAATTTCATGAATATCTTACATCTATTAACTATATGCATATGACAATAAAATATCATTGTATTACGTGTTTACGTTTTCTTGCAACAAATAAAAGAAATAAAAAAGTTACATCTTTCTGTCATATGTGGTTCTACATGCTATAATCTTAGAACAATACTTGTAATTCTTATGTTTATGTATGTTACAGATTTTGGTGACATGTCAGAGGATGCTACAGCTGGTTTGAAAAGTGTCCTCATGCGGAGGTCCTCTGCACTGGAGAGTTTATGCCAACAAGCTGTGAGCATGTATAGTGCTATAGTTGATGACCTCCAGATACAGGACACCGAATGCAGAACGGACACTGATGATGAATATGACCTTAGTTGTCCAGAGTCAGAAGAAGATTAGGAAGGAGACCACTCTGTTTTTTTTTTTTTTTGTTTGTTTGTTTTTAAATCTGTCAACTTTCCATTATCTCTCACCCTCCCTGAATAATAACCACATGAACCGCATGTAGAACCTGTCCCTCTCCCTGTCTGTGGTCCCCACATGCTTCAAAACATCCACCATTGTTCCTGTACCGAAGCAATCAAAAACACTCTGCTTAAACGATTGGCGTCCTGTTGCTCTGACCCCCATCATCAGCAAATGCTTTGAGAGACTAGTCAGAAACCATATCTGCTCTGTTCTCCCCCCCACACTGGACCCACTGCAGTTTGCATACCGCACAAACCGCTCCACTGATGATGCCATTTCATCCACCATACACACTGCTCTCTCCCACCTGGAAAAGAGGAATGCTGTGAGAATGCTGTTTGTAGACTACAGCTCAGCATTCAACACCATTGTGCCCTCCATACTTGACATGAAACTCCGGGCTCTCGGCTTAAACAGCTTGCTATGCAGCTGGATCCTGGACTTCCTGTCAAACAGACGCCAGGTGGTCAGAATGGGCAGTAACATCTCCTCATCACTGACTCTCAACACTGGAGCCCCTCAGGGCTGTGTTCTCAGCCCACTCCTGTACTCCTTGTACACACATGACTGTGTGGCAACCCACAGCTCCAACACCATCATCAAGTTTGCTGACGATACGACGGTGGTAGGTCTCATCACTGACAATGATGAAACAGCCTACAGAGAGGAGGTGCACACTCTGACACGATGGTGTCAGGAGCACAACCTCTCCCTCAACGTCAGCAAGACCAAGGAGCTGGTGGTCGACTTCAGGAGGAATGAGAGAGAACACCGCCCCATCACCATCAATGGAGCACCGGTGGAGAGAGTCAGCAGCTTCAAGTTCCTCGGTGTCCAC